>JAQSVV010000679.1:1200000-1616096 GCA_036375495.1 Agrotis segetum | reverse complement strand
ACGCCAATCTCAATTTACTAACCGGCAACTATGTCGAAGAAGAGATTCCGAAGAAAACGAACAGAAAGCGTTTAAAGCGACAACAAATAAATTAAGCGAGAAAATTCTCGGCTTGTTTGTTTTGAGAGGTTGTCAGATGTGACCGAAAACTTGATTACAGAAAAAAGTAATGATTCAGAACCAACCAGTCGTTCGGATGTTTCCTTGAATAGCGGTACAGTATGCAAATTATATTGGAGATGCAACAGGGGATTCTGATACGAAAACCTACGCATACAGAGAATGTGGTATTTAAGATATCTTAATATTATTCCTTAAACCGATTTTATAAGTCCTGGGTCGCATTCTATTGTGCATATCATGCATAATCGATTTCGTTCTTGGTCAAAAACTTGAAAGACGTGCGAAATAAAAATGCAGAAAAAAGACCTAAATAACAGGAGCAAATTGCGCAAAGCAGCCTTAAATCAGCTGTTAATGAAAATGTATCACGGTAATTACAAAGTGAATGTTGTTAGTCTTGTTCATTAAGCAAAAATCTGTATCGGCAATATTGAAATTGTCATTCAGCTCAAGCAAGAGATTGCACGTTGGACGGCGTCAAAGTGGTACTCGACGGCGGTTTAGCGGCGTCAACGGCGATTAGTTTAAACGACGCTTAAACAATAATTACCGATTACGGAGAACCGGTGTGTTATCGGCGGTGTAACTCGGGTAGTGCGGAGACTATTGCGATCAAGATTAATACCGAGACCGCGCAAAAATTTCCAATAACGCAACGTTTCAATTTGTCACTTGTACTCGAACGCCAGAGATAATCTACAACCGCCATTGAAGATGACCGGTTAAATAAATTTGTATTCAAACCGGTGAAGGCTGTTTCTTTACTTGTCGACACATTCCGTTAACACAGTCCGATGTATTAAGTTATTGCAGAATATTCAGCCACAAAGCCCGGCAAGCTTGTTAAATAGATACCAAAAGCCACTGAGCAATTTGAGCACTATTATCTAACGAACAATATAAGGAAGATTCAATTAAACGACCAAATCTCAAGCGACAATAGGAGCTATAGCTAACAATACACAATCCACAGAACAATGGGCAATCCTTGAATCAATATAAGCAGGCTGGGTGTTCTATAGATATTAAGATTGAGCCTAGAGCCGTATGCAAATGTGCCGGGCGTCGATATCGACGGCAATGGCGTCGGTAATTACACGTTCATAGTCTCGTTGCCAGTTTCATTCATAAACATGCGAGATTGCTTTATGAATGGTAGACGGTCCGTGTCCTTAATTTATTGTGTCGCACAATATACTTCCATAAGTTTCCTGTTTTATTATTACCATTTATCGAATGTTGTCCGTGTGCTATGTCATTTTGTAGACGCTAACTCGACCTTGATTAATGAACTTCATTCATATACATATAGCACGAGCACTAATCTTAGTCCAATTATATTGAGCGCGCCGCTGCAACCAATGTAGTCGTCGGCATACATTGTGTAGATATACGAGATGAATTTATTAAATGTATTAACATTCAATTCATTACTGGAACACGCGAAAAAACAAACATAACTCAACACGCTATTACCCGAGCTTATGAACGTAAACCTGTCCAACTGTTAATAATTCTTTTCTTAATGGCCTCTCATGGCTGAATAAATTTTAGCGCTAAATAAACAAGCTTTATCTGTGATCTCCACAATGCAACGGGTCCGAGGGTAACAGGAGCCGACTGAAGCGCCGCCACGACGATACCATCACGCCGATACGCATCAAGGAAGACCAGTTGTCAATACATTTCACCTGCGATCTGAACTAACTTGATGGCCTGTCTCAGTCCAGAACGAGTTCCCATGAATTGTGTTGCGTGCGAGACATTTTTATACTTCTGTACGACAACGTGTACCTGCGACCGATGGCTTCCATGTTAATGTAGCTGCTATCGCTCCGAGCTTTATGTGGATGATCTCGTTTCGTTTGTTAAGATGCCCGATAGAATTTCTAATTCGGAACGAACGTCGATTCAATGCAATCGAAGATTTAGATCGCGAAGAATGCACCCCGTGTTAAATGCTAATTTCTGTCTCGGCCTTATGCAAATGAACGGCAGTGCCACTAAATAGCATTAAGGCAGCTACGGGCAAATATTCCGCTAACCTTATTTACTGGACAATTCATACGTCCAAGCAAACAAACACAGGTGGTCCCAATAAAAGGTTCGGAGGACGCCAAGCGCCTGTGTGAGGATGCCGCCCTCCCTAAAAGGATAATAATACGTCGTTGCGAAGCTCCCGAGCCGGAGAATCCCCAAGACTCCCGGAGAAATGTAAATTGACCCGCTACCTGACAAATAGCTTAATTAACGGCTAACAAGCGAGACGAGAATTATTGAGATGATCAGAATGGTTCACCCCTGCACTTTTCGGTCACAACTTCTTTGCAGTCTTTATTATAGAAGATTAACAGCCGTTAACCTTTTTACTGGCATTAATCTCATTCAAAAGAGAAATGATCTTGGAAATGGTTCGCCATTGTTATGCGCTTAATTCACTTACGTAGGAAAATCCGAAAGCCTTAAATTCCTTTGAATACAATGAACAAAAGAATCAGCAAGGAGCTTATGAGACATCCTAACTAGCCCACATGCAGCAATTTAACGAAGGCATTAAATCTCAAGGTTAAAGCTGGAGTTACGTTAAGAGATATAGTTTTTTTTCGCAATGTTATGCGTCGGTAGGCGTCACGTGGGCGCGCACGTGACGACGATGTGATTTTGTGGCTTGCCACCGCACGACCGCTCGCGTGGGCGGCCGCCGCAACACTGGCACCGATGGGCGCGTTCGATACCTTCAGCCGGACGATTTGCCTCATAGTACTTTGACGGACTATCAAACACCAAACACACAACTTTAAAAGCTCACTTCATAAAGTTTCCCGTTCGATAAACTCGGCAACAGTTCTGGAGCTGGAGCTGTCAGTCACCCTTCAATTTATCGATCGAGGTTGCCTGGCAAAAACGACATCGTTTTTGAAATCGTTCGTAGCGCGACAAGATCCAGTTTTCTTAAATATTTTGAATTCCAACGAAATAAACTTTGCGGGTAAAAAGCTTTAGTATTGTTCAATTTCATGAAAACGGCGGCAAAACGTACGGTTTCCCACCGAAATCGGGATGTTTGGAGATTTTTTTAATTGATCGGGTAAAAAAGCATGTGGTCGTGCTCTCGAACCGCAATCAAATAAAAACATACTCGTTAATGTTTTATGTATGAAATTCCCGAGGCCGATACATTATGGATGGAGTCCTGCTGGCTTGGCGCGTTCGGAAATTTTGACAGAACGACAGATATCGTCGATCTCTATGGTAGCCACAGATCACATTCAATGTTTTTACCCGACTCGGGACGACCGATAACATCTGACGTCGGATACTCACCCAGTACTCACTTAACTATGTAAATAATGATTTACAAAACATGAATTTCATATGAACTGAACTTAGAAATTTAAAGATAAACATCGGTTTTATAAAACTCAAGTCGTCGATACGAAAGTCAATTGAAATGATATTCCCAACCGCTTCGACACATATCATAAGAAAACTAACTATGCCAATTAAAAAATAATCTGAAACAGGAGATCGCAGCCGTGCGAATGGAGTTTCCATGTCATCGTTAAAAAAACGGCTCAATTTCAACAAATTACCGTCCAACAAATTGCGTAAATAATTATCTTTGCACAACGCTATAAGACGTTAACAAATAGGGGTACATTTAGTAAACAATCACAATTTATTACGGTGACCATCGCGACATGTTTAGATGGGACACCTGAGGAACTATTTCGGTCGAACCAGTTGCGCTGGCGCATCGTTACCACGCAGGTGTCCGTGTGTAGGGTGGCCATACACACTCGCATTAGACGCAAATTAACAATTATTATATAGTATGGAAATATGTGCTAGAGTCCTTTATTTTTAATTGGAAAATGCTTAACTTTGGTATTATACAATGTTTTCATTAAATTAATAATTATGATAAACCAGCAGCTTCTACGTATCGTTATGACACGATTGGCATGGTGGTCGAGTAATTGGCTGCTGCGCTGCCTGTGACGAGTTCTATTCCCGCACTGAACAAACTATACTTTTTTTATTCAATTCGATTTCCTACGAACAATGGTAAACATGGGACACCTAGATGAATAAATATGACATCTTATGACATTCTGGCACAGATCAATAAATACTTCTTAGTGACTAGCTGTCTACTGCACACAACCTACATTTTACGTTTCTAGGTCTATAAACACAGGCCAGTCAACCTGAGTTAGGTAAGGGCACAAAGGCTCTATCTATTGCGAATGCTTTACATTCAGACTGATGTAAATATTTTAACAGAAATGCATGTAGATTGGTTTCGAAGATTGGAAGAAACGAGCTACCTAAATATTTATTATACTTTCACCCTTTTCTTGTCTTCTTAAATATGCAAAAAAGTACCATTGTCTTTTTTTGTTAAATAGCACTTTCAAAATTAAAAGCATTAGAATTCTCTCAAATTATTTTGACACTTCGACAGCCAACGCTTCGTTCAAAATAAAAATAAACAACAAAGTAAAAATCATAGACATGGTTTAAAAAGTATGCAAAACACGGTTATCTGTTATCCCATTGGACCTACATCTCTTGGTAGAACCGGATCGACCATCACACTAATTCTTTACCCACTGGTTTTTGGTACAAGATATGAACTAAAGTCTTTAAGAGTACTGCGAAATTACAAAGCAGTACTTATTGGCAATTTTCCGGAAAAAGCTTAGTACTTAATCATCTAAACTTTCATTAAAACGCAAACTTACTGAACAATTACCACGACAAAATAACTTTTTACATTGTTACGTTCAAAGTTAAACTTAGAACTCGAAACTAATCGAAAATTTTCGTATTCCATTCATTTCGAAGGAAAGCGTTGAAACAATCGTTTTGATGGCGAAACGGAAACTGTGTTGTTTTTTTATTTATTGTCGCTACGAATTTGTAAAGGGAAACGTTACAGGAAACACGTTTTCAGAAGTTCAACATGTGTTTACAAAACGATTTTTATACTTAATAATCATATCATCAATATAATGTATCTCAGTACCTACATTTCTAACCTTCCCATTAGTACAGCCATAAATTACTTTAATAAAAAATGACAATTTACTCAAACTCAGTCCACTGATCACTACGCACTATTACAGTGTTTCAGAACGACTGCTTCTACCCAAAATCATAATTCCACCAAATCATCAGGACTTGATAGAAACCCGCGAGTAAATCCAAACGCAAAGTAAACGAATTCTGACAGAAAGAGAGAGAGTGATTAAATTTTTCATAGACGACAAATGAAAGGTTTATTACACCGTTTTGCTTTTCATGTTTTTTTTTTAATTATTTTAATATACTCGCTATCGCTTATAACTTGGTCGTAGTCCGTTTGTTTGTCCACAGGGCGCTCATTACACGCGATAATGACTGGATCTATCTGCAAGTGTAATACGATATCGCGGCCATTGTGCCACGCTTAAAAATACAATTGACAGGAAACAATACTTTATCTTTAGTACTTTAGTCACGACCTGATCATATCTTATGGACTAATCAACTGGCATCGCTGGAATGATTAACTATTATTTGTTTTGTGCTTTTTAAATTGTATAGCGAAAAAGTTCTGGATTGATAATGAAATATGTAACGATCCAATTTGTGGGGTTTAAACTTTTAAGTGTCTGAGAGGACAAGGATTCGTCGCCAGAAATTGCACATACCAGAGAAGCAGAGGTTCGAAATAAAGGAGAGGCTTTTGCCCAGCAAAGGCTACAAAAAAGAACCTTAGAGAAATCAGACTAAAATTCATAATTTCTGTAACTTCTGTAATAGCATTTTTATTTGAAAATAATGTCTCAAGCAAGACATATTATAAAAGATAACTTATTCAACCAAGAAAAATATACTATAAATTCGTTTCTCGCTATTCCCTTCACACCTGTACAAAATTAAAACACCTTAACTTTTCAATTAGCTTTTATCAAATTGCTACAAGTACTCTTCACTGTTATTAAATATTCATTTGGTTGAAAACTGTTAAAAGGAACACTTATTTACCACTTTGTGGAATATCTTGTACGTGGGGCTTGGCGCCTTGAGTTATATGAAATACATTCAATTAAAAAGAGTAATTCGAAACATTTTTCAAAATTCCTTTGGTTTTAAAATTGTAGAAGTTTTTGTGATGCGACTTAGTCATTCATTATGTATTATTATTTATTGATGGTAAATATTTTAAGAATGTATAAGTAAGTACCTATTACTAATTTAATCAATCATGTGACTAAGAGCGTGATGAGTATGAATGTTGATGGATGGAAAGGAAGAGGAAGGCCAAAGAAGAGATGGATGGATTGTAGATGATACTATGACGTGTGATAGGGGACAATGGAAGAAAAAAACGTGTTGTCGGACCCCAAGTAAAATGGGATAAGGGCAGGAAGATGATGATAAGTATTACTAATTTAATATGTTAGGCACCTTTATAATGTACTCCTTTTACGACAATCAGGCTGTAGGAGGAAGATGAAAAGTATAATTTTTAAAAACTTGGAATTAAAATTAATTATGGTTGAGTTACAACCACCGGGCCACCACTAGTATGAGAAAATAATATTGATTGGGCTTTATAGGAGATACCTATACTTTTGAAAAACATAATCATTATGAGGTAAATACACGTCAGTTATCCTTTTCTTATAAGGTTTTTGTGTCGAGCATTACCTTAATGCATATTTTCAAATATTTAGTCATTCTAAGAATGTTAGAAGGAAGTTTTTATTAGTTTACTTCTTTGGTAAATTCAGAAATCGCCGTGACATTATTACATGACCATTTACGAACGTAACACGTAGCAATGCCAAGAATTTGGTTAAAATGAATTTGTTTTATTTTATAATTTCTTCAGTTAATATGGAAGGCAGTAGACCATTATAAAAAAATCTACGAATACGTATTTAATATACGTTTTATAATACTACGCAATTTAGAGTCAATTTTTTTTTTCAAGTTTTATTATTATTATTTAAAGCATTGGTTCCGCATATTGACAACAATGACGAAACTAGAAACAGATCATGGCGAAAATTGGAAGTAATGAAGTGCCGAGTGGAACACAACTAACCTATCACGATCAAATACAATCGTATACTTTCACAACTTGAATTTAGATATCTTCAAAATTGCTTTGATAAAACTATAACACCAAGTAGAGCGAAATCTAGCAGCAATATTTCATTATCCCGTCTTTCCAAGGATCTGGCTTAGGCATACAATGATTAACATGTAATGTTCCCACTTCTGGGACACTCACGCAGGCCTATTCTATTTGAGAGAGAATAGGCTGTACCTAATCATCCACGTGGGCCCAGGGCGGGTTGATACATATCGCTTATTTTCGATTTTTTGTATCTGGGACTTGTCTGTTTCCTCGCACCCTTCACCGTTTTGAGAGCGGTGGTGAAGAAATTAATTACAAAAAGTAATGCGATCTACAACTCGTTAATCACTGCTATTTACTTAGGCTTGTTGCCTAATTTGTAGGCGTTTTATCACGAACCTAGTAGGTTTTTTTTTAATTTCAACTGTCTTAAAAAACTCTAGACAATTCTGAATCCTAACAATGCGATTATTCTATGTGAATTGAATACAATCGCTTGTTTTAACATCTTGACCGACATTAATGACAAAACTTACCACATATTCGTGCACATAACTTGGTTTTCTCGAAAACTCGCATCGTGATCGTTTCAGTCGTGAGTCTCGAAAAACCCTTTGATGTGTGGCCGACTGCTAACGAACTATGCCGAACGGTAAGCTCCAACTATTAGTCGGTTCAACATGCCGACAGATGTCGTCCTACACTAATCATTGTTACTGATTTACAATGACAACTTGTAATACGGTTAGTGTAACAAGGTTTGAATTTCATAGTAAAAATAGTGAACTTTACATTTCATTAAATAAAAAATTAATAGTTGTGCTAAGTTGAACGAATAATTTCGAGTTACCGAATAAGAACGAAGGTTCTTCTTTCAATTCCATGAACTGGTGGCAGAACATAGCAAGTCATCGCAATGGTCCCCAAGTACTAGGCGCGCATAACAACAAGGCGTTTACGCTAGGTGTTGTTGGGAGGCGGGCCGACGCGCCAGACATTCCCTTTCCACCGCCCAATCGCTATTGATCCACCCCGTCCCCCGCTCGACGCCCGTTGCCTAGCTAACGGGGTGTAATGCGTTAGTTAACTGGGGGCCTTTATAATATGGACGCTTTTGATAACCTCTCTCGTAGTCGTGGACGCCTGGTAAGTGAGTTGGTTACGCGGTCGCGCTTGGTGCTAACGAACCGTAATGTGGCAAGGGGCGCCCCTGTCGATTATGTACTAAGCAAAAAAAGCCTCTTTGTTTGGCGTTTACTTTTGAGTTTTCATCGTCTTTATAAAAAGAGAAAAAACAATTCAAATAATATTTAATTTGACTGGTTTTGAACATTCCAACTCTATTAGAATTTAATGCACGTTAATAATAAAATTTATCCCTATACCACGTACTGTGATAAAAGCGCCACCTGTTTAATTTAATGTCAATTAATAGTGATACATTTTATCACAAGATGGCACACGGTGTCGAACGGCCGGCCGGGAATTTAAGCGATCTCTTCGTTCTTAATGCGCTCCTAGTATTTTTGAATCCATATTTGGCGCTTTCATTTCGTCCGTTCGGGCAGTGTGGAATGATAGCGGGGAGTCCAACGGGGAGTCAAACGACAGTTGAATAATTCAACTGTTCAATTTAACAATCAGGATTTACGTTCTTGATCATTGCGCACTGAATTTTGATTATGACATCTCAGAGATTACACAAATTAATTTCATTGTTTACTTTGATTGCTATCAATCACTAATTTTAAAGGTGTATTAAATAAAATAAAGTTAGGAAGTAGATGAAATATAAAAAATATGAAGACATTGCCGAACTATCGCTAAGCTAAATTCTATTCCTGGGTTGGAGGACAAATTTTACCACGCTAAAAACAGGTAAATTCTATCAGAAACTGAGTCACTTTAAATCCAAGATAATAAAATTCCACTAATCTCCAAACCTAATCGACCTTTGAATTCTAATTCAAAGCTTTCCACCCCACAACAAACCATTTATTACAGAAACAAATCTGCGCTGGTATGAAGGCTTCTGTTTTTATTCGGCTCACAATTACCCCATCTAATTTGGGAGCGTTTAAGAACCACCAAAACACAAAAGCCCGCCACACAGGTCGCACCGGCATTAGCATTACAAAACGGTTGCGGGCCGTGAGATATGGGTCGCAGATGCGCGCCCGCGCCGCGCCGCCGTAATTAGTGTAGGCGCAATATATAATTGTTTCATTTCAGTAACGCCTGTCCCTCTCACCACTGTGCGAATTGTTCGCGAAAATATTAATGGTCTCAAGAACACTGTCAAGAATCTACGCCAAAATGCCAAACATTCAATCGGACAGAAATATTGGCAAAATAATTTCGGCCATACCAAAAGCTGTCGCCACACAATTAACAGATATCTACGTCCATGTACTAACATTAAACAATACTTCACAAAATCTCAAGATCTAAACGTCGTCAAGTCGTGTGGGAAAATAATCTCAAGCGCAATCTACATCCGAGCTAGGTCCTAATTAATTTAGTAATCGTTCGTGACGACTTATTCCGGCCCTAGACCCAACCACGAACCTAACGAAATCACGACTCCGCCAGACAACGATAATCGTTATTTTAAATTTATTAAAATGTCCTCTTTAAGGACTATATCGGAACGCCTATATCGGACTGTATAATTTATTCTTGCATTGGAGGAACGCGCTAAACAATGAGGGCTATTATCATTTCTAGAAGAGCACGTTTTGATTTATAAATGCACTGCAATATCATCCTTGCTCAAAAGCTGTGCTTTTTATTTTGCAAGTAATCGTTTAATGAATTGTGATGATATCGGACGTTATACTTTTGGCAAGCACCTCTTATTTTGAGATACGGTTTCCATAAAAAGCGAGAGGAAATTACGTGAGCTCGGCTAAACTAAACAGAAATGAGTCAATGTTTGTTTAATGGATTACGTTTAAACACAGTGATGCTTTTAACAATAACAGCGAGTTGCAAGTCGGCGGGCGCGGTTAGATTCTAAACAACATATTGTCGGCAATTTTCATGACAAAGTCGGCACAATACAACGGCATGCCGACAACAAAATGCCGTCGTGTCGGCCTGACGGCCCCTGGGGCGTCGCAATTAAAGTCCCGGTTGCACGAGGTGATAGGTGCACCGAATTGATGAGCAGGCCTTTACATTGATTAGTTAAAGATATGTGCATATTAGTGTTTTATGGGATCCTCATTCCCTTTTATTGACTTCTGGAACAAAACCTACCCAAGACAGGCATCATGACGGGAATATTTTCCAGAAAAAGTAGGTGAACTGAATTTTGTTCAATTTTGAAGCATGTGACAAAAGATTTCAGGATTTCTGGATTGTGGCTATAAAAACGAATCAAGAACAGAAGTTGAAAGCAGTTCTGGTAACTTTGTAAATTGTTCAACTAACGCATAACTCTCCAAGTGTTTGGCAGGACATCAAATTACCAAGCCCAACAGCTAATTAGGTCCTAAAACTCATCTGCTTAAATTCTTAAATGCTGTCATTCAGTAAAGCACGTTTAATTGCAAAGGCAAGTAAGGCTGAGCGCAGACTTGAGACAAAACAGTTTTAAGATAGACTATTGCTTTACAAAAACCATGAAGATGCGCACACTTAAAACAAAACGTCTCATAGACAATATTGTCTCATAGACACAAG
This sequence comes from Agrotis segetum, assembly GCA_036375495.1. Classification (NCBI taxonomy): domain Eukaryota; kingdom Metazoa; phylum Arthropoda; class Insecta; order Lepidoptera; family Noctuidae; genus Agrotis; species Agrotis segetum. Next base: position 1,605,148 of record JAQSVV010000679.1, on the reverse strand, counting down.
AACTGCACAGCGACAAGTCTGACACTGAACAGTTTTGTTTCAGGTGAGCGTCGTGTCGTAGACAAAACAGTTTTGTTTATGTTTTAAGACAGACTTGTCTATGTGAGACAAGACTGTCTTAAAACTGTTTTGTCTCAAGTCTGCGCTCAGCCTAAGGCTGCACGTTTTAAGGGGCATTACATCGCATAACGAGGGCGGATGCGCAGGCGCACGCCTAACAAGTAACAACAGGGCACGCCGGCGACTTTGATACCCGCTGCGCGACAGGATCGCTTGCGTGCGCGCGACCCCGATGCGGCGCAAGATTGAGGCGATTCAGTATAGCCTTTTAAATGCCGAAAATTGTTGAAGATCCGAAACGATATAAAATTTTAAAGGCCTATTTTGCAAAACATATTCATCCGTCTAGGGGTTTTTCAGCAGACTGCAATTATCATAAGATCTTTTCTGCTCATAAAAGTATTACAAAAGTAGTGAATGAAGGTTGATAATATAACACAATACGACAAATTTTCTCTTTTTTTCGCTATGAGCAAAATTGAATTTTCTTGGAATAAAAGGAAAATTTCTCCTAACATGCAAACTCGAGCCTGTCGAGTTCCTGCATTAGCGCATGCCTTCGCCATCGCTCACCATTTGCATCACAGTTCAATGGAGGATTTTGACGGACATCACTACACGGACCGCTCAGACATTTCTACACGCATAGATTGACAATGTCTTGCCGCTTAATGAAGCTACCGTTCGGTATTCCGCTGAGGAATATAGGAAATAAGTGGGACTTTTAATAAAGTTTCTTACCTTGTAAGATTGGATTTATATTGCGGAGTCTGCCATTAAATAAAGGTTTTTTTTGCAAAGAACCACTACTGCGTAGGTACCATTTATATTCCTCCTGTGCGCACTAATTATACTAATTGATCTATTCCTTAGTTTATATTCGTAACGCGTATTCTAGATAAACAAGATAGGATTCCTTTTCAATACTTCTCCCCATGATGGTATTAAAAATAATCTTTTAACAGTTTTATTAGTACTTCAAAGTAATTATGTAGTAGAATTAAACTGTGTTTCAGTGTATTTGGGACACTTGCTAACGGTTTATTTTCCAAGCTTTTTTAGATGATTGGAAACAAAACCAAATCCTTCTCTATCAAGTATATATTTTGCAAGAACAAAGAATGATTCATAAGATAATTTTGGTCTCTATGCTCTAAAATATCTCAAGAAAAAATGTTAGCTACGTGTAATTTTTATGACTGTGCATATACATAAAAAAACTACGGCATCAATCAGAAAATTTCGGCAGTAATGTTGAATAATGCAGATTACATTCGTTTTTTACACGACGTAAAATAACTAGTACAGAATAAGATGGTTATCTCTTCGGATTAACTGCGGTTATAAAACAACCACTTTCTAATAAGTAACTCACTTGTGAACTCCTGGCTAACCCATTAATAATTAATTTCATATTTGCACAATAGTAACACTCACAAGCAGAATAAATTGTATTTCATATCTGAAATTCTGACTATGTTCAGAATTTCAGAGAGACTTTTAGACCCGCTGACAATTTACACCTAGGCAAAACACACGATTTTGAAATAAGTTTTTTATTTTTTATGACAAGGAAGCGTAAACAATTTTGCTCACTGGCTTTTGTATATTTCTTCGTTCTTTGCTTTATTTTAGACCGTAATAAATAAGAAAGATTGTTACAAAACTTGTTGTTAACGGAATTTTTGTAGCACAAAAATTTGCCATAACAACAAAATATTTATCATTCAATCTGTAACTGTTCTTCTGTTTACTCTATGCACATTAACTAGCAATAAAGACATAATAATACAAGATCTATGATTATAGCAAATTCATACAGAAGTTTAAGTAGGCACAACAGTTTTGAAGTGAAAACTTCTTTAGCGGCGTTGTACACTTTTTCTGTAATGGGTAAAAAATTTAAAACTCGCGTCAGGGTCACGTGACCAAAACTCGCGTCAGGGTCACGTGACCCTGATCGAAAATGAGTAAGACGTCATTCAAATTAAAAATAAAACATAGTAACAAAAAAGTTTTCACTTCTACCGGCACTCCTGGAGTGCAACCTTTTTTTTTTTTTTTTAATCTCGGGTATTAAATAATTCATTATAACACCGTCGTGGTAGACCATTCTGAAAAAGCGCCTCGCAAAGTCACAATATTTACGCAAAATAAAGCACTGGTAATAGTCGTCAAATGCATGCAAGTAGTCCAGGCAATCCAGGACACCGCGGGGCGTCCGTCCAATATCGTGCAATATAGAAACAAACAATAATCGAACTCAAAACTATTTAACGACGAAAAATATGCTTTTACTTCAACTACAATTTACGTAAACAATCATTTTAAGATACCTACTACATTTGTGCGAAAGAAATATTAGAGGATTGTAGATATTATCTACTATCAATCTATCATACGTAAACGACTGAGACGAAATTTAAACTTGCTCACTAACGTTACACCTGCATATCCCTTTCCTTGATATCAATGTATCTAAATGTTAATTTAATCTTTTCTTCGGAAACATGAAACTTCGGGCGCGTGAAATGAAAATTCATGCACAACGATACTTGTAGCGCCATCTCTTGGTACAACATATGAGTTACATTATGACAGCTGTCTTGTCTTCTATTTACAGAATGCTATGACTTAAAAAATTCGCATAACTGCTTCAAAGCAGCATTTATTTCGTAGTTTATGTTATTATATATTTATTTCTACGCCGCATGAGAACGGTAAACTCGCAAATAACTTTAAAATACTCACGAAACATAACCTTGCAACAACTGACATCTGTCAAAACTTTCATCACAAATGTTCACAAAAACACTGTAAATAAACATATAACACGATTTTACGACCTCGACGAACGAGAAATGTTTGAATACTGACAGAAAAAATGCATCTGGACAAGTTTTCAGCAATATTCCATGATTTTTAGGTGTTAAGAAAATTATAACCTCTAAGCCCAAAACAATGAGAGATTTTTATGTTTTTAAGCAAATTTATGCAATTATTTTACCTTAGACCATCAAGTTGAAAGCAATTGGTAGTGCTGAGCCAAGTTTAACTAGCAGTTTTTCAAGTTTCAGTAGATTTCTGAACTATTTACTTTGACATCTCACTGTTTACACTTGCACCAATTCATCACCATTCAAATTAGTTTTAATTATTTTTTACAAGTAATAATTGTTTTGAATATTTTAGTTAACACTGATACAACAATGCTTAAACCTTCATTAATTGAATTTAATGTGTTTAAAACATTGCATGTAACCAAAGAACTTTGCCAAAATTAGAAATTTCAGTAAGGTGACAAATGTAAAAAAAATACATAATTTAATTGAAATTATAACAATTACTTAACTACTTACTACACCTTTGACTGTAACTGTTATGATTTTAATTTCTTTGAATGTAACAAATTCATTCAAAGAAACTTCATATTCAAGTATAAATTGGTTAACAGGTAAGTAACCCCGCACATAAACAAAACTTAAAACACAATATCTCTCATCAGCTGGGTGGGACAGAGGCACAGATGTAGCTTGGTTCACTCTGAACTGCCATGAACTTAAACAGTGTAGTGCACTCTGACACGCTGGTGGTTGCAAGCAGCCAGCGCTCCCTGACGACCCATATGGAATATTGCCAAAACCGGTCTCACACACCCACCTTCTTCATAATCCCAGTCTTCCGTTTGGAGAATGTCGTATACCGTCGCAGTTTGTTGTCAATGTATTCCATTTTGATCTTCACACGACCCTTGGTCTTTTTGCCATTGGAGGGTGGCGATTTCTTAGGTTGGAGAGATGCATAGCCGTCATCTGCTATGTCGGGCATGGGGCAGTGGTCGAGGCCGACGTTCTGCGGTCGCTCGTCATAGCACTGGTCCGAGGGTCTCTTGACGCCGGCGCGCGGCATCGGGCACGGCTGCATGCCGGGCCTGAGCCCGCCGCCGCCGAGCGCACTGGGCGGCCTTCCAGATCCGTACATGTCCGGCATCTCGCCGATGAGTCCCATGCCATACGGCGACCCGAAGCGGGGCTCCCGCGCTCCGCCGGGCGCGTCCATTATAACCTCGCAGTACGCCACAGTAACCGGTGCGCGGACGCGCTATACACACCTCACCGTCCGAACGACGAACGGAGACTAACTTTGAACCGAAAACGCGAAAGAGCCGAGGGCGGGACTGACGAGTCGGCCGCTCGGACCGCGACTGACTTCGCACAACTGCGTCCCGCGCACCTCGACCTCTATCTGTCTCTGTCTCGCGCGATACGTGCAATATCTTTCGAAGGGGACGGAAACGCTAAGCGCGGCGTAACCCGACACATCCGTAGGAAAAGCGAACGTTCGCCGGGAACCCGCGAACGTTTCAGTGCCCGAAATCCGTATTAAAATAGAGCTTTTATTTTGAGTTTATTTCGTAAATAGAAATAATAGAGTCGGAAGTGGAGCGTCTCGGGCGCAGCGGCGGGGCGGTGGGCAGTGCCAGAGCCATATTTAGACGCGAGCCGTGCCAAATATGGCAATCGACGGTCAAATGGGGGCCACTGAAATCCCTCCTACTCGCACCTGGCGATTTTCACGTCTAATAATTAAAAACTTTGTCACGTCACTTAGGTATTGAAAGATACATACCTACCTAGTCATGGCTCATTACATTTACTTAATATGTATGTGTCGTACTAACTTGTAGCTAGCTATAGCGAGTTCTATTTCACATTATCAAGTTTTATGCGCTTTTTCTAAGGTCCTAACCTATTCACTCAGTCCTATGTGTTTAATTTATTTATTCCATAAAATCTGAAATTTTACTACTCCCAAGAGTCTAAGAATGACCACTTCACCAAAACTACCGAAATGAAACACTATTCAAACATGATTAATAGAAAATCTCAAACTAGGTACCTACCTATCTAAAGGTATGGAAGAACATTGTATGGTAATGTTTGCCTATAAAATAATGAGTTAGGTATTATTTCAACCTACCTAATTTTCCTCTATTACATATTACAACAGGCACCTACCGATCGTATCGTAAGTATACTTACCTACCTACCTACCTGACACATGCCAACTTTGCAAGACTGTTTTTTGATTATCTTCAAATTTTTAAATAGGAAAAATCAAGACTGTTTTATTTATTTTATTTTAACTCATAGTTACATACAGCTAACTGTGATACTTGGCATTTCGAGCAGGTCGTGTGTATTATTATATACTTATAAGTTAAGTTAGTTATTTATGTACTATTTGCTTTAAATGGTTACTATTTGAACTTTCAACACAATAAAAATATAAGTTTCTGACCTCGACGTCTCTAAAATTTATGACAAAAATTAAAATTATTCGCATTTTATGGTGTTATTAGCAGAAATTTGTAAATTTTCCAAAAGAACTGCCACCTGACCGCCCACTTTCCGCGCATATTGCCGTGTTTCGCCTTTTAAAGTTTATTTTATTGTGCTTAGTCAGAGTTCAGTAAACCTTACTACATTGGAAAACTTTAAAAATATATTTTGTAGACGTGTTTAAAACAAAATAATACCTTAATTGTAAAGGAAGGAAATGTTAATTGTTTCTAATATGGTTAAAGAAAGTTTCTCGACTTTTTAATAATTATATAGATTTCGAAAGTGTTAATTAATGACTGTTTGGTGTTAAGGTGATTGCTTCGATGTAGCCCGCGAAATTCAAAATTTTTTACGTTTTTTGCAATTTGCAGGCCAGTGACATGTTGTAACTTTATAAATATTTGTGTTGCGCAAATAACAAGTATAATTTTAAATATAAAAATTGTCAAAAAATTCGCTCCATCAGCTCTCACATAGAAAAGGTGCATCGTAGTTAGATTTCGGAGATTTTAACATGATGCACCTTTTCTATGTGAGAGCTGATGGAGCGAGTTTTTTGATATTTTTTATATTTAAAATTATACTTGTTATTTGCGCAACACAAATATTTATAAAGTTACAACATGTCACTGGCCTGCAAATTGCAAAAAACGTAAAAAAATTTGAATTTCGCGGGCTGGTTGGAGCATCCCCCTTAAGAGCTACACAGAGCCAAAAATAGTCTGACAACGCAACCACAGACGCAACGGTTCCCAGCCACAACACGCGTAGCATGGCGATTCTATCTCTATTTCACCAAGAAAAGACAGTTATTTCATCATTTACTTATAAACAAATCGACTGTTTTTTTGCACAACTATGACACGATTCGTACACCATTAAAGAACAGAAACAGAATATATCTTCTATATTTTAAACACTTTTTATGCTTAAATCGATAAAAATCTTTTACGTTCTGTCATTTTGTCTATTCTCGCGTCGACAAAACCCGTTTCTACGGCGCCATGCTACGCGTGCAGGACACAGACACTGGACACAGGCGCAGAAATGGCCATACCAGGTGGGTGGCCTACTTAGAGCTTTACGTCTTCTAGCGCCACCTTTTTCTCTCAATGGAGCTACTCTGGCTATAAGACGGCATGGTAACTTGGTAAGCCACCAGGACCACACATGGCCAGACTGGCTTTAATGTTTTTTTTGGAATGAAAGGCAGCCCGTTTCTATACACATGACAACGTACCTACGAGTATATGCTTAGATGATCCATTGAGCGGTTTTCCAGGCGGGAAAATGTAACAAAACAAACAAACTTTTATTGATAACGTGCCGTAGATCCTAGTCCTACTTAGTTACGAAGGACATCAAGGTTGAAATGAGTTATCATATCCTTGGCAACTGACCTGGATCGTAAGCAGTATCCTGCTTATCACAAGGATAATGTTACATAAATGAGTTCCCAGAATAGCTTACGTTATCTAAATATAAATACCAAGTTTAACTTAGTTAATTGGGGCTTTAAAAAGCTAAAACTAAGTAAATATATATTTAGTTTACCGATATCAGAGGAACTGCTAATTTTATCCTTATGTTAATTTGTAATAAATGTTAAACTTATGTCAGTCTAATTAGTCATTTAAGTGATAATGGTTATGTGGTCTTACGAAGGCAGATAGACTAAAGGGGTACCTATAAGTGATGTTACCTATTATGCAATCCCTTTTCTTTTTAGGCTAAGGATGGGGCCACCCTCTGTTATCAGAGGCCTTGACATGGCCTTAGTGTTATTCTCTATTAACACAGCTTTGTGATAGCGCCGACACCACGCTGTGAATAAATTTCGCTAAGCAATAACCTCAAGCAGTGGTTGACAGGTTACTTCTAGCTTTTAGGCAAGCTTGCTTCATCTTCGACCACATCAATCACCTTTGCATGCGAGATAGCGGTCTGAGACTACTTATCATAATATTCATAATTAATAAGTATATTTTTTTTAATGAGTATACTTTTAATCTTGCGTTATTTTCCATCATCATCAGCCTATAATGTTCCCACTGCTGGGACACAGGCCTCCTCTGCGTGAGAGGGAGTGGGCCATCCACCACGCGAGCCCAGTGCTGATTGGTAGATGTCACATGTCTTCGTTTGGTTCTAGGACATGTCAGTTTCCTCACGACTACTTATTTCCCATACTTAGAATAAAATAAACACTATGATACGTGACCGATGACAGTTACCCATAGATATATTCGTAAACATATTATGACGGTAGTAAATGACATGAATAGTAAACTCGTCTATGAGTCTATGGCATTGTCCAATGACCGGATATCCGATAGTGTCAAATCCCGTTGCATCGGGGCCTAGTTTTCCATAACTGGTTTGGAGTGGAGGGAATATTTCTTTATAAATGATGATTGTTTGTATGGTGGATCAATATTATATCTAGTATAATATAATCTAGGCCCTTTTTCAGGAAATTCATCACATAAATCCTCCAGCACAGAGTGGGACTTTCAAAATCGTACTAAATGTTCTGCAGCCTAAAGTTGAAAATCCATATTAGACTTTAACTGCCTCGACGTCGACCACTGAAACAGTTTGTCTAGAAAGTCTAAAGCCACTACCGTGAAACCGTGGAATCAGCGCTGCAGAAGTTTTACAGAATATCCCTTCTCATTTACAAAATTTGGAAATGTCTTCCAAACACTCATTTCCTTACATTTTGGAAATGTTATTTTATTCTTCTTTTTTGCTATCCTCATGGTTATACTCAGGGAGCTCAAGAAGGGTATGCCAAACTCTTTGCTTAATAAACGAACAGTTCTTTCGATTTGCCCCCACCTGACCCAAAACCTGGGTTCATCCATACCTTTTTTCCCTTTTATATTATGTTACTTGCTGTTACGGAACCCTTTATAGGCGAGTCCGACTCGCAATTGACCGGTTTTTATTGTTACTTTAGTGAAAAACCCTTTTTGCTACTTAACTCATATATTTCAAGTTTTACCAGGACATTATTTCATGGAAGAAGTCATAAGAAAATTTGCAGAAAATCCTCGAGAGTTACTCTTGACGAAATAGCTTTATGCGTGGTACAATCTGATCATTCCTCCCGATCTAGGTGGAACGGAAGTGTATGTCAAACTCTTTACTTACTAAAAGAACATTTCCTTCGATTTGCCCCCACTTGGCCCAAAACCTGGGTTCATTCATGCCTTTGTCAAACATGTACCTACAGACTGACTAAAATCCACGGTGATTCTTCAATAGCCCTTTATGTTCCATTTATGTTTGGGCATTTTCACAAAAAAATATAGGTATTTTAAGAAGTAAGATTTAATTTCAACCACATTTTTTATGTGAGACTAGTGTTTGCCCGCGGCTTCGCTTGCGTTATTTTAGAATTTGAGAAACAATACGGATCGTGTGGCGCCATCTGGAATATGAACGTAATTGTTTTCTCGGCAACAGCTCTCTTCTGTTATTCGGGATGTAAGATACCTTATATCCGTGTCTAAACTCCTGACAACGTACCTATATGCTAAATTTTGGGACGATCGATTCAGTAGGTAGTAATGCGTGAAAAGGTAAAACAAACATAATTGCATTTTTATTATTAGTTTAGATCAATAATGTTATATCTAGGTAGGTACATAGTTTGCATAGGAAACGTCCTTATTTGAGCGACATTAATTTCAAAGAACCGTGTTTATTTTTTTGACTATCATTTTTGGGTCGATTTACAGTATCGCTGCAAATTGAACGTACAGACGCCAGCACATCAAGCTACCACAATCTGTCAGATTTCTTTAATAAAATTACAACCTTATCACAAGAGTAGAAGGTTAAGGTTTGAATGGTAAAATCTGACAGATTCAAGTAGGTTGACCTGCTGGCGTCTGTACGATAGCATTGCTCTTCTCCCTTTAGCATACCGCGTGATACCTAAAAAATAACTAATTATCTGACTCGATGAGTACAACTTGTCGTCGTTTAAAACAGAATCTATGCACTGGTTTGAGCACCAATTCAAAACATAAATAAACAAAAATTATAGAAACCCTGATTTTTTTCTAATCTTTAAAATTCCACACCTCGAAACAATTACAATTAAAAAAAATATCCAACTTACTACCTACAATTTAAATCGGTGTAGATTTATATCCTAGAGAAGTATTGAAAAAAATAGTAATTATTTTAAATCGCGAATAATATTGAAACAAAAGTATGCACATTTTTTTAAATTATTTAAAACTCTCAGGACAAATAAAAAAAAACTCAAAAAGAGAAAAAAAAAACTGCGAGATTTGATCCAGAAACCCCTTGCACGAAAGTCAAGCAGGTTACCGACCGGACTGGCTAGTACGTTGAGAGTGATTTTCAAATAGCGGTTCTTGTACAAATGTAAATAATGACTGAAAATCAACATATTATAAAATTGCTAATCCCCCAAGGGGAATAGCGTAATTTTACATATCCTATTAATAGAACAGCAGTTTAAGGAATATTTGAGGAAAAATTGACTAAATAATATCCAGTGGTTTAGCTTCCAACTATCAACAAACATCTAAAAACAACAAAATTCAAAATTGCTTATCTCCCAGGAAAAATAGCGTAATAATACATAGCATATAAACAGAAGCATATTATTAGGAATATTTGAGGAAAATTTGATCGACAACTTTACAGTAGTTTCGGAGATAGATCAAATAAAAAAACATAAAAAATTTCGAAAAAAAATAAAAGTTGATCTGGCATCAGAATCGATCCCTTATCTCGAAAAAAATACAAAAAGAAAAAAAAATTCAATGTACAGGAATGACATCTCTACGATTTTATTATATGTAAAGATTGTACTTGTTTGCATTTCATTATTCTCTATATTTTACGATTTTTAGCTTAAAACCAATAATTTATCACGTAATTATGAGAAATAAAATAAAATAGAGGGTAAGTCAATGATATTTCGTCAGGTTTGTTACTTAAATTAAATGCGATTAAAAAATAAACAATCAAAACCATCAAATTTTCTTCAATACGAAATAAAAGAGCACACGTTGGATCAACAAAATCAATTTGAAAAAATACGATATGTTATAATATAACCAAGAAAAATGTCTCCATAATACAATTTTGTTACCAGTGATGACATTCGAACATTACGATATTCTACTATTCCAATTAAAATAGGAAAGTCCACAAAATGAATATAAAACATGTCTTGTTATTGAAATTTGTCATTTAATTAACATCGGAATTTAAGTTTTAATGATTTAAATTAATCAACAAAAAAAGATTTTGACTTGAAAATTAGGGGGACAGTAACAAAGCTGATGGTAACAAAATTGTTACGAAGCATTTACACTAGGTTATGTTTTCTTATAATGAGGTACTTATTGAGCTTTTTTTTCCAAATCAATCACAATTGAAACTTATCCAAAAACATCAAATTATCTTGATACCAATAACCAATGATGCACATTTTACACGATAAATAGTAAGTATAGGTATTTTTCCATTATTATTAACAATAACGAATAGTAATTTCAAATGCAAGGCGTGGATTCAAAATGCAGATCTGAAATAAATAAAAAACTCTTTTAGTTGCTATGCTGTTGTTTATATACTTATTTATAAATACAGCCTATTAAAAATAAATAGTTGTATTCTATGTTATCACAACCTCTTTTAAACCAAGTTGTTAAAGTAGCATGTGTAAATTGTGTAATCTTCTTATTAGTCAATTTTGTTACTTTGCTTGTCAGGCCTATATGTTACCACACAAAACTGACGTAACGTTACCTTACCTTTTCGCGATTTATATTAAATAAAAATAGGTACGATTGCAGTGATTGGTCATTAACTATTTATTTATAAAGCTAGATGTTAAAGCTTTCAATAACTATCACAATCATTTTGTTTACATAATAAATTATACAAAATTTTGGTAACCTACCTTGACAGAAAGTTTTCTACCGAACGATGAGTGGTGCTGGGCACGCGCACCTTCACACAGTCTCCGGGCAAAACTGACATAATTCAAAATGGTGGATGACTTAAAGCTTCTGGTGATGCTATTAGATCAATAAAATGTACCAACATTTTTTTAATCACGGAAAAAATACGGTAACAAGCTTGACGTGTCAGGTTGTTCACAATTTAAGTTCTATTTTTAAATTCCCATAATTTAATCAATTAAATATATAATATTTTAATTATGCTTTAAAATAGTCTACCACTATCTTTTGAAGAAATAAAATAGTATACCTGTAGTCAATTCTAAGGATAGAACGTAATTATTGTATGTTAAATATACCTGCATAGTCCAGGGACAAGCCAAAATGCTATCTCCCTATCACTTAATAAATATTTAATTTATATAATCAAGTACTTGGGGAATTAAGTTATTAACGGAATAAAACCTAGATGTCTGCTAAAACTAAAGTTAATCGACTTTTGTTGATACGGGTAATATTAGAAAAGAAAAACGACAATCTTTTCGAGGGACAGGACTAAACACACACCTATGCATTTTTGTAAAAATGCCCGTTTATGACGGAAACCCCTTAGAGGGCCAAAGCCTGCCGAGACTAACGAGCTACCGTGACCCCGGAACGTTGTTACGGACAGTGAAGGACACCGTGGATTGTAGTCAGTACAATTCCACTCATTTGATGATTTTATAACGATAAAAAAAAATTCACGGTTACCTAACCGCATGAAAAGTCCCGACATAATTATGTTATAATAAGTATTAATACAAGAATATTTGATTAATTAATTTTATAAATGATTTGTGGTTATTAGTAATAGGAATTCCTGTTCGTAAGAAGGAGGTTTTTAAGGAAAATCATTATGATTGTTTCTGCACGTAGCCACTGATAAAATAGGTAGGTAATTTTATTTCGTATCAGTGTCCAGTGACGTCATCTCGTGATTATGACGTTTTTGAATACGGTTAAACAGGGTGAAGCTGTATCGAGAAAAAACTTATCTGGGATTTGCCCGTATTCCTTGACGTCCTTTGAATGTTATACATTTTTCATATTAAAAGTCTCAGATCATGATAAAGGAAGTTTTTGCAGTTACACCAGTATGTTCGAATGTAGGTGTGTATGTTTGTCCGCGATTATCTCGCGTTTGGCTGAACCGATTTTGATTCGGTTTTCAGAAGAGTATTTATTACACTCTGGAGAAGGTTTGAGGTAAAAAACAATAATGGATATACAGGGACGTCATCTGCATGTTAACGTTATTGCTTACTTGGAAGGCGCATTTTTCAAAGGTGATTTTTCATTTCAAATGCAGCTTTTTGTTGATTAAATTATCCGAACTAAAATGGTGATATATTATAATAGTAGATTACACACCAAGGGAATAAAGCATTGCAGCATAATATTGAAGCCCGAAGCGACATCGGGGATTCTGGGGGTGAAACTCCGTAGTGTAGAGGTACCCAGGTTCGAGTGTTAATTCCTTCCTTAAGCTGGCCATTGACGATCAGTCCAAACATAAAACTGCGGCATAAAACTAGGGCTTCACTCCAAAATTTGACCGTCAATGGCGAATCGTCACTCCAGAGTTTTAACTGACGACTCGCCACGGAAATTTTCCGTGACTACCATAAATCCAAGCGGCGCGTCGCGCCAAACTGACCGTCAATGCGCGATCGTCATTCCAAGGCTTCAGTTCGCTCGAATCGCTCGCTGCGATCGTGGTAACTGAGCGTTGCTTTACATGTCTCTGGAATGATAACTCCCAGACGCTGTGGAGATATTGCAGTTGGAAATTTTAATTCTTCATAACTCATTCCCGAAGGTAAAAAACGAAGAGTGGCAGTCAATCTCTCATGAGGGCTAATAGCTTCTCTCATATTAGTATCCTGTTTAGCAATATATGGAGTTACAAGTTTCAAAAGCTTGAAATATGTAGTTTCGTCCATCCTTAAGTAGTTTCTCCAGTCACTTGGTTCTAATGATGACTCATTCAACAAATTGACGTGAGTGAATTGATTCCTTTTTCTAAGCCATTCCTTCATCCATTGCTTTCTTTCACGTTTCTCGGTTATTATATGGCAACAAATAGTAGCCACAGTTAAAATTAATGTTTCTTCTTCAGAACCAGAATTCATTTTCTACACAATTATAAGTACCTAGTTCACTTTTCGTCAGCTTTGCCCCGCGGCCGATCGAAAAATGAAGAGCCGGAGTGACGCCAGTGAATGGGCAAATCTAAATGGAGTAAAACCATTTGGAGTGACGCCCTAGTTTTATGCCGCAGTTTTATGTTTGAACTGATCGTCAATGGCGGGCTTTATACTTGGGCATTAAGTTAAGAATTCTTAGTGTAGCGAGAGTTTTAAGTTAGCCCGTGATAGGGCAGCTAAATCGCGGCGGTAAGACTCCTCTTTGAGTAGTGGCTGGATAGGCGTCACGGCGTCCTGACCTTCCGTCTGACGTAGGTCTTCATCGGATACGGATGTTTCCGGAGGTACCTGTGTCTGATGAGGAAGGAGAAAACATCTGGGTGTCATCACTTCGAGGATCGCCCGGAGGACACGGTGGAGCATAAGGTGCAGGACTGCCCCGCTTGGGCAGAGTACCGTCGTGTCCTCAGCGGTAGGTGGAGGCCGTGCTGCGGGGCGAGACGGAGTGGAAAGCGGCGGAGGGAGGACGCTGTCCTCTCGGAGGGAGACCGATCCAGTTCCATTATGATAATAATTAAATGTCGAGTCATGTATCATTTGATTTAAAATTATTATTAATTTGTCGGTATTTCCTTCCGTGGGCCGATACCAATACCATGCACGTAAGAGAGATCGGAATAAAATAATCATTGTCCTGTAACTAAGGAAAATATTTACACTAAATTAATTAATTTGCGAAAGAATTCTTCCTGTATTTAATTTAATAAATGATTAGGTATGTTATCTTAAAGACAAAGTGCGTTAGGGGAGTCCCCACTGTCCACAGCTAGATTATTGTACACATTCTTTTAATTTGGCCAACAGGGGCAAATCCGCGTTCAAAAGAGATAACTTTTTTGATGCTACGAAATACTTTTTAAAATTGACCCCAAAGCGCCCCCATGGCACAATTTTGTGCCACCAAACCCCGACCGATTTTAAACTGTATTTTTGGAAAAATAAGTCTTAAAATCGGTCTGGAATGGGCAATTCAATTTGGGCCACGGGGCTCCAGAGGCTGCTAACAATTTTGTCGTATTTGTTTCGTAAAGTGTGAGTTGGCCAGTTTGAGTAAAGCTGCCCAAAAATGAGTGAGTTATTCAAAAAAAAAGGCCAACATCACTCTTTAGTCATTGTTAGTGGCCAATTTTTCCTTTATTAGAAAATCAGATAGGCTACCTACCTTATGAATATAAGATCACTACGATTACTAAAGGACCGAGCACGGCACAGTTAGCGCAGTGGCTGAACAAATAGACTGCTGCGCTGCGTGTCCAGGTACGATTCCGGCGAGGAGAAAATATTTGTATGATCTAGAAGTATTTACTTCAGGTCTGGGCGTTTGTGTATAACTATGTGAGTTTATATGTTTGTAAACGTACCCCACGACACAGGAAAAAATCCCAGTGTGGGACAAAGTTTTATTTTTAAAGAAAATTAATCAGAGGAAATGTAAAAGCGCTGTTTCTTTTATCAATTGAATTATTTTTTCATCATTATCATCTTCAGCCTATAATGTTCTCACTGCTGGGACACAGGCCTCCTCTCTGTGAGAGGGAGTGGGCCATAATCCACCACGCGGGCCCAGTGCGGGTTGGCAGATGTCACATGTCTTCGAATTTTTGGTTCTAGAACATGCCGGTTTCCTCACGATGTTTTCCTTCACCGTTTTGAGAGCAGTGCTAATGAAATAAACAAAGTAAAGCGCCTGGCGGGGTTCGAAAGCATGGAGCAATGGTGGCTCGTGGTATCGGTCCCGACTTTCGAATTATTTTTGCCTAGAATTATTTTTTTTTTTACAAAATTAGACTAGTATGTGATGATACCTCACGGCACACTCCAACCAGCTGTTAAATTCCCTTCATCACACAGTGGCCAGGTCGGCGTCAACTTTCTAAACAAACGAGCATCGAGGTCTGCGGGACGTGGCAGCCGCATTCCATGCCAAAACTGGCGACCATTGGAGCCAGGGATGGTCATGTTGACGCAATGACATTCAATATGCCACATATGATAGGTGAACCATGATTTTGAACGAAAAATACGGGATAATTTAAAGTTTTATATTTGTACAGCGTGGCCTGAATAAGGACGTTTAATAGACAATTTTAGGTCCTTCGTACCGTTGTTGGGAATCGTCCCCTAAAAATGAGATGATCTACTGTAACTTTTTATAGTTTTCTAATTAATTAATTGTTTTTTCATTTGAAACTTAATGTTTTGATAAACCTGTGCGTTTATCCTGCAATAACGTTCTTGTGTTATTAATAAAAAGATAAAATGTTTGCAAAAAGAACTTTTGTCAGAAGTGGGATTCGAACCCACGCCCACAGAAGTGGACTGCGACCTGAACGCAGCGCCTTAGACCGCTCGGCCATCCTGACTTGTGAGACTATTGTCAAATCAGATAATAACTATTTTAGTGTACTGAATAACTCAGAATGAATTCATCGGGCCTTGGTTTCATTCAGTCATGCTTTTTTTTTAACGTGGTAAAATCGTCAAATGAGTCCTCCCACCCCGGACAGGGCGGGAGGGACTGTCAGACTTGTACTGACTAAAATCCACGGTGTCCTTCAAAAACCCTTTATGTTCCGAGGTCACGGTAAGGAAATAATCCCGCGACCCCGGCAGGCTTTGGCCCTCTGAGAGGGGGCCCCGTCAGTATTCTGACGCTCTTCGAGGCGCGCGTGGAATACAACGCGCCGTCGAACCGGCCATGGTTCATGGTCGGACAGCGAGTTGTCCATTACTCGCCGCCCGCATGTGCCCGCGCCTACGTTGACCGGAGATCATCTGCCGACGTCCGTCGCCGTGGGCGTCTGCCACTGATATTGTGACTGTGGTGGATAATCCACTCCTTCATACAGCGAGAAAGCCTGTATTGAAAACATTACAGGATGATAATGTTTTTACCTGTACAAATAAACACATGTTTTTTTTTTAATTTTTTCAGAATGAAAATCGTAAAAAAAACTTGATTAAATTATGTAAATATCCCTTCTTTAATGCGAATTCAATTTTTCAGCAGATTGCGGTGACCACATCATTATGCGTTTCGTTTTAAGGAAAATCCTATCAGTTACAAAAATTCTGTCATCGCGGTAAGTAATATTACCGTTTACCTAAAAATTCATGGAAATAAGACGAAATAAGGTATTAAATAATTCAAGTAATAAGATAACGTAATACACGGGCAAGGAAAATTCGATGACCTAATTATTTAGCAGAATGTACATATAATTTAATATTAACGTGTTTTTCTTAAACCATATAAAGAGCAGGATAAATGATTAGTTAGAATAAGTTCTCGGAATTAGTATTTATAACTTATATTTTGAGGCTTATGCAGGTATGGTCACGTAAAATATCTACTTAATAAGTAACTAATACCTATCACAAAGAGGTAAGTGTGTCATCTCCAAATAATGGAGTTGTCACCGGATCAAATAAAATAATCCTGGATTTTCGGTTCGGAAACTCTTTCTTTTGTTTTTTTTTTTTAAAGTATCTGTGTCCAACACTAGGAATTTCTCCTGTGTCGTGGGTGCGTTTACAAACATAGAAACTAACATGCACAAACACCCAGACCCGGAACAACTACGTGCAGATCATACAAATATTTATTCCGTACGGGAATCGAACCTGCGACAGGCTGCGCAGCAGTCGATCGATCAGCCACTGTGCCAACCGTGCCGTCAAACTAGGTTAAACTGGGTTAGGAAACTACTTTATTCCTGAGTTTTTTTTATGCTTAAAATTATGTAAATAAAATAAATCATGCGTCGCATCATATGGATTCGCCGAACTATCAAAACTTTTGTCTAGCAAGTCAGAAAAAAAAAACTCTCGCGCAAACTGTTCAGTTTACAAAAAAATAATGTTAGTAACCTCAATATCATTTTTCAAGCCCTATTCATAGGTACCCCACACGTATGGGTCAGGTGACAATTTTTTTTAGAGTTTCAGTTCTAAGTATGGGGGGTACCCCCAAAATTGGTTTTTGTTTTATTTTTGTGTAAAAATCCTAATGCAGTTCACATAATACATCTACTTACCAAGTTTCAACAGGATAGCTCCTAAACTTTCTACAAAAAGTGGCTGTGACATACGGACGGAGACAGACATGACGAATCTATAAGGGTTCCGGTTTATGCCATTTGGCTACGGAACCCTAATAAAAGCGCGAGCGAACGCTGGCATGTGACGTGGTAAATCGGTATGCAGAACGTGACGTATAAGTTATCGAATAAACTGACGTACGAGTATAGGATACCTACGAGTATTATGTGGGGAGTTTTCCCCAGTTGCACCGTGTGCATGCGATTGACGTAACCCGCCCAATCAAGACTTCAGCCATTCAAATTGTTTGTTAAATCCCTCGAAACGAATTCTAACATTTTAAAATCCAGTAAAGTGTTAGCTTAACTTCCGATTGAACACTGAGGCTGGCCCGAAAAGATGTGACAAAAAAATGAGTCCGCGGCACTATTAAAGTCCTTTTGACGAGGTGCTAGTGCATATTTCATTACATCAAACTGCATTAAAAGTATGTAGGTATGTATCACGTGCGTGTAATTGTGTATGATAAATTTTCCGCAGGACATAAAACGTGGCGAGAACTCTTGGTTTTTTAAATCATCAAATGAGTTCTCTCACCCAGGGCAGAGCCCGCTCTTGGAACTGTCAGACTCGTACTGACTAAAATCCACGATGTCTTTCAATAGCCTTTACGTTCCGGGGTCACAGTCATTCGTTAGTTCCGAGACCGAGAACTTTTGCTTTCAGTAACTTTTTTTAAAGAATTATCCATATTTTTCCGAGCATGACGGTCACCCTACACAGGGTAGCTTCATAGTTGTGTGTGTCGATGACCCGCGCTTGATTCACTGATCGTTATGGCGTTGTATACATATAATGTTAATCTTTGCGTCAATACATACATGCTAATACCTACCACCATTGTTCATATGTACTGCATATTTATGTAGCCTTATGCAGCTAGTCAATGAATTTGTTAAAGTATATTGTATTGCGAATTTAAATGTCTTGTTGATTGAAGATTAATGTTTCAAGATATAATAGTGACGGAAGATTTTTGTGAGGGTAACAAACTCATTATTTACGCGATTAAACGCGACCACAAACTAAACAGACGTAAAATATAGAAGTACAGTCAATAGCAAAAGAAGATGATCGAAATCAGAAATTCGATACTAAACGGAGGTCACGTCAGAACACCAGTAGTACCAGTACCCTTAGCACGAATTTTCACTCTTTTACTTTCCAGTATTTACAGCGTTTCTTGTATGGACAAATGGAAGAGCAACTCTGGTGTGCGAAGTAGGAACTATTTCTTTCCTTAAAAATTGTCAATTTGAAATTGTCAAAGTTCCTGTCTACGTCACGTCTCAAATACCTACTGAAATTCGTGCTAAGGGTACCTACTTACTGTATGGCGCCGAATGACTGAAAAATGCGTGATTGTAAATTATATCAAACATTTCCTACTATTTCAGCTACATAGTTCTGACGCGAACTCCATTTATCAGTATTGCATTTCTGATTTTGATCATTTAATTTTGCTGTTGACTGTAAGTATGTTCCGGATACTAAGAAACTGTCAGAAAAAATCTGATGGTCGCAGCATGGCACTTGCTGTATACATTTTGTATTAGTTAATAAAGCAAATAATACGAAAAGTAATTATTGTCAGATTAAAATAGTATGCGGCATCAGAATTTTACCGACAGATTTTTTTATTGGTTACATGCCACAGATACAAAATAAATGCTTCAAACACCCTTATTAGTTTTATTCCAATTGTTTGTCCAAATAGAATTATGAGGTAAATTAAAACTGATATATACCTTGATATACAATCAGGAAAATACACCTAGGTATAGGTACCAAACTAAAATGAATTAAAAATAGACTTATTAGTCACGATTAGCGTATCTTACTGCCAAATAAATGAGCTAAATAAAGTGTTACATCATTTGTTTACAATTTATTTATAAACATTAATGTCATTGGACTAGACTATAGTTGAAGGGAAATAATAGATTTTATATAGTTATTTACTTTATGGAAATATTGATTCGAATCATATCCAGGATAAACTATGCTATTGAATAGTCAACAATAGAAGCTGATACATTTTAAATAGTGTATAAGAAAACTGAGGGATGACTAGAAAACGTTGACGTGACAATCTTTTTTTTGTATCGTGGCAAAATCATCAAATGAGTCCGCCCACCCCTGGCAGGGCGGGAGGGACTGTCAGACTCGTACTGACTAAAATCCACGGTGTCCTTCACTAGCCCTTAACCTTCCAGGGTCAGCAGTGGGACAGTATAAGGTGAATAAAAAAAGAAGACGCCGCCCTGAGTGGCAAGGAAGGAACTGTTAGAGTCTCTCTGACTAATTTCCACCTAGTCTCTTCAATTGCCTTTCATGTTCCAGGGTCACGGTTTCCCATTTGGACAGTTCCACGATCCCGAACAAAAAACCTTTCAACTCTGCTAAGCGGCGAGGGTGTAAAATCGTAATGCCATTGTTGAAGCATTCATATAAGTGTTACTTAGTGTCAGTGAAAATGAACGTTAGTTTCCTACGTCATGAGCTATAAATGTATATTGTTAAAAAACAGTTTGAAATACCTAAAAACATGTAACACCCTTTATATCAGAAACTTTAAAATTAACAGTAAGAAAAAAAAACCACAAAAACACATTTGTCAGAAGTGGGATTCGAACCCACGCCCACAGAAGTGGACTGCGACCTGAACGCAGCGCCTTAGACCGCTCGGCCATCCTGACTTGTCGGTGTTATACCAAATTTATTCATCATTCGAGGGATTGATTCATATCGAAATATATAGGAATACCTAGATAGATCTACCTATAATACAGTAGCCAGTATCTACAGTCACGAGAATTAAATATAAATAATAATCAAAAGTGACGTCAATCGTCTAATTTGGCGTTATCGCAGTGGCTGAGCGATTAGACTGCTGCTGCGAGTCGCGGGTTCGATTCCCATACCACCTTTATTATTTGAGTATAAACTAGTGTTGCACGAGAACGAGAATATGGCATTTTCATTTTGATATTTTATTGCTCGTGGCTGTACATAATATACATACTGGCCTGTTGGTCTAGTGACCCTGACTGCTATAGTGGAGGTTGTGGGTTCGATTCCCACCCAGGACAAAAGATTGTGTGATGACTGTGATGAGCACGATCATTTGTTCTGTATCTGGGTGTAATTTATCTATAATAAGTATGTATTTACAATTATATAAGTATGTTTATTAGTTGTCTAGAACCCATAACACAAGCTCTGCTTAGCTTGGGACTAGATGGCGTTGTGTGATAGTTGTGGAATATTATTTATTATTATACTTTTATTACATTATCTAGGAATGATGTCACCCATTGAGATATAATTTGGCAGCGTGTGCCAATATCATTTGACACATTGATTGTTTACATTTAGACTTGTTGAACATATTAGTTTATATTGGGCACCTCTTATTAGCGTGGTAAAATCATCAAATGAGTCCTCTCAACCCCAGTGCATGAGGGACTGTCAGACTTGTACTGACTAAAATCCACGGTGTCCTTCAATAGCCCTTTGTGTTCCGGGGTCATGGTATTGAGATAAGTCCTGCGACCCCAGCAGGCTTTGGCCCTCTTGAGGGGGGGTTTCCCCCGTCATCTTGCTTACGCTCTTTGAGGTGCGCGTGGAACACAACACGCCGTTGACCCGGGCATGGTCCATGGTCAGACAGCGAGTTGCCCTTTACTCGCTGCTCGCATGCCCGGGGACACCTCTGATATGAGGAAAAACTTTGTTTTTAAATCCCGTCCTATAATATAACTCACAAATCAGGTAGCTCGACGCGGGTCTATTTAAAACTGTACTACGGACCAGAAACGTAAAGTTAAACAACTTATGTAATGAGAGGTTTTCTTTTTGGAGTTTTAAAAAAAAAAGTAGTTTCCAAGAACTCTATAGGTGGCGTTGAACTGACTATGTGACTAGGTGCCAAAGCAAAAAAAATAAAAAATATTGCGTCATCACGTTTTGGAGCAGTGTATGATGATGAATCTTGATCTTTGGATGTTACGGGAGGTTGAGATGCATTTTTCCATGGAAATATGGATGGAATGGCTGCTTTCTTCAATATTTTTGATGCCACATCTAAGAATAGATAATTTGTAAAATAATATTATTAATTATTATATAATAAAATCATTTGGTTTAAAGTGTGCTGAGCATATGTACGAATGCTTTTTTATGGTACGTCCAGGCTTAAAATGTACGATGGCTTGTACCCATTGCGCTTTACGGCTTTCATCTTGTACTGAAAAATCCATGTGTGCCTTCATTTTTGCACAAATCCACGATGCACAGACTTCCTTCTTTTTCTCTAGAGGGACATTTTCATTCTGGCGTGGCAAATCATAACGCTTTTGATTTATTTTGAAAATGTCATTGATGTGATGTGACCATTGAGTTTTAAATTGTTGGAAGGATGTGTACGTTTCGTTTTTAAAGATCTCAAAATTACATACAAGCTTAGCTCAAAAAATGACGTGACGTTCCGTTCATTGTAGTCACATGCCAAGTTCAGCGCCATCTATCATTGACTAGGGAAAACATAAAAAGAAAATCCCTCATTACAAAATGATGATAAACTCATAATACGAGTATAACAATTAATGGTAGTTACATGACTACCTACATGCTTTTCTAAATGAATATCGTTTGCTATTAGAGTTATTTCAGTTTCAGACAACGATTACTGGGATTTTTCACAAACATCGCCATTTACTGCCACCGGGCCGCCTCTAGAATTTATGACCGTTCAAAAAAATGTTAATCAGCTGTCTATTACCGCTACCGTAAAATTAAGAACCTCATTAGGATGCAACTTTATGGAAGGGACCTTATTATGGGCGAGTACAGAGCTGCCGCTTCCCCGTACGTGGTCCCCATAACTTTCCACAAGTTGGCCCTTTATCGAAACAATGTCTAACACAACGAATGCCGAACATCGCACGAATATCGTCATCTAGTAGCCAATTATTGAGGAACGCTCCAATGGGGTATCGAAACTCTTGGAATCCAGCAACGCACTTTATGTCTCTATTCATTAAACCGAAGCCATGCTAATTAAAATTGTTTGGCTGGTGTAACGCGCGAAATAAATCGCGATCGGGCCTCGGGTGGCGTGTACGCGTTTTGCTTTGTTTTTCACTTGCTACATATTTGTGGGGTCTGACATTAACACCTTCGGGCTGGTGCGTACAATGCGCGACTTGTCGGTGGTACAAAGGCGCGCATCGATTTGCGGCCAACACTTTAAATATATCGACGTGGCTGACAATGCGTTTAGCGGAGTCGTAAGTAAACTACCACGGATATATGGAGGCCCAGCAGCTTTGTTCACAAGAGATCGCATCGGTTCCGCCTAATAGAATACGTTTGTTTCGCAGTTTCAACAGTTTCGCACTCAGTGAATGTTAAGTGCGGATTTGTTCGATTTATTACGTTAACTTTGTTTCGTTATGGCTCGCTCTACTGCTATTTAATTGACTATGGTTTAATGCGCCAATTAAGGAGTATCGAATCTCGATCCTAGATGAGCCCTTTTGTGGAATGTTTTGTATGTTATACGAAAAACCCTGTTATTAAACATTGAGCTTACACACTTGTACCCACATAATTATATTAGGTATTGCGTTGTCTATTTTTTAATTTTAAATAATAAAGATCATGCCTACAATACAAAGTTACATCATCATCTAGCTTAGCCTTTTCGAATCTATGATGGCGTCCACTCCCCAGTCCAACCGGATACAGCTAAATATCAGTATTTTACTTACATGCAGCTACTGCTCATCTGACCTCCACAACCCAGCAACTGAGAAAAACGATACCCCTTGGTAAGTCTGGTTGTCATACTTTCTAGCTAACGGAGTCACGACAGCAGTCATTAAAGATCTACAAGTGACAGCCGGGACCAACGGCGCGGCGTTAGGTACAATATGCTTTCCGAAGCACGGAAAAACTGAATATGATTGATCCCATCCTCAGACCAACGTTTTGAAGATCGACCTGTATGGCTGTTATCATAAAGCCACGAGCTTCTTTTTTTTATTTGATGCGGTAAAATCAGCAACTCCTTCTGTAATTTGTGCTGGCTTAAATCCACGGTGTCTTTGAATAGCCCTTTATGTTCCGGGGTCACGGTAATTCGTAACCTACACCCGCGACACCGGCAGGCTTTGGCCCTGGGGGCCCCGTCATTGTACTGACACTGAGGCGCGCGTGGAACACAACGCACCGTAGACCCGGGTACATGATCGAAAGACGAGTCGCCCATTACTCGCCGCCCGCCTGCCTAAACCTACCTAAATACAATTACTATTAAATAGTAGCACTACTAACAAAATTCACTAAAATATTCAGAGCTCTCACCTGTGAAAAGCTAACAATGGCCAAACTCTCTCCCGTTAAATTACGGCGCGGCCACATTACCGCGATGCCTGTAACTATTCCCCCGGCATGCCTCGCGCATCGCGACGCTAAATCCTGTGTTCATCGAATTCCATTCTTCTGTCGACCGCTACCGCTGTGGATTTTGTTAAGTTTTTTATTTGTTGGGGTTCCGTAGTTGTGGAAATTATTTTCAGTAAGTTTGATATTGTTTTCATTATGGTTTCGGTATGTATACTACCTCTACGCTACAGAACTCCAGCTGTTACATACGACCAACGACATACGACCCTTCCTCCTTTTATTTCATCCAAGTTCGTACAACTTTTTTTAAGCGTTGTAAAGTCATCATATGAATCCTTCCATCTAGGACAGTGTCCTTCAAAAGCTGTATGCTGACTAAAATCCACGATGTTCTTCAATAGCCTTCATTCCGGGGTCACGGTAATTCTTGAGTCCCGCAACCCCGCCAGGCTTTGCCCTCTTCTAAAGGGGGGCCTCGTCATAATGCTGACACTTGATAAAACTCAACAGAAGATAATTTTAATGAGTCCTTCTAGAGCGGCCCCTCCCGAGTCGTCTATAAAAAAAATATTATGCCATTGATCTTTGGTTAAATTCAAGATTAGTCTAGCTCATCCACGCCATCTTTGCCTCTTGAAAATATTTATAAAACGCAGTGTCGAAAAATCGCATCTAAAAAAAAAAGGTTGCACTCCAGGAGTGCCGGTAGAAGTGAAAACTTTTTTGTTACTATGTTTTATTTTTAATTTGAATGACGTCTTACTCATTTTCGATCAGGGTCACGTGACCCTGACGCGAGTTTTGGTCACGTGACCCTGACGCGAGTTTTAAATTTTTTACCCATTACAGAAAAAGTGTACAACGCCGCTAAAGAAGTTTTCACTTCAAAAACAAACTCGCTTTTATGGCATCTGAACCCGAAACATTGAAAAGTTGTAGCTTCAACAAAGGCATCAAGCAAAATAAAGTAAATACATAATACAGAACCCTACACACACTGTTGTCGCACGCAAGGTAGCACTTCTAGTTTTATTTTATTTTAAGGAAAATTGGAGCCTAATTTAAATTATTGAGCTGGAAGAAATATTAGCTGCTGGCTGGATTGTAGGTAGTCTTCGCCTCGTGTACTTTTTGTATACGATTCCTTTTTGTAGAACATTGTTTGTGCTAGCAACTTTTTGTAGTGTAGGGAGGTTTATGTTATTATAGGTAGCAGCGTTCTATTGGTTTTCTCCGTTTTTTTTTTCAACTATCACACAACGCCATCTAGTCCCAAGCTAAGCAGAGCTTGTGTTACGGGTACTAGACAACTGATAAACATACCTACTTATATATTTCTAAATACATACATATTAAAGATAAATAACACCCAGACACAACAAATATCGTGCTCAGCACACATTTGTCCTGGGTGGGAATCGAAACCACGACTTACAGTCACTCACAGTCACAGTCTAGTTCATGTGACTTTTTTAATTTTTAAGATATTTATTTAGGTACTCAATGTTTTTTTGAAGTGAAAACTTCTTTAGCGGCGTTGTACACTTTTTCTGTAATGGGTAAAAAATTTAAAACTCGCGTCAGGGTCACGTGACCCTGATCGAAAATGAGTAAGACGTCATTCAAATTAAAAATAAAACATAGTAACAAAAAAGTTTTCACTTCTACCGGCACTCCTGGAGTGCAACCTTTTTTTAACAGCCTGTTTTGTCCCACTGCTGGGCAAAGGCCTCTCCTTTCTCCTTCCAAACCTCTCTATTTTGGGCTATTATTTCTTTATGTCTGCCCTGCAAACATGATTAGATCATCACACCACCTCCGCCGCAGTCGACCTCGAAGGCAATGTCGTCCCTCAGGCGTCCAGTGAGTTTTAATAATAATTTTCCACAACTGAGCTAAGCAGAGCTTGTGTTATGGGTACTAGACAAATGATCACGACCTCTGGCATAGCAGTCAGGGTCACTAACCACTAGACCAACAGGCCAGTCAATGAAGTTTTATTGATTGAACTGTTCAACTGTTTAGCCCTTTTCCTCTGTCCATAATTGATCGCTTACTGCTTTATTTTATTTTTACCACCTTTATGAAACATGGAATGCAATAATGGTTTTAATATTGAGTATCTACATTTTTTACTCATTGTGCCTCTACGGGTACAAATATATCTGTTTTAAAAATATATTTTTCTTTGGTGTCCCTTTTTAATTTCAACCAAATCATTTCCAACAGGAAACGCTACCTATATTAGGTAGGTATAAGTAACTTCTTATAAATAATTCACCGCACTTAACCCTTTAACCGCCATCGCCGTAATATTACGTGTAGTAAAAATGATACCTCAGTCGCCACGTCGGAATATTACGTAAAAGTCCTGTCATTTCAAAAAATGTTTAATAAAAGTTGAACTTGCTTACTAAATCTTAGTATATTTCGTGTTATTACTTTATTTTTAACAGTACTAGATACATATATTTTAGTTAATTCATTGAAATAATTAATTTTTCTCAGTTTGTGATAAGTCTAAATATCAACCTACTTCGCCGAAACCGTGATTTCACGTAGACTAGTGTTGTACCACAATTGAAGCTCTTGATGCTAATTTAATAAAAAAACATCCATGTATTTTATCAAACTGTCATCTAAACATTAATTCAAATTTCGTAGTTTATTAAAGACTAGCTGTTGCCAGCGGCTTCACCCGCTACAACTCGAAAATTATCCCACGGGAACACAAAATCGGGATAAAAACTATCCTATTTGTTAATCCTGGTTATAAACTATCTGTGTACCAAATTTTAGCCAAATCCGTTCAGTGCTTTTTGCGTGAAAGAGTAACAAACATACCTACATACACATACATACATCCTCACAAACTTTCGCATTTATAATATTAGTATGGATTTAATTATTTATTCAAAATCCAATAAGCTTAAGTTATATAATATGTAGAAATCAACAAAGAAACATAAACTACCGACTTATTCCAGAACGTCACTAGCGCGAGCGATCCGCGAACGCCGTCGCCGTAATTTTACGTGCGGCTCAAGGTCAACTAAAGTCATATTTTGAATAAACGTCAGTTGCGCTAGCGCCATCGTCGTGATAATCCGTGCTCTCTTTATTATTAGTTCTAAGCTAGTGTCGAGAAGTTGTCGATGATGTTATACGACGAAGAAGAACTATTAAATATATTGCAGCAATCAAACAATGATATTAGTAGTAGTGGTAGTTCAGCGGATAGTAATAGGTAATGAATCGGTAAATCACTCTTTTGTTGTTCTAGTCTATTTATCCTTCAGTCAAAAAGACTCATTACCTAACGTATGTTCGAAGACTGATTAACGTAGTATGTTTGAAGACTGATTTGTTTGCGGTACTACATAATAAAAAATAAACCTTTGATTACAAATTAGTAAGTTTTATTTATTTCATTACTTTGTTTATCGATAACTATATTTTACAACACTATGCTAAATTGTACCTAAAGTTTGCTGGCGCTAGGTGCACTCCATGCGAATTATGACATGGCGGTTAAAGGGTTAAGAAGGTAAATAATACCATCTCGACTGCCTTTAAATGTATGAAAGAATTCAAAGAATGTGTTACATATGGCTTTTCTCCAATCATAGAAACTAAATCTATGCACGAAGGAAAACAACTCTAAAGTAAGGAAAAATAAAACATATTGTACAAATTGATATGTCTCCTTTTATTCACAGTATATGTGTACTATTTACAAGCTGTACATGATCGCAACAAATTAATCTATTAAGTACTTACATTATTCTAGAACATTTATCTACACAGATATTACAAAAATGTCAACAAACATCATATGGACAAAATCATTGGTACACTCACATGCATAAATATTACGGATTTAATAAAATTTTAACTTACATTCATTTTAAAATGTGTTTTTTTCATTATAGGTATATTAAATGTTTTTGTGAAGTATTTTTGTAAAATCAATACTTTTCGTACGTGAAGGTAAATACTATCGTAAGGCAAAGTTATCAATTATTTTTTATTTATTTATTACTGGCTTGCTATCGGCAGTCTTCACAACTGTGCTCTGATTCATTGTAAAGCTGAGTTCAAATAAATAAATAAGCACCCAATACCTGCTTGTTTAGCAGAAAATTGAGACACGCTCACCGGAACCTAACCTTAAAAATTAACTTAAACATTCACACCTTTATACATATTTATGCATGTAATCCGTATTCTCAACATATATTTACAATATTTATTCCCAGTATATTCGTAACAAATCAAACATTGATTGCTTACAATCTAAACAGTACATCAACTAAAGCGTTTTATAAAAATAGCTGCTTCAGTTTCGATAATACAGAGTCCCACAGGTATTAAAATTAAAAATAACTGTCAGAAACACAACAATAAAATATGTACATCTTTGTTTTATTTGTCAAACAATTCTTCTAAAATTTCATCCCTTCTAAACTAGAATTCTTTGCCTATTTATTTTATTTTACTTAAAACTACCTAAGATATTTTATACACAACTGTACTTGGGACCTGCGAGACATACATTAAATAAAAATCTTTTATTTTCTTAAAATAAAATCATCAAAATGAAATAATAATAACAATCAAGTAAAAATTTATATAATTATCAAAAATCTATTTGCATATTTGGTTGGCCCTTGTACAAATAGATGATTGATTTTTTGTTATAATAAAATAATATAATTATTATATTTCATCTTAATTTGTCACACTCGCGTAGGCCAATCTAATCATTCTACAATTTGCTTTAGACACCAGTTAAAAGTGACACTGACCAAAACTTTGCAAAAAACAGTACGAAAAGTTAAAAAATTAAAAAAAAAACAACACGAAGTGACAAGTATAATTATATCAACTATCTTTGATTGCAATTTTCACTTGAAGTTTTATTACATTTAGCAAGAATTAGACGGTTATTTACTGAAGCCAGTTATAATCCGTTATAATCCTTTATGTAGGGGTCGAGATGAAATTCTTGTTATTTTCGTCAATGTCGCTTCTAACTAGCATTACATATTATCTTCTAGTCACCTAGCATCTAGCATAATTCCTATGACATAAAACATTACTCATCAGTCTGACGCTTGACAGTTTTGGTAACAACACAACACGACATAGAGCATCCACTTAAATAACAACTAAATGCGAAAATAATAATAAATACATCTCTGCGACTAGTCGTTTAGGTCTTTGGCTAACATTTAAAAAGAAAAACACCTAAAATGTATTTATATTTAATCAATTGCTACAACACTAGCAGCTTCAGTCTGTTCAAAATTATTTTTTTATTTATTTTATACATTGATCGTTATTTCACGAAAATGTCACAAAAAATGTCTAAATTAGAAAACTTATAAATAAGATACATGATTCTATAACCTAATTGTGTTCGAAAAGAATTCGCATGAGATGTTCATTTCATCATAAATAAAATGAAAAGTATATTTGAAAAAAAATCAAAATATATGTAATTCAAAACTGTATTGTTACATTTCAAATAATATGTACTTATTATTGCTGTTTTTTCTTTTAAGAAAACTATGTTTTCATATAAAAGTAAAAATGGTGTAATTAATTTTAAATATAGATTAAATTATTTTGTGATAAGTATTCAAGTCAACAATGGTTAGTTGCAATCAAGATAATAATATTTGCTTACATAACTAGTCATTGTTGATAAAACTCGGGTAACGTTGGCAATACCCAGAAGTGGTTAACATATAAATTACAGCTTTTGGCAGTAAAAGCACAGGATTAAAAATTATTTAAGATAGCCAGTCCCTCCTCACAGCTAAGACATTTAAATTCCATTCTGATATCAAAAGTCGAGACATTTTACTCTACATACAATGATATCGGTAGTAAATTAATGTTGAAAATTCTAAATTTTCAACGAAATTTTCATACTTTTAGGGTAAGACGTAAAATAATTAAAATTCTTTAGATGGAAGATTTCATAGCAAAAAAGTGCATACGAATTTTGCATTCTTTTACGCCCTAACCAAAAAGTGGTAAATACAAAAAATATAATAAACTACACATATTATATGTACTTCCGCATAAATAATACACTAATAAAACTATTTATATCTCACTACTTATATATCGTGCGTTTCTTACATACATATAATAATAATATCTACACAATTTAAAATTATTAGGAATTACTTTACTTCTTCGCGCAAGCACCGATATGTTAAGATGGACTATTTCGCTATACGTCTATATATTCACTATTTTTACCTTCACTAACTTTTTAGAATATCATTTCTTTACTCACCTAAGGACAGATGGCATTACATTTTAAACATTTAGGTTTTTTCAAGTTGTTTGCCAAAATTGAGGTAAAAATTAGTTTTATACAAAAACAAAGTAAAAAAAGTGCAAGAGTTTTTGATCATTTCAAATTGTGCTCGACTGTACATTTTATGTTTTAAAATTTGGCTCAATTTTGGCAGACATCTAGAAAATACATCAATATTAAATAGTAAGAATTGACATGAAACCAATTGGGGATTTTTATTAACTACTTAAAAACTTATTGTCATAGACAACATTATTATTTTTATATTGTTAAAAGGAATGGCAAGTTACGAGGTTTAGTTATCTATAAAGACGATATTTATGGATGGGACTTTTTTCACATTATTTTACATCAACGACCAGAGTATTTTTAAAAAACGCAAACGTAAGTGCAGAATAAAAATAACAGGATTCATAATTAAAATATGAAAACATTTGGCAGTGAAATATTTTGTTCTTGCGCATTGTTGCTAAGGTAGAGAGCATAATATTTATAACTACTGTAATATTAGAAAATTAATCGGAATTTTTACCAAGTTTTTCTTTTTATTTTGATGATTGTGCCAAAATATCAAAACCTCAAAACAAATAATAAAAACGGAAAATATCTCGTAAGTCCTGATGGTAGTATTACTGACCAAGACAGTTAAAAAAAACTATTAAATCTATGTAAAATGTGTAAATTAAATGCTGCGGTAATGTGAAACAATATTAATTTGACAATAAAGTACAGTCGCATCCAGAAATATCAGCATAAGATATGAAGTCAATTAAAACAAACACACCATACTAGCTTATGTTTCTGTAAGTGGATATGTCTGAGTTATTAAGACGCGTTTATGTCAGGGACCGTTATTTTTAAAAGCTCGAGCGTTTTATATCTCTCAAGTACTGTTTTAATTCGTTAATAACGAAATTAAATGCATAGTATAAACATTTTAAAATAATGTAAATAATTATACAGGCAATTAAAAAGTTGAAGACATAATAGTTTCTGGTATAAGTTTGAAATTATTTTTAAACCACATAAAACGGACAAATTAAAAAAAAAAAACACCTTAAAAAAATACAACTATCTGACTCGATTCTCATCCTCAAAAACAGTAATAATAAAGTTACCAATTCGTAGTAACAAATTAAAACAATTCTTTCAAGACAGAAACGCCAGTACAAGCTCGTTTAATACAAAACAATAAATAAATAACCACAAACTATATCCGTTACTCTATAATTTGACATTGTATAACGTCAAAATAATCCGAAGGCATCAGTAAGCTCACAACGCAAGTCCTTAAAATAAGGATAAGGGATTTTTGAACCACGAAGAATATTTACTTTCTCGAGTAGATATTTTTCGTGCTGACTGTACATTTACGGTTGGAAATCGTACTGAGTATTTAAAAGGAAGCAATGATGATTTATAAAACAAAAATGTCGTAACTTATTGTGCCAATTATGGAACAAATATTAGATTTGTTCACTAATTGTATTTGGTTAAATGAGTATTTTTTGTTCAACTATAATCCGTTTTATAAATAACTTAATTAAAATGATTTTTACCATAATTTTTCATGAACAAAAAGAAAAGCACAAAGTCAAAGCAATAATTTGATCTACATGACTTCAATGTTCTAAGTTGTGGATTCTTAAAAAAAAAATATGCACAGTTTGTCATTTTATGGCAAAGGGTTTCTAACCTTTTTTTATTAATAAAAATAGATTTTCCACCGTAAATGCACAAAATGGGGCGTGTTATCGGGGAATTTAATGAAATAATGGCAGTTTAACTCTACATACCCTGGTATTGGGGACGAAATCCCATTTTTTTTTATTTCTCTTACAGCCTTCTTTCAATTTGTTATTGTCCGTACCACCTACATTCCTTTAATTCTAACAATTGGGGCCCCCTTAATACTAAATTTTGTATTACTTAATAATCTTTAAAAAAAAACAACATCTTCCAAATATGTCCAATATCCAGTGCATGGGCCATATCTGGCCAAGTCAATGAAAAGCGATGTCAATTCGTCCACTTAAAAAAAGAAGCTAAAATAGGTTTTATTTCAAAATAAAAGTTTGCCGCGGTAATCAACCAAATTCACGACTATGTTACAAATATCTTTCTAAACTTACTACCTAAACCATTATGCCCACATTGCGTTACTCTTCCTACTATAGATTACCGTGGCAAACACGTTTCACTTTTTTTTTAACGTCAATTTTCTGTAGCATATTAAACCTTATGTCAATGGTGTTGAAGTCTCATTTTACGCGCTGTTTATTTGCCTAATATTTTAAGTAACATCTATTATTTATTGATACACCTTATCATTTCGTGATCCGTTGAACCGACAACGCACCAAGATAAAATGGGCCCCATATATGTCATTATCAAACTATATGGCTTTTTAAGTGTTAGATAAGTCAAGGTTATACTTAAAATGAGGTACCGATAAGGTACAAAATTGGTTTAAGTTCCGTAAAACACTTGAATTTTGTCAAATATTGACTGACATGTTTTCAAGAGCATGGGTATTGATTTGACATCGTTGTAAATGTTGAGGTATCGTCAACATAAAAGGGTGGTTATTTAGTGGATTTAATTGCAAGTTTCTTCAAGTTTTTTTTTTATTGTTTATTTTCATCTGTAACGATTATGAAAAAACATCATAATACACCTATGAAAAATAAATTGAAATACAAGATCTCTTTCTTACAGAAACAATGTTTTTTTTTTCTCAAGAGCTTTATCAAGATTATGATAAAAAAAATCTTCTCTAATTTTTCCTAATTAAAGGAAACTTCCATGATTTCTCGTTGCGTTATCACATCCAACTATCACCCAGGACATCATACTATCGCCTTCTCCCAAAGTAATTAGAAACCAATATCCATTAGCACGAATATCTTCGAATATTGACAATTATTTTCCATGACTTACACGGGCAAGTTACATATCCCATAAACACAGGATGGCCACAAGTTTTCACAGTAACATCAAAATCAAGAGGGCCCCATAAACTTTACCTTACAACGCTCCTATATCGGGATAAGCATGCGGTACTCCGGATCCCGTCTCCCGGTACTGAAGGGGGTCTGCCCGGAACTCCACGGGCTGCAGCGCCATGTGGCCGTACACCTGGGCGAAGCGCGCGATGCAGGAGGAGCGCTGGGACATGTGACGAGCATCCGCTGACAGCATCTCGGTGTTCGTGCACTCTGGACATTTGAACTTTTTGCGGGGGGTCACCTGGAATTTGAAAGACGGAGTTTTATTACTGTTAGAAGTAGTACTAAGCCTCGAGATTTGAAGAGTAGGGGGTTGCAGGACTTTCTCAACAGGTGATTGTGACCCTGGTATGTAAAGGGCAATTAATAATAATATTCCACAACTATCACACAACACCATCTAGTCCCAAGCTAAGCAGAGTTTGTGTTATGGGTACTAGACAACTGATAAACATACTTATATATTTCTAAATACATATACATAAATTATAGATAAATTACACCCAGAAGCAGAACAAATGATCGTGCTCACCACACAAATATTTGATCTGGGTGGGAATCGAACCCACGACCCCCGGTATAGCAGTCAGGGTCACTAACCACTAGACCAACAGGCCAGTCAATTGAAGGAACTCAGTAGTAGTTTTTTTTTTATTTTTTATTAATGATTGGTTCGCGTTTGTCCACTATCTCGCCTGATGAAAAGCGAAGATTTGGTTGACGGTGAAGCCCACGATTGCCTATAAGTAACCTGTTCACTCTTGACTTGAAGACTCTAAGCTGTCGGGAAATACAGATTAATTTTAAGTCAGTACGAGTTTGCTCCCTTCCGATAAATATAGGGCGGGAGGACACATTTGATAATATGATTACCATGCCAAAATAAGATGTAAAAATTGTACACTATATACACTTTGAAGAGTAAAGCCACTGTATAGTACTTCCAGGATCTAGATAAAGAGATATAGTTGGAGGCCTATTGCCATTAAACTTGCACTAAATCTGGCACTAAAAATACTAACCAGAAGACCAATAACACTACCCGATTTGGGGATCCTCGAATTTGTAGGGTTAGGAACTAGGGATATAATTGCTAGTACTATTAATAAACTTCGTTCGTGTCCCGTGAGCACGGTAAATCCTTCAGAAGTTGCAGGTTTCGGAATAACACGGTGAGATTTTCCGAAAAAATCAAAGGACCAAGCGAAGATGGCGAGTTGCGATTCATAAAAGACGAAGGTGAGATGCCGAAAGAGTGGACGGAGGCGTTTACCCAACAGTGGGACACTATGGACTGATATATTACTAATAGCTTGTGTGTCCAGCATACATCCTTTAAGAAAAACCGTCAGTCATCTTCACGCCAAAGGAATAAGGTAAACGATCTTGATAGGCGCCTTCCTAGTGTCGTTGGCAATGAGGAAAATCTGTACCGGAATTATGTGTAGCTACGTCTTGCTTAGCAAGGCTTTGACAAGAAGAAAACAATAAATAATAAAGCTCTGCAGACTTGTAACAAGTTTTTAACTCTCTATTGTAAAATGTGTATTTAAAAATCTATACAACTTTTAAAATGAGCCATACTATTTGACATTTTATGTTGAAACACGTCGTTTTCGCTGAACCATCGCTGATAAAATAAATTGGTTAATCTAATCTGGCGCCATGTAATACATTGCATTAATATATTTGACACACTGACCCAGTGTGGGATTAATTAAATTATTGTGAAAAACTTTTTATGTGTTATTTTTGCTAGATACGTAATCTGATAACGATACCATAGTTGACATAACCAAAGGAACATTGACAAAGGGAAGGAGTATAAAGGTACCACAGCACAAATATCAACTCGGAAGCAGATCGCTGGTTGCGATCTGTTTCCGAGTTGATATTTGTGCTCAACTCGAACCGTTTAGTATTCTTTGTATGACACTCCCTACTAAAAAGTGGAATCAGGATCGTAAACGACCAGGGACAAGCATGATCCGTGGTGAGGCGCGTGGTCAACAAGCGGTTTTGATCCCCCGCGCTTACGGCTCGTCTTGGCACCGTTTACGGCGTGTCGTACCCGCGTTTACTTTACGCCTGTCCGTCGCTACTTTCACCTGTTCCACTGCTAAAAACAGTCGGCGAGCCGTAAACGCGGCGTCGCCTAGCCGTAGCCAAGTTAAAGCATCAGAGCTGCTTATCCACGGTTGACGGCGACGGTATGAAAGGAAATACGGTGCCGATCCCTTTCCAAGTTCCAAAATCTACTAAATAAAAATAAGTCGGGTTTTCCTTCCTAACGCTGTAACTCCAAAACGCAACGCGAACCGATTTCCACGGTTTTGCATTCGTTGGAAAGGTCTCGGGCTCCGTGAGGTTTATAGCAAAAGGTTTATAGAAAAAAACGAAGCCATCTAGTGGCGAAATGGAGTTCACCCGGTTTCCTAGTATCTGTATAAAAACAAACCTTGATAGGTGCCTTCCTGGTGACATTGGCGACGAGGAAGTTCATGGCGATGTCCTCGCAGTTAAAGTTATCGTCCACCCAGGTCCTGATCTCCGGTGGCATCTTGTACGTGTAGTACCACGACCAGATCTTGTGGTGGAACGCTGCGCCTGTTAGCACCTGGAATTGAGAAGAATAGGGTTTTAAATTGGATATGTAAGCACCAGCATACAGAAGTTCTGTAGTGGACTATGCATGCCCAAAAATCTGTTCGAAAAGTAACCAAGAATACAGGACTGGAGAAGTCATCTTTTATTTACCGATTTGCGTTCATACGCGTCATCTGTATGACGATGAAGTGAATCCCGGATTAAAACGGTATATGGAGAGCTTCGATTATTTTGTTTCTTCGGAGTACCGACTCCGAAGAAACAAAATAATCGAAGCTCTCCAAAACTAAAATATTAGCAATGCTCAATTTAATGCGTTTTATAATGTTTTAACGAAATCGATATATGTATTCGTTAAAAAATAGATCTAAATAGTAAAAATACTCCATAGACACTAATGCCCATTACTGGATGTCATCATAATATCTTGAAGACGACAGTTCACCAAGCTATAAAAATTAGACTACAAGGAAAAAACAAGACAAAATTGGAGTAGTCATATCTAATCTTTAAAACCGCTGGACGACATCCAATCTGAAGTAATAAAAACTTCCTAAGAATCATTTTCTTCCCTGAATTAAAGTTGTAAGCTTCTATATTTGTCCCGGCATCATCTTTATTTGTCAATCGTGATATACTCGTAAGTAGCGAATACAAACTTTTTTTTCAGATAGACCAATTTTCGCGAATCCTATGCTGATTCCGCCTTTTAGTTCAAATCGCACCATTCATCTTTTTTGTTTCATCGTGTAAAAAATCATCAAAATAAGGAGTCCTTCCGCTCCGTGTAGGAGAATGTGGGACTGTCAGACTCGTACTGACTAAAATCCACGGTGATCCTTCAAAAGGCCTTTACGTTCCAGGGTCACGGTTAGCTGATGAGACATCCCGCGACCCCGGCAGGATTCGGCCCTCTAAGGCAAGCCCCGTTAGATTGCTGACAACTCTTTGAGAGCACGTGGAATACGACGCGCCGGCGAGTCACCCATTATTCGCCCTCGACGTGATGACGTCACAATATGGCGCTACCTCAATTTCGTTCTTATATTAGTAGCATAGTAAGTACCTTTAACAAATTACTCTCATTTATCCAAAGGTAGCGTCGCGGGTGCGAGTAACACTTGAATAAAAAAAGTTTTAAAATTAAGAATCAACTTGAATGCGAACCTACACGGAACCCTCGAACTTTTCGCTTTGAGCAGCTTTGTCACTTCCAAACATCTTAATTTGACTTTGTCTGAGTTGACTACTCGTTAGAACTATTGTTTGGAAATGTTTCCTATGTGGGATGTTTATTCGTCGTGTGGTATATAAAGTTTTGTTGCTTGTTTAACTACACTGCCTGGAAACGTGGCTTTGTGCCTTGTGTCGTACAAAGATGAGAATAGCGGTCCGGGCAAACTTGTAAGATTTTCTTCATAAGTAACTTCTACTAGGCCCAACAAATATACGGTAGTAATAGTTAGAATGGATAACTGGTTAATTGCACCAACAACACAACAATATCACGATACCATGTCGCAGTACAAGGAAAATGTGTTACTATACTCTTTCACGCAAAAACTTCTGAACATATCAGGATGAAACGGCAGATAATAGTAGTTTTAAGTCCTTTCGTATGTACGACAAGTATACGACGCGCTCCGGTATAGGTTATTGAGTACGAGCTGACATTTTTCGGTACCGCTACCAAAGACATTAAACTATATACGAGCAGTAGACGGGACATAACGAAGTTTGTGATCCATTTTTTTTACCAATAGGTAAAAAGTCCCTCAGTCTAGTAGTCGCGTTGCTATGCAACGCTTAGATAGTGCTACTGACGCACGGCATCAACAATTTTGTATGACAATTTTCCCAATGCCCGCTCTATAGGTTCTTTTAAATCTCTTTGACCGCTACTAGTCTTGCCTAGATTTTTCCGCACGATCATCATCTGCCTAGCCTTTTCCCAACTTTATTGGGGTCGGCTTCCAGTCGAACGAGATGCAGCTGAATATCAGTACTTTACATGGAGCGACTGCCTGTCGGACCTCCACAACCCAGCAGCTGGGTAATACGATACCACATGGTTACCAAGACTGGTTGTCAGACTTGAAGAGCTTCTGCCTGACAGCAACGAAGGACTGTCAAAGATCTACACATACAAATGGCAGCCGGCCAACCAACGACTTTACGTGCTTTCCGGGGCGAGGAGGAAACTCGTTATGACAGATGGTCACACATTCACAAACCAACTAGGGCAAGCGCGGCTTACCCTGGAAGATCGGCCTGTGAGGCTGTAATTATTTAGCCACGAACTCCTGCTCCTCAGATTTGCCCGCACATCATCATCAGCCGCAGGCCTCCTCTCTTTGAGAGGGAGTGGGCCATAATCCACGCGGGCCCAGTGCTAATTGGTGGATGTCATATGTCTTCGAATTTTTGGTTCTAGGACATGCCGGTTTCCTCACGATGTTTTCCTTCACCGTTAAGAGCAGTGGTCATGAAATAAATTACACAAAGTAATGTGCCTGCCTGGATTCGAACCCACGACTTACAACTTGTAAGTCGGGGCCGATACCACTACGCCACCACTGCTCTATGCCCGCACAATGTTACATAATTTCAGCGCGGACCCTGCAGTCTAAATTGTTTAGTGTCATAAACTGAAAACGCCAAATTAAAACTCCATCCATCCATCCATCCTAGTTAATCACAAATTCGCAAAAAACCAAATCCATCATCACAATCCATTATGAACTCTCAACAAAACAAACACTTGACTCAATTGTCTAGTTGAACTTAACACAGACTAGTACAGTCGCGCCGTAAATCACAATCAAGCGAAGTGTGAGCTCTCATTAATTTATGTATGTGTCTAAATTGAAGGCGTTAAAAGCTTTGTTTTTAATGGAAATGGAGTGGTTAAGACGAGAATGTGATTTTATTTTTGGAAGATGCTGTTTCTAGACGATTTTAGAGTTAATTTACTAGAGGGTGAAACGATTTGATTGATAAATTGATTTTAAGTTAGGATTAAAAAGAAGTTACTCTTGATAGGAATTTCTTTTATAATAGAGATGCGTTTAAAAACATTAAACTCAAATACACAAACAGCCAGAACCGGAACAAACAACTACTTACTTGTAGATCATATAAATATTTTTTCCGGGCGGGAATTGAACCTCGATACTACAACAACAGCGCCGTCAATAAAAAAAATACTAAGATAGAAGTTGAAACGGGTAAAACAGAATTTGCATGCTGAATAAATTATTTATAAGGATTTTTATTGGTTTTTGCGTTTAGTCGCAACTCGCCTGATGTGAAGCGATGATACGGCCGGAGTGGAGCACGCTTGCTTAGAGGAAACAGATTCACTCGAGCGTTAAAGAAATGTAGATAAAGCTCTTGAAAATCGACTTTTTTTTTGGAAAGAAAAGCTATTCAGGCGATTTTAGTTCTTAAAGTTTTTTTTTTAGGTTGGAGTTACACTATGTAATTCTTTCCAATATCAAAATAAATCAAGTATTTTTTTTTTTTTTAAGTTGGAAAATCATCAAATTATGAATTCACCCTTGCCCTTGTGATCCGTAAGGGACTGTCAGACTTACTCACATAACAAAGTAACATCAATGTGGACCTTCCGTTGTCATTTGCATTACAGGGCCGCAGTGCCCGTTTGACAGTCCCTCGACAGAAATTACCGTTTTGTTTTTCTAGATGATAAAATCTCCACCTGGGTGCAGAAGACTGTCAGACTCGTACTGACTAAAACAACCGTGTTCCTTTAATTTCCTTTACGTTCCAGGGTTACGGTAGACTTTTTAGATTCGACAGTCCCGCGACAGCATCACATCATCATCATCATCAACCTATAATGTTCCCACTGCTGGGACACAGGCCTCCTCTCTGTGAGAGGGAGTGGGCCGAGTGGGTTATAATCCACCCTATCCCAGTGCGGATTGGTAGATGTCACATGTCTTCGATTTTTTGGTTCTAGGACATGCCGGTTTCCTCACGATGTTTTCATTCACTGTTACGACAGCATCACATTTCAAGATAAACATGACAATAAGTTTATCACAGCAACTGTCATTTGTACGTGACTGTACTTCCTGCAGACACATCTTGTTGCAATAATCACGCGAAGGTCGCACACTGCCAAGTGGCTCTTTTTTAGTTCAGACCCTTGTCTCTTAAGCCCCGCGTTTGTACCAGGGTACCAAACGATGTCTTCTACATTAAAATCTAAATTACCGAAATAAATTGCAACACTTGAGTGAGAAAATAAGTATATTTGATTACATAATTGATTGTTTTGAAACGATTTTCTAAAGCAATTTATTCCTTTTTCTTAATTTCTTTCTTGAATGCCTTGACACCAGCTAGAGTAGCCTTCACAACCTTCGATCCATCTTTCGCAAGCTGTTCAGTCAACTCATCGATTCCTTTCTTTTGTTCCTGGGCAAATTTCTTGATGACATCTTTGAACTCATCTAGTGGGACTATTTCTTCATCGCGCGACTCGGCAAAGAAAGTTCGAACCCGGTTGGCTACTTCCGTACTCCCATCATCTTTCTGACTGGGTCCTACCTGGATTATGTTTGACTCGCTTATCCACTTCACTATGTTGTCCACGCTGTTCTTTCCGTCTTTCTGAAGCTTGTTGAACAATTCTTCAAGGTTTGCTTTAGTATTTGGATCCATTTTATAAAATTGTACTACATTTTGTGTGTTTCATTTTGAATTTGGTGCACTGACAGTTTGACATTGTCTTCTGTCTTCTATGACATTGCTTCCATAGTGAACGCACTATGCAGTTGTAGGTAATACAAAGAAGATCCGATTGAAATTTTCTAAGCCTTATTTTTTGATCTGAGGCTTTATTGTTGATAATTTAGAATTTTAACAATAAATACGGGTTGTTACGTGGCGCTATATATTATCATTTAGACGTTGTTGTTTTCCCCGAAAACAGTACTTTTTTCCGGATGAAATATATGCCCTTTTCTGTACACCTGACAACGTTTCTGCATTTCAGGATGATTGTTTCAATGGTTTAGGCGTGAAAAGGTAACAAACAAAATTACTTTCGCATTTACAACATTAATTAGAATGTCCTGATAAATA
Organism: Agrotis segetum; assembly: GCA_036375495.1. Taxonomy (NCBI): domain Eukaryota; kingdom Metazoa; phylum Arthropoda; class Insecta; order Lepidoptera; family Noctuidae; genus Agrotis; species Agrotis segetum. Next base: position 1,563,958 of record JAQSVV010000679.1, on the reverse strand, counting down.
ATCTGTATTATTTATCAGGTACCTTCTAAAGCTTCTATTAATAGAAACGGGATGATCACTCAGCTATCTGTCTGTCCAGCGTCAAAGTTCTTTCATCACTATTCCCTTCTAACCTTGTGTACTTCTTATAGTATTGAAAGTCTTTCAACATCTACCATCTGAAGACCTTGACATAATTTTGATTTTTATGCCAGAATTCTTTATTACTCTTTTGAAGTGTTGTTTTATTCGTAAAATAACTTCTCAGAAACTGTTTGTTGTCTTACGGCTTCTTCACGGCCGGTAAGATCAAGTGTTTAGAAATGTTTGAAATACGCCACGAGGCGGCGCTAGTGTCGAATTCGATCATTCGGTATTGGACTGAAAAATTCGAATTAATGACGATTCACGCTACACCGAGGCATGTCCCGTCCGTGCCGTGTCCGGGCGCAGGACGGGGTACGGTCGAACATTGAGGTGTACTTTTGTATGAAGTGATTCATGCTTAACCGACCGTGTCTCGTCTGTGGTCTGGATGTGCCCCGTCCAGGCCACAAGCATTGATTGTACAGACGCTAGCACATTAACCTACCTAAATAGGTTTTCAACCTTATCACAATAGCGGAAGGTAAATGTTCGATCGGTAAAATTTGTCAGATTCGGGTAGTTTGACCTGCTGGCGTCTGTAAAAATTTATGAATACTGTCAACTATCCAATTTCTCACTCCAGTACTTCTTAAATGTTATAGGTATATATGCACTTGTGTTTTGTATGTTCTTGCATCCAAAAATAGGTATACTGAGAAACGGATACCGCCCGTATGTTTGTCATTACCTACATCATCCGGTCACTAGTTCTCGTTGTAACAATAACGCGAAGGTCGCATAGCTGGCCAGTGGGCCACACACTGATCATTATTAAACATTCTAGGTTATATTTGTTGATAATATAAAAAGAAAAAATGACAGGCTGGCTGACGAGATCGGTCAACGGTCTAGAAGCATGAAATGCACTAATGTAAGTGTGTCACTAAGAACGGATTTTAGAATAGGATTAATTCCCTAAAGGGGTTGCAAAGCCTGCTGGGGTCCCAAAGCCATCCGGGGTTACAAAGCCTGCCGGGGTCGCGGGACTGTCTTATCAGGTAATCTTGACCAGGGAACGTTAAGGGCTAGTGAAGGAACATGTGGATTTTAGTCAGTACGAGTCTGGACATCATTTGATAATTTTACTACGACAAAAAGTTTTTCTGAAACCAATTTTAAATTTAATCCGATTTACTTGCGAATGTAAACTTATCAACCAAATTAAAAAATCATTCCAACCCCAAAGGGGTCAATTGAAAACCGTAGAGAAAAATACGAAATTTTCGCAGACGACGGACGTCACGCAAGAAGTGCTAGTATGTTATAAATTCATTTGTCATTTATTGTTACCAAAGCTAACCTACTAACATTAATAAGAATGTGTGTTCAGGTTTGCCCTTCTTTCAACCATATAATTATAGTTTATGGACTGACAATGACACAGGCTTCTTTATACCGCAATTCTATGGTTCCTGTGGAATAGTCTACCTCCGCGCCGTTGACCGAAGCGACCGTAGGATCGCACATTCATCCTTATAAATGCGAAAGTTTGGAGGTTTAGATATTTGTTACTCAATTACATCCAAACGAATCTTGATGACATTTGTTACAGAGGTAGAATAAAGTCTGGATTAACAAATACCTATGACGATTTTTATACCGGTAGTATAATCCTAGTTAGGGTTACCATCTCTAAAATTTGGAAACCAGTACAAAGGCGTGAAAACCCGGATTTTAGAGTCCAGAACCCGGACATGAATTGAAGTCGGGAGGAGAGGGGGACGGGGAAGTGTGCGTGTGTCGCGGGCGACCCAAAACTTTAGATTTTTAAATCCGGACTACAAATGAAACCTCCTCCCAGACGCTCCCCGGATGCCCTCAAAACTAAGAGAAATCCGGGGAAACCCGAACGAATGGCAACCCTTATCCTAGAAAATAATGTGCTAGTTACTACAGTATTTTTATTACTAGGGCATACTAGCAGCTAGTATGCCCTAGTAATAAAAATACTGTTATGGAAGGCGTCTTCTCTCACCGTCAATGTTCATCAAAGATACTTGACAAAGAAGTCGCTCGGTGTTTCCGCAACGATCGTGTTAGTTAGGACAAGGCCCTACCAACGGGCATAAAACTAATAAGTTGCAGTTGCATTATTACAGAAAAACATTGAAAATAGTTTAATATTCATAAGTGTTTTTCTAAAATTTATTCATGGAATAATTTTTCAATAGATTTCGCTCCGCGCTTGATGGTTTTACGACTATTACGGTGCATTTGCATGGGCTAATGAAGGAGGCTATCCTGGGCGGGAAAACTGATGGCTTTGTATACGATAGGTCAAATTATAACTTAGATAGATAACGAGGATATTCGCCGAAGAACCAAGTATTATTCATAGCTATTAAAATTTATAATTTGCAGTGACAATGGGCAGTCCACTTTGCTCGTGGATCTAATAAGCGATGGACAATGATTTATAAAGGATTTGTATCTAATAATTTCCTGATTGAAATAAAGTGTCTTAGGACTTTCTTGCCCGTTCTTCTCCATATAAATGTAATCCATTGGAATGGGCACTTACACTACTTTCACAGTTATTGCGTCTTGTGACTGGGACTACAGCACCATATTATTGTAGTATTTTTAATTTTTAGTTGTCAAGTTTAAATAAATGCTTTGATTTTGACGTTTAATTTTCGAGAAACAACCAAAAACCGACAGACGTAACGTAGACAGACCTCCCACTAGGTGGACCGACGACATCGTGAGAGTTGCGGGCAACCGATGAATGCAAGTGGCAGACTATCTTTCGGCATGGTGGTCTTTGTTCAGCAGTGGACGTCTTCCGGCTGATGATGATTGTAGCAAACATAATATTAATTCTAGTATCAAACAACATGGACCATGCCCGGGTCGACGGCGCGTCGTATTCCACGCGCGCCTCAAAGAGCGTCAGCAAAAATGACGGGGCGTCTCAGAGAGCCAAAGCCTGCCGGGGTCGCGGGACTTATTTCCTTTCCGTGACCCCGGAACATAAAGGGCTAGTCTGACAGTCCCTCCAGCCCTGCCCGGGCTTCGTATTCATTTGATGATTCTACCACGATATAAAAAAAAGTATCAAACAACTTTAAAAGAAAAATTATACATTAAACGTCAATTATGTACGATAGCGACTGACCCCAGACGAGTACCGCAAGATTGCTCCATTGGTAAGTGGGCATAACAAATGCTCATTGCTCATTGGTCAAATAAATATTTATATGCAGCTGTGATTGAGACAATTGAATGGTTGAATCAGTCATGGATGTAAGGAACAGATGTATGTTTTTTTTTTCTTTATAACGACTATTACAAACATCAAGATTTTCGGTAAGTTAAATAGCAAAGAGAGATAAAACAAACGTGTTCGGGAAAAGCCGTTTAACCAATACAATGGTAAATTGGTCGTGAAAAAAATGAGTCCTCCCGTCCAGGGCGGGACAGGAGGGACTGTCAGACTTGCCACGGTGTTCCTTCAATAGCCCTTTTATGTACCAGGCTCACGGTTACCAAGTGAGACAGTCCCGCGACGCCGGCAGACTCTGGCCCTCTAAGGCGGCCCCGTCAGACTGATGTTAGGGGGCCTTGTCAGATAATGGTTGTAAGACATTGAGAGTCAAATTGCTGTTGGTAACTGACCAGTCAGTATTAATTGCTCCTAAAGCAGATAGTTTGCTTTTTTTAAACTTTTACTCACACTACGAATTCGTCCTGAATCGTGGGTGCTTTTACAAACATATAAACTCCCATACACAAACACCCAGACCTGGAACAACTACTCGTAGATCTTACAAATATTTGTTCCTGCTATTATTCGAGCGGTTCCGTGTATAATATGTATATGCTTACGAAGTAGACTGCAGTATGATTTACAGTAATAGTTAATACTGACTGCTTCATACAGTTCGTGTATGGCCGGCCTAAAATTCTCTTCTAAAACAAACAGGTAAAGTCAAAATAATAAGCACGCGAGCAATCGTAAAAACATAACCCAATTTTTCGCTGCCATACATTTATTTACTTTCTTTTGGTTCGTGATCGAGTTTAAAGTGCATTTTCAAGTAAGTTAGATTACGGTTTTAAAATAAATTTACTTTTTCAGTTCCCATAAAATACGCCTGCCACCTTGTACACACGGCTACACACCAAACTACGAAAAACTACATAGTATAAACTGACCGTTCAAAGTGCGGAAAGATCATATAAAGGGAGTCCAAGACAAACTGGTTTTGTATAGCTTGATGTGTGTGTACAGTCAGCATCAAAAGTTGCTGACCACATTCAGATTTTGAAAATCGCTGTACACCGTATTATACGTAGTATTAGAGTGTACGGCGATTTTGGAAATCTGAATGTGGTTCGGAACTTTTGATGCTGACTGTACTACTGTTCGCAAGTGCGAAAGAAATCTGGGGTTGGATTCTCAAATCGGATAAAGTTGGTATGTTTTTAGGTTTTTCTATTGGGAATTTCTCAGCAGCAGGCAGGGAGTCTGGATTAGTGCCTAACTGATGGCAATTGGCTAGCACCATATTACATGAGACTTAAACTTATCTGGATGAAATGTGGGCATACTATTAGCTACCCTTCTAAAATAACATGTAGGTATTTGGTTCGTCCGTCAGAGTTGTGAAAATAAGGAACACGCTTTTTCTGTTCTTTAAATCAATGAATATTGTAAGATAATGTGGGGGTAGGGGGGTGACTTCAGAACTATTAAGGCGGCGCGGCGCTAGTCGCGAGCTCGAACTCACTGGCAGGCATGGTGAAAAACCATGATATTTCACCGGAAATCGAGCCATATTGTTCATGTGTGCGCGAGCGTCATCCCCCCGTGGAGAAAACAGGGGAAAACTTATTCAGTGAGATGCACGATCATTCAGAGAAAAAGGCGCGCGTAAAAAAATACGAAAAAGCCTTTGGCTTTTGGGGTTTTATGAAAAAACCACTGCACCAATTAATTTCAAATAGAATTTATTAAATTCTACGATAAATTTGCTGTGTCGGTACGGACTTCGTTTTGGAAATTTGATGCTTCTTTAGCTTCTAATTTACACCTAAAGTTGTGTTAAAATTAGCAAAAAAAGGAATCTTTAGAAGCTCGTAACTTTTTAATAGCTTCATATTTTACAATTCTGCTTCCGTACAGACAAAATTAATAATGAGCCAAACGATATCATGTTTAATTTTGGATGTACTTTGTCAATTAATGGAGTAAAACCCCAACGAAGTTTCTATGGAAAAAATGTTGACTTGTTTGACCTTAAAAGCCATACCTACAAGTGACGAATGAATTTAAAAACCGTGGTATTTTTGTGAATTTTAGGTCACGTAAGAAAAGAAAGAATACGAGTGGAATATTTTTGACAATCTATCTGCTGAAATTACGACTAATTTGACTTTTTCAGTCACCTTGCTTATTCGCAACACAGTCGTAAATGCGAATGCAATTTATTTAAAATGTGATAAAAGCTATAATAAGCGGGTCACAGAGCTAGAACACACGGCTGCAAATGCCTGTTTTACAATCCAGGCCATGATTGATAGCTGAACTCAGATTACCGCCGATAACTCTCATTGTACATTATGTAGGTACCAACAGTGACCGTACAGTCGCCACCATAAATATCTTGCACTCACGCTACCTAAATTGGATTGGACTGTCAGACTTGTACTGACTAAAATTCAATGTCCATCGCTCTTTATGTTCCGGGGTTCCGGTAATGAGATAAGTTCCGCGACCCCGGCAGGTATCAATGAGTAACATATTAGGCTATATTTATTTTCAAATTATACCAGGGGGTAGGGCGGGTAAGAATTGGATAGGTACTAGTATTATAAAGCTGACGAGTTCGTTTGGTTGAACGCGCTAATCTCAGGAATTACTTGTTTGAATTGAAAAATTCTTCTTGTGTTAAATGGTCCATTTATTAAGGAAGGCTATATAACATCACGCTACAACCAAACGAAGTAGAGCAGGGGTGTAACCACGAGGATATCTTCGATAAAAATAATTTTGCATAAGCATAAGGTCGCGACTGTACCCAATTTAATAAACCAATACAATTTAAAATATCACCGAGGTGATAATAAATACTCATTACGAACGTTACTTTTTAATTAAATACCACGAGGACTGATTAAAGGCCAGTTTTTGGTAATTAGCTGAACTGACCTCGTAAACATGGCGAATTGATAGTGTTGAATTATATTTATTATGCCAGTTGCCATTTTGGCATGATATTGTAATTTCTGTATAACATTTGCATTGCAATATGCAGTTTGATTCATAATTGCATTGTACTGTACTAGTACACACATGAAACAAAAGTTTGCGATCACTTTTAAAAAAAGGATTCTTTTTTGTTGCGGTAGATTACATTATAATTTCTTCTATTTTTTGGATTGAAAAAATATAGATTAAAAAATAAATAAAAACAAGAGTTCAGTCAATAAAAAAATATCCGCATATACTACTGATCACTAACTTTTCTGATGTGTGGTGTATGTATGTCTATAAGCTTATGTTATGTAACATGGCGCTAGTAATACCAAAAACCAGAGGACTTTTCTCGTTTTTGTCACCTTAACTGGAACTTTGATATGAATTTGAAGAGGAAAGAGATTCTTTTGACTCTTGTCTAGGTAAAAGGTAAGACAAATTCTACGAATGAGGCAAGCTTACACAGAAGAAGCCTGTTCACACTTACTTTGAAAAGATTCGGATATTATATGTGTTCGTGAACACAGACCTAGGTAGCCAGCACTACTCTTTTGTTGTGCGAATTATAAAGAATGATTCAATTCTTAACTAAATGACAAATAAATAAGTACCTACTTCAAAAAATCCACCCATAAATTCTACAATTCCATTTACTGATATGTAATTGTAATATGAAATTTCAATTTTCACGATAAAATTGTAAGATTCGAGCTTTTACGGCAATAAGGACCATTTTCCGATACCAACAACCGGCACAATAATTGTATTCTGAAGAAAACACTCGAGCGCAGAGATTCAAGAATAGCCCGAAGCAACATTGCACTTGAACTCAAATCAAACAAGTACCTACCTACATTTCATTATACAAATTCGTTTCCCATTGACATTATTTCCATTCGTAATAGGACAACTTTATCAGAGTGCGATTTCTGAACGGTGTATAAGGTCATCATCTGCCTAGCCTTTTCCCGACTTTATTGGGGTCGGCTTCCAGTCGAACTAGATGCAGCTGAATATCAGTATTTTACATGGAGCGACTGTCTTCGGACCTCCAAAACCCAGTAACTGGGCAATACGATACCCTATGGTAAGACTGGTTGTCAGAATTTAGAGCTTCTAATAGTAACTACGGTCAAAAATCTACAAATGACAGCCGGGTCCAACGGTTTTACGTGCTTTCCGAGGCACGGAGGAAACTCACTATAAAAGACCATTGTTTTGAAAATAAAATTACGAAAGCAGCTCACCCACAGAAACCATTGTTGTCAAGCGTTTGGCGCACACGGAATTTTAGAACAAAAGTACGTAAAACGAAGTCGGCGCTCCAAAACGTAAATATTCTTAAAGAGATTCATGCACCACTGCTTCCAAGCTAATAGCGTTGTCAAAAGAGACTTTTTTCGCATATCTGAGTACGCGCTTACACGCGCGCCACACTATGCCCATAGAAATATAGCTAGCATGCGAGTATTTGGGACGTAAATGGGCAGTCAGGAGGAAGGCTCTCACGCACTTGTACAAAGCTTTAATGCTCATACAAATCGATTGGCATCACAGGATTGTTTGGTTAAGCAGCACACCACCTCATCTAGGTAGACCTGTGAGATGCCACTAGCAAACAAAAGACAAGTAAAGAGTGAAGCAAATGCCGCACCCATACGCGCTTACACGCGTTTCCAATAACACTAACGTGAAAACTGTGAAGCCCCCCTACACTTCGAAGTGACAAAGGCAGGTCGATTTGAAGGGTGGTTTCCCCTTAATAAAAATTCATACATTCACAGACAGACAACGACAATCTTCATTCGAGTTCCTTTTATCAACAAAAGGTGTGCGTCACTAAGGAATGATTTTTGAAAATTCGTTCAAGAGTAAAAAATATGAAGTTTGTGCGCAAAGTTCGTTATTTTTGCCGATGGGAAATCCCTGGGCACACGGCTGGTATTTTATTCTAACTTTGAAATTACAAGAAGACCTGATTCTTATTTTTTTTTTTAAGTTGTTTTTTCTTCCTTTCTAATAATACGTTTTTTCACTATGGTAGACAGCATACCCCGTTAATGTTGACACCATAAAATCACAGTAAAAAACGCCAGCACATTCCACTTAATAATAAATAAAAAATAATAATCTATAAAACTTTAGTGTACTTATTTCGAATTATCACAAAAAAATAAAGTTCGTGTTCGAAATTGAAAATTTTTAAAGTTTGAGATATATCGACGTATACGCCTGGTAGGCATCTGTACGTGTAAATATAATTTTCCATGGGGTGACATAATAGCCGGATTAATAGCAAAAGCTACTACATTTGGGTACACGTAGGTTTTATTTGTGTTTCCATTCGCAAAAATATTAAAAAAGATTAAGTTGTATATAAAAGCAGATTCATAAAGGCAAACGGACTTTAGCAGAAACAAGTGTAAAGTGTCAAATAATGTGGCGTAAAGTAGCTACGATTTTGAAATCTGAACATCACCGGATTTACTCGTCCCGTTCGTGTATTAATTATAAGTTGACTTACCATCGAGATCTGGTTCGTCCACTCGCTGTGGTATCGCCACGAGTTGGTGGTGTTATCCCACACGTGTAGTCTGGACGGAAACCCCACTATCCGGTCGGGGAACTCGCGCCACACGTCGAAACTGAAAGCCGGACAATTTATTACATAGTTAAAGGAGTTTAGGATCAGGAGCGTCCGTGAGACAAATTATGTGGAAGATAGGAAAAGGGAAATACAAGTGTTACTGTAGAATAAACAGAAGGTTAAGACAAACTTTTATGCAAAGGCCACAAAATCAAAGCTATAGGTAACTATACTAGGTATAATAAAAAATTATACAAAGTATTGTGTCCCTAAAATAAACTGCTGAAGAGTTCCGGGGCTGCTAAAACAGGTCATGACTGTCATAAAAATGTATTGTCATCAGAATCAAACAACATTTGTCTCTTAGTCACTTTGCAACTTTTCATACTGTAGATATCGTTTCTATGAAGCCAAAATTTTTTTATCAAATCAAAATCGAAATAACCCTCCTGGCGCAGTCGGGTAAAAAAGAATCATAGCAAAATCTTGATAATTCAGAAGTCAAACACAATAAGAATATACCTTTAGGTTGATTTTATTCTTATACGACAACCGCGACGGTCTGCGACGTCTGGCCGCAAAGAAAATACTATTTACTTACAAACATTGCTCGTGACAGCCTCACATTAAAATAAATGAAGTCTCTTCTGAACAATAAGAGCCCAACGGATGAAATATCACTTTCTTATTTGTTGGAAAACACAATACGACAGACATACGCCTATTAGTCGTAAATCTTTGATCATTATAAATGGCTGGTGATGGCTTGGTGGAGTAGAACTAAGTCATACAAATTGTTGGCAAATAAGAGTAACTAAAAATTTATAACGGTTGAAAATATCAAATTAATTTTGCAGCATAATAGACCTAAACGTTCAATGAGTTGAAATTGATTTTCAACCTTATGATAAAGCACAAGTCCTCTACATACAATTACAATGTGACAAAGAAGACAAGCTCTTTGCAAAATTCCGTCAATGACACAATTAAAAAGTAAATCCTTTGTCGAGTATGCTCAGAGCCGTAACACTCAAACACTGGCATATTGACAAGAAAACTCCCTGAAATTGTACTCAGAAAGTGAATAAAACGAATACTTTTTCACCAAGTATACAATTGCCGGCAAGAATTTCATATAAACAGACTTAGAAGCATAGGAGAAGAGCAAAAATACGGAAATATTTCATCTACTTAACATTCCATGCGTGTAGAACCAACTGTGAGAGAAAGGGTTGTCCTATAGACGGGCTGCGAAGGTTATATGACATTATTACATAACTCCTAAGTTTGCCGGATGACTTGCGTCGCGGTAAAGATGCTGACATTCACGGTAAAGGAGGTAACTAGGTACGGATAAACTGCGTTGCGGGTAGAACATTTTGCTAATAAAGTGCTTTGCAGCCCTGCCTTGGTATGAACCCTGCCCACATTTATTTTAACATCAATTAGGGCGCCTGAATTTCTGTGAAACTTTGCTTTACATACTTATAACTTTGACAAGTTATGTTTTATGATCGAGTGAGGGATTTCATTAACCCGTTTCACCTCACACTCTTTTAGTAGGCCAATGTTAGAGTACTAGTGAAGTCCATCCACAAAATCTTAGATTAAATAAGATTTTGTGCTATGGACTTTCGACTCCGAACTGCCTAACTATCTTTTAAAACCTCCTTGAATTCATGCAAGCCTAGTACTTTCATTATAAGTAGATTCTGCCCCGCGATCCACATTTTGAAATCTGGAATTCTCATAAGATCCATCATGGATCTGGCCAATGATCTTCTGAGTTTGAACCTGAATTATCTGTTGTAGTGCTACTCTTTTTCGTTTACGAGCTCACTTTACCCAAATGAGCGCACAATCGAACTCAGTAGTGCTGAAGTAAATCATGGCAGATTCATGCTGAGACAAAAAAAAAACTCTAAACTGATAGAATTTGAACGATATCTCGTGCAGAATCTTTCGATTGCGAGCTAACTTGGGTTAAGTGAGATTTGGATCGTTACAGAACAGCAATACTGCTCCGCAAATTGGAGATCAACCTGCAAATGATTTGCTGGCAGGACCCCTATTCAAAACGAACACAAGTACTTACAGGAGCAAAAAAGGTTGAATACATCCGCCTAATTTGTGCGCCCCTCCGTCAATTGACATGTCTATTCATCATTGACAGCATAACACCCATATTATCCGCTCGATTGATTTAATGACCGATTGGCATCCAAAGCCGACCCTAAACTTTGTGCGTAAAGTATATATTCGTATATCAAGTTTATTGAGTTCAAAGAGAGGTGTGTAGCCGTAATATAATTGACACTTTGGGTTATTTAGGTACGTTCTCACAAGTTGCGCGTCCTCTGGGATTTCCTATCGGTAAGTTGCAGGAGCCTTGAGGGAGAGTTCCCGAAAAACGATGATACCACTAACTTTTCAGTTAGTAAGTGGCATTTTCAAACAATAAAATAAACTAACAAGAAACTATAAAATGGCATCAAACAACTTCTCTAAGCTGTCAGTTGGTAATGTGCCCAAGAGACTAGCGGCTGCCATAAGGTATGGCAAAACTTAGCGTCTCGCTAAGGTAAAAGCGAGCCTTTATGGGTTACGGAAAAACACAAATAGGGCTTGGAAATTTCCAAAAAAGGCTGTGTGTAGTTGAACCCCACAGCTGGTAAGGTTTCAATCTCGAACAACTCCGAAATAAAGCTACCAATAGGGTTATTATATTTACGTCTCTTGAGGTTTTCCGCCACCACATGACACATAACAACTTGCACGTATATTATTCGAACGTATATTATTCGAACGAACACAAATGGTAATCCTTTTTTCAAACTGCCCCTTCTGAGGGTATAATTTTTGTAAACGAATGAATTTATTTCTGTTCTAATCCTTCGCCAAAGACGAGTCTATTAAATAACAATGAAAATCCACAAATCCTTACAACTTTCACATGAGCGGCAGGTATCTTGATCTATAATATTTTATTGCAAATTGTGTGTTCCACTTTCAAGACTCGAACGTTCTAGCAAGCTCTATTGCATAAGAAACCAGTAACATTAAGATAAATGTTTCTAGAATTAAGAAATTTCTATTGTTGTCGAAAGTTTGGATGTTTGGATAGATCGTTGGATGATGATAGATGATGATGACGATTGGTACTTCATAACATTATAACAGAGAAAGGTTATAGTCTGAAAAAACATTTAGAAGTTCAGTCCTTTGTCACGATATTACAAACGGTACAATTTTCGACATGCACTAGCAACAGCTTGTGATTACATTTGTCTTATATTGAAATCATTAAGACAAGATGTCTGTCCGAAAATAAAACTCCTAAAAGCCACTCAAAATAAAAAGATAAGGAGCTCAGACCATTTCTACAATTTACTGTATCAAATATAATTCAATCCGAAAACTTCTCCACTCAATGGAAGCTGAGCAAAATAATAAAGAGCAAAGTTTTGTTAATTACGTTATGCCCCCTTACACAATACGTGACGGTAACGTCTTTATGTCTGGAGATAACTTCGGTGTGCCAGATCCGTATTGGCCCTGGGCACTTTAGTAATATCTTGCTCATGTAGTATGCAAAAGTGATACGAGTGAATCGAATTCACCAGCACACTGCCTCGTTTAGATTTACATTTGATCGTTCATACCAAAATAATTATACGAACCTATTGAGTTATGTATCAATAGAAATTTAGTGACATAGGATAAAAAAGAACACAGCTGGTTCGTAATATTTCAGAATAAGTTGTGTTATTTTTAAAAGCCCTCTATAAGCTGTTAACAGGAACTTGGGGACTAGGGCACATGCCTAGACTGTCCAATTGGACAGGCGGCCCTGCGGTGGGCGTAGGATTACGAATTTCAAGGTCGAGATCTGACAAAAAACCGTACATTTCCAAAGAAGGTTGGTCATTTATTACTAGCTTTTCTTGTCTCACTACTGGACAAATGCCTGTTCCACGCTTTTATATCTTTTTACCTCTGAAAAGCCTCTTTATCGTGAAGTCTGGACATAAGAAGAGCGGATAAATTCCGGACTAAACCTTATTCTATTAGGCCGGAATTAACTCGGTCTGATAGCCTATCCTGGCTTTTCTATACAAATCCGTTCAAATGGTAACCTTACTGGCACGACAACATGATAAGTGATAATAATTTCTATACGTTGACCTCCTGTGATAATGGCAGATGATTTATTTTTTTAATCACTACTATCAGTCTGTAAATACTAGACGTTTACTGTCGGCGACGATCATAAATTATTCACTGTCATCATTTACGATTGTGGTAACTTATGTTGCCATAAGTTTCATGTATGAATACATAACACAGTTATGTATCCCCAAATGGAGCAGAGGTGATGTGAACTATAAACTAAGTACATTTTAGAGATGGGCTGACTAATCGGTCTATCACGGAGAGTGGGCCAAATACTCAGAACTTCTACCTGAATTGTCCGAATGCATTACCGGACAATTTCACGAGTTAACCAATACCCCATGTAAAAAGAAGGTAGTATTTTACCAGATTTTTTTCTATGAACTATAAGTTTTTTTTCTTCTATGTATTAATACTAGAGATACCACTAATAGTGATTTGGCCGAATACCGAATATTCAAGTGGGCCGAACCGCCGAATATGGCGTGGCTAAATATTCGGCGACACTAGTATGTTTTGAGGGTGACGGTTTCTATCCGACCTGCATCGTTGAAGTGCGAGCAGTAATATTATAGAAGTATCCGGATAGGCCGAAAACCGAATAGTATCCGAATATTCGTGGCCTCTCTGATTAATACTTCATCAGATTTATCAGTATTTCTTTCACTATGGAAAGAAAAGATTCGAGTTCTGAGCTTTATTGAGTCTGCCAAGCGTGTTATTCAATACCATTATAGGGAAGGGGTTTACGTAAAAAATTGCTTATAGTGTGGCATTATCTGAGCAAAAAGGTTTTTTCGATTTAGATTTATGTCTTGTTGCTCTGCACCCGGATCAGTTCCGGTTTACTTAGCTTTCAGATTAGTTTAGAGTTATATTTCACTAGCTCTTGCCAGAGGGTTCGGCTTCGCTCGCGTGTACTCGTAAATAAACGTCATATGAAAAGTAGCGTACGCATTTTGTAGATTCCGGTCTATCAGTCTGTGTTTTCAAATTCGTTCAGAAGCAATTTGTGAACGAGTAACAAATATCTATCCAGAAGCAGAAGTGCACCTAATAGTACTCCAATACACCCACATTTTACCAGTAATGATTTTAAGTAGGCTGCTACTGAGGAACCAATCCCTAGTAGAAAACTCAATAATATTTTGCACAACTTTTTAATTCGGCTTTTCGATGCCCAGTAACAAACCTAGAACTTATAATAACTCAACAGGCCGCTTGCGATCACAAGACCAACGATTCATTTCGTGAAGAAAACACTATCTATTTTGAACTCTGTTTATAAGGAAAAGTCAAGGTTTTAGCCATTACCAATGTTGTGATTTGGTTACCACGGCCCTGAAACAAAAGGGCTATTGGATGGTTTTTAGTCAGGCAAACCTGATAGTAGAGAGAGCAGTGGTGTTCGAGTGGTATCGGCCCCGACTTACGTGTTGTAGTAATGCAGGCGCATTACTTTATGTTATTTATTTCACCACCACTGCTCTCAAAACGGTGAAGGAAAACATCGTGAGGAAACAGGCATGTCCTAGAACCAAAAATTCGAAGACATAATATTATGACATTGACATCCACCAACCCGCACTGGGCCCGCCTGGTGGATTATGGCCCACTCCCTCTCACAGAGAGGAGGGCTGTGTCCCAGCAGTGGCAACATTCATAGGCTGATGATGATGAAACCTGATAGTCTTTCCTCGCCACCAAGAATGGGGAGGAAGACCCGTGACGATTTAGATTATACGATTACACCAACGAAACGAAAAAAAAGCCTGCGAATTTTCCAGAGTCAGCTTAATTAACTTTCGACTCCAAAGAATGGTCACATCCTTTTATTTATGGTAGTTAAATCATCAAATGAGTACCCATACCCAGGGCAGGATGGGAGGTACTGTCAGACTTGTAATCCACGATAACCTTCAATAGCCCTTTTAAATTCCAGGTCCAGGTTCAAGGTTCATGGTAACCTGATGAGACGGTCCTATGACCCTCGCTAGGCTTTGGCCCTCTAAGGGAGCGTCAAATTGCAGACAAGTTTTAGAGGCGCGCGTAGAACACGGCGCGCTGTCGACACCAACATGGTCACTCATGATCGGACGGCAAATCACTAATTACCAGCTGTCTATATGGCCGCGCATAGTCACACTCACTTCCTTACACGTAATAAGGAAAAAAAAAAGTACACTACTGATAACGCTACCGACGAAGAGTTCGCCCACCGGATAGCCTACAGATTCACAATCAGACACACGATAGCGCACTACACGTCATTAGACCTACATAATGTTAGCACGTCGGACATCCTCCACATAACTCACTGCTATCAGATTATCTCACTGATAACGATAAGTCAACGACCTCATCATAATTCCTTTGACTCATAATGTTTGGCTATAAAAGATTATGAGTTATCAAATATGAAAGTGAAGTGAATATTCAATTTTTACGTAGCGATATTACGGAGATGGAATATTGGAGTAAATATATTACTCCATTTATTACAATACTAGCTTTTTAACCATGGTTTCGCCCATAGAAATTATCCCACAGGATCATCCGAAAGTCTGACAATCAGTCTTACCAAGGAGAATGGTATTACCCAGTTACTGGGTTGTGGAGGTCAGATAAGCAGTCTCTCCATATAAAATACTGGTATTCAGTTGTATTCCGTCTTATCGTGAGCCGAACTAATATGTTCGTAAAAGACTATAGACAGACGATCATACGAGTGGGATAAAAAGTATCCCATGTCCTCATGGTACACATGAGTGCCAAAAGTACATAGCGACAGACAAACTGACTTCCTTACGTCATTATAATGTTAATTTCTAGTTTATGGCCGTTTTTATCCGAGGCTTTCACGTATGGAAATGTGATATTCAGTAATTGTGTCAAAGGATTAAAGAAAATGCATAAATCCAGACTATAAAACCCGTGTGTATTTCATCCAAATTCCCTCAGCAGTTTTTGTCTGAAAGAGTAACAAACATCCATCATCTTCACACATAACATAAAATTAAATAGTACTCGTAGCAAGATAACCTACACAAATAAAACCTTATTTACGTAGAAAATATTGAGAAATATACAAGAACGTGATTTGACGGTCAACCAGGACGTACCGAAACTGTACTTGAAGAAAATGTGGTTCAAAAGATATTGTGTCTGGAGGAGCAAATTGAAGATACCTCGAGGGCTTCGTCTGGGAAACTAATTTCAGGTCTACCTCACCTATGTACAGATGCCAGCTAGATTTTCAACCTTATCAGAAAACTAAAAGAGATAAGTATACAACGTGTAACGTAAATAGCGCAAAACCTCTCGTGGGGTAATTTCCAAAAGTCTTGGAACAAACATTGTTCAGTTACATGGGCTGTGTTACCCCCACGATAGGTTTTTCGCGCGCTATTAACGTTACAAGTTGTATAACAGAATCATCATATTATGGTGTGGGATTCATCTCTGTTCATGAGTAATTACTAGCATTTGTCCGCGGATTTAACTGCATGGTATTCGAAAATGATCCCAAGGCAACATAATTTCGAGATAAAAGATTTATGTATGTCGTAGGATAATTTGATACTTCGAATCTTCGCGGAAATCCTAGGGGTTTTTCGAAAACGCTTTGATATATTAGACATAGGCTGAAAAATTTCAAATCGAAGGCTTACATGGACAAAGTCAGGATTTTTCTGTCGAAAATACTGTTATGTATAGTACAATATTTTGCGAAACCGAAATTCGCTGGCTGTTATGAAATAAGAACGCTTCGATTGGTTCGTAATGTCAGCGCGTTCATGGCTAGAAGAGATTGTCTGTGATTGGTTGACGTCTTAAGATGTCAATCATTTGTTGCCGCACGTTGCAAACTAGGATGACCAATTAAAAGGCAGCCAGCAAAATTTAGCCAATTCAGTTTGAGCACATCAAATCTTACTATAATAAGAGTATTTTCGCAAAAATCCTGACTTTTTCCAGTAAGATTTGATAATTTTTCGCCTATGTCTAATTATCCGCGTTTTCGCAAAACCCCTAGGATTTCCGCGAAGATTCGAAGTATCAAATTATCCTACGACATGTACAATCCAAGTTTCAGGCTTACGAATTTTATCCATACCCATAGCTTTTTGTGTGAAAGAGTTAACATCCATCTATCCATCTCAAACTTTCACAATGTAACATCTGAGTAAAGTGAGTGACCAAGTTTTGCACTTAATTGTGTAAAGCTTTATTAGTCTAGATACGAAAATGTCACAAAAATTAGTCCATCTTAGATTGGTAGACAAGGTTTATTGGCACACTTAGATTGGCTGACCGACTTTCCTAGCTTTTTGTGGACTTCACTTAGAATGAATGTGTCAGACTAATGCCGAATTATCGAGCCCAGTTCTGAACTACTTAAGTGCTATTAACTTAACTACAGTATTTGAGTAGTTGAGTACCGAAAAACTCAACACCTTCAATTTCTATACGACCTACATAGGCTATACACACACGTAGGTATACCATTAGTCCACGCGGACGAGTGGTGGATTCCACTCCACGACCGCGCGGAACAGGGGCTATGGTATACTGTAAAAAATATTTTCTAGGCTGCACGCTATGACGACACAAAGCCACGACACGTCTGTCGTCGCTGTCAGTGATTTAGTAAATACCAAACTTCAGCTTGACGCTGGGGTAGGCCAGCGTCGAAACTGTCGAGACAGAGCCTTGAGTTGCGAAACGCATAGCTGTGAATAGTTTAGTGAATACCAAACAGTCGTTTCAACGCTACGGCAGAGTTGCACACAAGGCTGTATTCTTAGAGAATAGCACTCCACTGCCGTGTGAAAACCGCACTAAACTCACTTCTTTCCCCTTTGGAAAACGAAACACCACGGTATACATGTTATCAGATGAGATAAAAGATACCTAGCAACTAAGACGACAAAGACAGAGAGATTCTAACATTTTTTCTGAATATATCGCCAATGTTAACGCATGGTTGGATACCCTAATCACATATTCGTTCAATACGCAGTACAATCACATATTACATATAACGCACTCCATACAAAATGTACCTAATACCTACCGCTTTAATAGGACCTACAAATTCAAGTCGATAGATGCGTGCGAACGAAAATATGCCTTAACCATAAAAACCCTAAAGTAAATTTCACTTTGAAGTTGCGCGCCGCCGCTGTCAAGATATTCTAGACGGACGAGGGTCTGTACCTATTTCGACAATTTCTCCTTAGTATTAGGTAGATTTTTTTTTCCAAACATTAGACAGAATATACAGTACAATTCATTTCGTACGAATTTGCCAATTTTGCTTATCAACACTATAATAATTCAGACAGGGTTTTAACTTTTTTTTGATTATCTGATAAGAAACATTTTTTACGATAAACGTAAAACGCAAACAAGTTAGTGAAAAAAGGCTACCTATTATTACGGAAAATCGGTGCTCACATCAAGCAAGTAAAAAACAAATATAATTAAACTTATTTTAGATTTTTTTGATTGAAAGACCGCCAACGGAACAAGTGAATGAATTAAGAAAGATACACTTGTGCCTAAATATATACTTGAAGCCATTGCCCAGCATCTGGTAGGATGGCGTAGAGCTAGCAGCTACACAGTAACTTGTAAGAAAGAATATAAAATGTTTTTTTTTTTATAATTGCTCAGATCATTGAAAATTCTCCTGTGTTTATGCGGTGGGTACGTTAAAAATAATGCGGTACGTCAGACGCCGATGAAAAATGTACCTATCTAGCAACTATTTAATAAAGGACAGTCTTAAATAATTAATTTGTCGTTACCGATGTCAACAGAGGCCTTTGTTCACCTTTTCGCGTAAGCATACATTTTTTCATAACAAAAAGAAAAACCGTAAAAAAGACAAGTTTTTATTCTTCAACCATATCTTATTATTTCAAAACTAACATCAGTATTCGACCGAAATATGCGATACAGGTGCGTCGCGCGGCTATTACAACCCGCTGCGCTAATTGGATCTTTCTACGGACCGACAGATTATAGATAACATGTTTAGCCGTGTAAGTACATGGAGTGCAATATCTGGTAATCTGTGGTACAATGTTTACACGTGTCTCCTTCGTAAGTACCTAATACATACTAGACCTTTTACAAGGACACCACCAAATTCAGTATAATAGTTTATGTCGTTCAAACAAATACACATAAACCTAGTAATACTCCCTAGTCCCCTCGGGCATCAGAGTTGCCACTAACACCTGTCAAGATAGACGGTAGATCGGAGGCTGGGTCTGTACCTATCTCTGCGAAACTTTCTCCTCTATTGTATTAATGGTAGATAGATGATATTTTCCAAACATTAGCGACAGAATATACAGTATCTAATCGGTCATGTCGCCCACCGCGATTTAACGCCAATGAAAGTGCTACAACGTATAATAATAACAGACAGGGTTGTCACTCAAATATTATCTGAAAGAAAGATTTTTTACAATAAACATGACAAACGCAAACAAGCATGAAAAAAGGACCATTAGTGAGGGAAAAATGTGCGTCACATTCACGCAAAAAATATATCTGTAAATTGTTTAGTTATTTTTTTAAAACTGTCTGTTAGGCCACCTGTAGATCCCAAAACCACTATGTTCCGGCGAGTGAAAGTGCCTGACAGAACTATTCAAGGCGTCTAGCGCAGATCTCGTAGAAGAACAAGGCGTGGTTTTAAGACTGGACAATAACAACGACCAGGTGGCCTATTATGAGCTCTTAACGCGATCCAATTTGTTCTGTGGGAAACGAGATGGCGCTAGACGAATTGTATAGCTCTGTCTCTTTCTGACAGCCTAGACCTGGTTCGCGTTAAGACGCTCGTGTATAACATATGAGCCCCTAAGACAACGCATGATATGTCGGACTCATATTCACTTGCCTTCAATCGTTAACAAAACGTGCCGAGTCATGTTACTTGATAAGAGGCCTCGGTGGTACAATTTTTTACTGTCATAAAATTTTTAGCCGTGACAATAATCATAAGTTTCGCATAGATAGTTCGTTCGGAAACATAACTTTTATTACCAGAAAGGCATGACGCTTAATCTTAACAGTATTATAACAATATTGACAGGTGCATTAATACGAAGTTGATACAGGGATGTATCCATTATTTTCCTTGTGACATAATTGGATGGCTACCAAGACTGACGGATTATAGATAACATGATTTATTTCTTGTGATTTGATTTGCTTTCGAAAACTTTTACAGCTGTTTTTTAGTTTTCTGAATGTTTGAATCTTCACTTGCAAAAAATTTGACACCTCATACAAAATTGGCTTCTGCTAGTCGCTTCGCAGAAGTCGAAAATTATCCTTCGGGAATAGATACCATCAGGATAAAAGGTATCAATGTGTTATTCCTGACTATAACCTATCTCTGAGCCAAATTTAAAAATTCATTTAGCCGTTCTGACATTCTGACATTATTGAGTACCCAACAAACATCCATTCATGCGCAAATCAAAAAGTTTTTCATAAAAATTATGTTAGTTAGACGATAACGATGTTAGTCCTATGAAGAAAGCTGTTTTTTATGGTCTGTAACACACTTCAAATATGACCACATCTTTCTGGTACAGAAAAAAATAACAATATTTCAAAACCAGGTGGCCTGCCTGCAGGTGCGTCTTAAAACGATAGTAACTCCAGTGTGGGAAAGAGATAGCAATAGACTACTTGTATAGCTCTACAGTCTAACATATCTCTTTCAACTGGGCTCTGATACTTTAAGACGTCATGGGTCGAATTGAGGCCACCTTATTACAAGTCGTCAAAACCAGATAATAGTTCTCTGCGAGTGAAAGTGACAGAAACTATTCAAGTCGTCTAGCGCCATTTGGTTCACTCACTGGAACAAGCGTGGTTTTAAGACGTTGTAATACGGCGCCTCGAGGTCGCGGGCAGAAGCTACTAGGATAATAATATGAGCTCCTCTACGCCATCCAATTCTAGATAGCTGTGCATAATATTAACTGATTCTTCGGCAATTCTTTTGCTTTTGTTCAATTCATTTATGTATAGCTCTAAAGTTACTCTTTACACGTGTGCCAGCAGTCTTGGGCTAGTATCAATGAAAGGAGCGTGAATTCGATCACCTCTCGACCAGTAAAATTATGAGACAACCCTAAGACAACGCATGATATGTCGTGACCGCATGCTATAATTCACTTGCTTTCAATCGTTAACAAAACGTA
This sequence comes from Agrotis segetum, assembly GCA_036375495.1. Classification (NCBI taxonomy): domain Eukaryota; kingdom Metazoa; phylum Arthropoda; class Insecta; order Lepidoptera; family Noctuidae; genus Agrotis; species Agrotis segetum. The sequence continues at coordinate 1,542,633 of JAQSVV010000679.1, read as the reverse complement.
ACGAGTCGTATTTTACTTGATAACACGATTCGGATGGTACACCAGTTTTTACTGTCAATAAATTTTGATTGAAGCCGTGACAATCCATCATAAGTCTGCGTATAGATAGTTCGTTCGGAAACATACAATGTTGTTTGTAAAAATACAAACCGACCAGTATATCCATTAGCTACTGTACTAGTGGAATTATTTTCGTCTGTATTTTCGCAAACGTTCATAAAGCGTATACTGCAAACCGAACAATTTATCATTTTGTGTTTTTGTTTCATTTCCATTAGCATCGAAAGGGTTATCATTTCACTGAAATTCGTGTTGTAATGGAGACTGATGCGGAATTCACATTGTTGTTCGTGAAACTTATTTGGTTAAAATGTGGTTTCTATCAAAACTAATTTTTCAGAGTGTGTATGCCGGATTTCAAACTGACTTTCAAAGCCTTGTTTTACAAAATGACTGAGCCGATTTCGATGAAACTTCGTTCCAATATAGCTTAAAGTTTCTTATTTACCGACTTCAAAAACAAAAATACAGTTTAAATGACCTGCTTTCGGAAGTCGGTGGCTTTGATTTTTATTATTTCATTGACTATTGCACCGACTTCCGAAAGAAAGCAACACACACTGGTTTTTGAAGTCGGTAAAAAAACAAAAATATTTTTCAATTAGAGAATGATTTGCACTATCTTGTAATCCGTCACAACGAAAAAATACATATCTCTAAAAAAACCGATAATGAAACTTGCAGTGTGCCCTAAGTTGAACAATACCTAGTACTACAAAAAAAAGAATTACTTAAATCGGACTTGTATTCCGGATATGCGTGCACAAACATCCAGTTTTATGAAATCGGTCATTTGTTCACGCTGATGACTAAGCATATACAAAACTGGGCGTTGATAATAACTACGAGTACATACGGGTCAGGTCGGAGTTTCGGCGACGAAATTAGACGTTCGTATTGTGTTATAAACTAAACTACACGTAAATCTTTATGAATTCCGACTACAACTCATAAAATTCTCTCAGATGGATTAATTCATAATATTAACTGATTCTTCGGCAATTCTTTTTTTCAATTCATATTATGATACTTCTAAAGTTGACTTTTAACGTTGCCAGCAGTTTGGGCTAGTATCGATGAAAGGAGGTGATTCGGTCACCTCCGACCAGTTAAATTAGAATCAAGAGCAAAAACATGTGTTCGACGCCCACTGGGTAGCAACCTAACAAATGCTTGTAACCCCCGAAGGGATTGGCAGAATTGAACCTATAATACGCCCACATGTAATTATTCTTCAGCCTTTTTCCCTTCTACAATGTTATTTAATGTTTATTAAGTACATATTTTAATAAAAAAGAAAAAGGAAAAATTGACTAAAACACACAAAAGACTGAGTGAAATAAAATATCACAAAAGAATTCCAGTAAGTAATTATAATTACTTAGCTACGATTTGTTTTCCATATTTATGGAAAATCAAACAAAGCTAAGAAACAAAAAAACATAAAAAAAATTAAAGCGAACGGCGAAAACATCATCAGCCGGAAGACTACCACTGCTGAACAAAGGCCCCTTTAGATCCTCGACCTACTACAACATGGATCGATGATTTGAGGAGTGTGGCCTGCAGCAAATGGATGCGGCCTGCCCAGGACTGGGAGGGTTGGCGCTTTTTGCGGCAGTCTACTGCTGGACGTAAGCCACCCCAGCTTACGTCCAGCAGTGGAAGTTACTATATACTTATTTGATAGGTGCAAAAACTGACCAATATCATCCTGATTTTTTTAAATCATTAAAAATATAAAACGAAATGGGAATTTTCAATAAAATTGCCACACTGGCATTCATTCATACTTTCAGCCAGACAATAGCACCGGGTAATATAGGCCTGGCCTAAACCGCGGCTATTTATCTACGCACACGACGACATAATCTTACATGTGATGCAGTTCATCTCATACACGGCCATGCGCACCAAAACAGTGCGTGATAATTATCAATGGACTTACTACGAATGCAGGCTTTCAAACTTACTACGACTGGAGAAAGTCGGACTATGTTCTCCAGCGCGTGTGAAAGTTTTCTATGAACTTTTTATTAGGAGTTTTGCAACTTTTAAGTAATCTTTTTTGATATGCTGACAATACATATTCCAATAAATATTTTTGTGGCATTCATATACTTTCAGTGCCTGTTGTTATGACAATGGTTCAGGCAGTGCCAATACATGAATGCCTTATGAACGGCTCGCGCCTGGTCGTCCTTTTTACTGCCGGATTTGTTTTATTTGTGCGTTGTTATGACAAAGCCTAATATATATAGAACACTACGCCGAACGACAATCCACTTGTATACATCAGTTGCCCGTGACTCGAACGATATCGTTGGACCACGCTGTCTTCTGAACATCATCGACATGACATCCACCAAATCAAAAACCGTCCTCGTTGTGAACTATGACACCTACAAACCAATCCTTATCATACAGAGTATGCCTCTTTTATGATAATGACTAGCTGTTGCCAGCGGCTTCACCCGCTACCACTCGAAAATTATCCCACGGGAACATAAAATCGGGATAAAAACTATCCTATGTGTTAATCCAGATTATAAACTATGTGTGTACCAAATTTTAGCCAAATCCGTTCAGTGGTTTTTGCGTGAAAGAGTAACAAACATCCATACATCCATACTTACAAACTTTCGCCTTTTAATAGTAGTAGGATTATACATATTTATATTTATCTTACTTGTTACTATACTCGCAAATGCGAAAGTTTGTGAGGATGGCTAGATGGATGTTTGTTACTCTTTCAGGCAAAAACGGCTGAACGGATTTGGATAAAATTCAGCACGTGGATAGCTTATAACCTGGAGTAACACATAGGATACTTTTTATCCCGATATTTAATCCCTCTAGGGTAAATTTTTGGGGTAAATACACGCGGGTGAAGTCGCAGGTAGCAGCACCTAGTTCTTTATACTGGGATGTTACCTATTTTTTTCTTATTCACAAACACACTTTGCCACAATGTACATGTACATAAAACCGTTTTATGTCCGTCTGTCTCATCACCATCAAAGGTCGTTGAAAAGCTGAGTCAGGCACTAAGTTGCCCGACATTTTTCTGAACTGGGCCTATTTGGCGCAGCCGTGGGACATACAATTTCTCTTTTTTTTTGTCTAGAGTTAAGTTTATTTTTAAGTACCTATTTATTTTTATGTTATGAGCTCTCGAGGTTAGCATAATTTCTTCGACTTCAAAAAGCGAGAACATCGATATTCTGCGAAGTATATCTCGACATTGAAGTATTCCTTGTAGAACATAGCGAAACAAAGGACCAATATCCAACAATACCCGTATATCAAAATAACACAGTACATCATAGGAAGATAGGTGCCTTTACCAGCAGTAGGATAATGAAAGTCTAACAGTAATTTCTTGTTAAAGAAAATATATAATTTTTCCAACAGTTCCACTCCAACAATTATCGCATGCAAGCGGTAGTTTTACTAACGGCGCCGCTGTCGTAAAATGAGTAAAAAAACCGGCCAAGTGCGTGTCGGGCCACGCACAGTGTAGGGTTCCGTAGTTGCCCATCAAAATACTTATGCGAACTAACTAAACTGATTCGCTGAATTTAATTTTAAAAAGAAGAATTTTCAAAATCGGTCCAGGAGTCTGAGAAATCGGGGATAATACATAAAAAAAAAGATTACGACGAATTTAGAACCTCCTCCTTTTTTTGAAGTTAGTTAAAAATAGTTGACGATTTAAACCTACCTATCCCAAAACATACCGATAAAAGCTGTAAAAATAAAGTTGACAAACTTACATTTGCAGTTGTCTCCGATACATTTTGTTTAATAAAATATGATATCCAAGTACATTTTATAAGTTGGTCGACTATTACTCGTAAAGTTGTAAAGCCTACTTAGTCATGATAATTTTCTTTTAAACTTCGTTATATATACTACTATTGTGATTTTTTTCACACCCCCAAACATAACCGTTTAGCTGGTAGAGGGGGGGGACACTCGAATCGAGCAAAATTTTGCACTTTAAAGCTTAATATTTCACAAACGATTTTTTTTATCAAAAAATTGTTTATGGAAACTATCATTATTTTTTAAAGGCCTATTTAATGATACCCCACACTAAGGGGTACGCGAGAGAAAAAATATCCTCACTTTACGTGTAAGTACTGGAGGTACCCTAAAAAAAAATATTTTAGGAGATTTTATTTTACCACTTTTTCGGCACAACAAATCCGTATATTTACACCAAATTACAGCTCTCTAGTACTGTGCGTCTCTGAGCTAAACTGCGGACAGACGGACGGACGGACGGACGGACGGACATGGCGAAACTATAAGGGTTCCTTGTTGACTACGGAACCCTAAAAATATGATTCTGATCGTAAGTATAATTCGTAATTCATAACAGATATGAATTTATATCACTTAATGTCTACAACGGTAATACATCACCTGACAATCCTTTTCGTAATTAAGGATGTCGAGATCGGTTTTTAATCTAACCGGATACTTCATCTCCATCTTACTTTTCCTTTCGTCAAATTTTTGGTATGAGTGGAATCCACTTACTACCGGCCTACACCGGGCATCCGCACTATAGGCTATTCTGTAACCTATGGGGACGGCTGAGCGATCCCATTGGCGGTTTGTAGGCCTGGTTAAGACCGTCTGCTCGCGACCATCATAATGTCGGAGAAAAAAGTTCTTAACTACTGTCCATCAGAGCGTAAAAGTGTGGCAGAGATCCTTAATACTGTGGAACAGATACTCGACTCACGCTAGGTCACGACTTCAGGCGATATGACTATGTAGTAAGACAATGCGACTTGCGCTGAAACGCTCAGCATATCACTTGGAACCTTCTCATAATTACGCGCAAGTCCCAGAGTATTTGTTTTCTTATTTCTGTCGCAACAAGATTGTCGCGTGACAAACAGTGTAAACATCGTGACTCCAGTAGTTAAAGCTTAAATAGCTGCTATATAGATGAATTAGTTTACGATTTTAACTCACAAATAGGTCGGGTCATTAAAAGGGATAGTTCAATTCAGACTGTCTAATGACAGATCTAAGTAACTAACTGTACGCTTCAGAAGTTTTAGCTCATCCGTTTTTGAAGGCACAATTACTTCAAATATCAAAATTCGTTTACATTTCATTCCGTGGCAATGTAAGTTGAGCCTTAAAAGTGATTTTCTCATACTGTATTGACTAAAGTCTTATCTCAAAGTAAACACCGAATTTTCACGAAGAAATAGCTGCTGTGTTTATCTAAGTGTATAGATTTCTTTGCTCATTAGTCTACAAGTCATCGGATTTACAATATTTTTTCTTCTAAGAACAAATTCCGTAAGGAATCTTGTGCAAACGAGCAACAAAATATATGTGGGCTTAGCGACAAATATGAGCAGTCAATTTCTATTTATTATGTTCTGGCTTTTGAAGTAAAGTAGCCTCAAGCAAATTTAATTTTTGCAAGCCCTTCAGTCCCAGCAATGGCGTGGGGTTATACTCGCAGTACATTTGGGAGAATAACTGCAGTACAAATAACCTCTGTCTTGTACGTACTACAAATAATTATGTTTCATTTGTACAGTATAGCATACAAATTGCGGCACAAAGAAATTCTGCGAAGCGAAATTGACATAAACGACGTTGGAGTTTTAAGAGAAAATTGTTGGAAAATTTTCGCGGTAACTCGGTGAAAAATATTCTTGCAGTTCCTTTCCGTATGTAGTAATTAAGAAAACGAGAATTTTAGCATCTCGCCTCACTGCGTATGAGAAAAGTGTAGGTGACATCTGTTAAAACGGGAGGGTATTCCATACTCTTTATGCGACACGATTATATCTCCTCAACATTAAAACGGCTCTCAAACAAAAAGAGAAAAAAAATGTACAACATAGCGCACAAAATTCGCCATCTTGTTTATTTCAATGTATTGTATATCACTCACGCTATCAAGACGAATTTAAAGATAACTTTTTCGTTAAAATCCTTCAAGACTTTTAGGCTGTAGCTGGCGAACATAGAAATCTACATAAATTCACTCGAAAATACTAAGACAATTACTTTGGCTTTGTGGAGCCTTTTTTACATTTAAACCGAAACTGACCGTAGATAATGGTGTCGGTTCATCTACACCCAAAAATAATGGCGTCGTCAACAGAAACCATAATCGTAAATCTGGCAAAAAACTACGACCTTTTTCAGATGTCAATAAACCATTTGATCCTCAGCTGGCCTAGTGCAATTCGGAGTCTTGATGGAATGTGGGGTTAGCTTATACTGGTTTGATTACCACTGTGTTATCAGAAACATGAGGAACTTAATACAAACGACGCGGTTGGCACAGAAGCTAAATGAAGAGCTGCTGTGCTACGTGTCTTGGGTTCCGATTCTTGCAAGGAACAATAATATGTATGGCCTACAGATTTTCGTTTTGGGTTAAAGACACAAAGATACTGAATAAATAAGCAGTGTTAAAAAAAGATCTGAGCTTGAGGTTGATTCCCAGGTCATATATGACGAGCATCAGTGTTATTGGGTTTTTGCATAAGGATTTTATCTGTGTCCCAGCAGTGCATATGGTCGTATTCATATACCTGTGCCTAAACCTATGAATGATATATACAGCTGTTATAAAATCACGTCAAGAATGAAATTTACCCAAACTCCAAGCGAATCGGGATGAAAGCTCAGAATATTCATTTTACTATGGTCAACTGTACATTCAGTAGGACTCAATCTCGTCAGTACGGGAAGAATCTATTTGACAGTTTGTTTTCACGGTGTCCTTTCAGTTCCAGCGAGCTTGTTTATCACTTGGCAACAGCGACTTCTATAAAATTTCAAAGACTTTATTTACAAAATTCATACACTTAATGGCCGTCAATTACATTTTCAGCCAATTACCTAACAAAACGACCTAACCTCACGTTTACACAGGTCGAATTTTACGCTGCGACCAATCACCGAATCGCATCTAATGCGGGCAAATATTCACAGCTGAGGGTATTTCCTGAACAAGCCATGGCATACAAAACGGCTTCGCCTCAGCACTTTACTAGTTTCAAATAGGGCCTTAAATTATTTCGTACAATACTTTCATAAGGTCAAAATGAAAAATATAACGGCGGGGAGTCAACTCGCAAACTGGCCTCCGCAGCCGGCGTAAAATGCTTGCTGCACGCCGACCTCATGCTTTTGGCGTAACATAGTAAAACTGTGGCAGAGATTTAATAATGTGGAACAGACCGAACAGATACTCGACTCCTGCTAGGTTTACGACTTCAGGCGATGCGACTTATGAAGACACTGACAATGCGACTTGCGACAAAAACGCTCGTGTATATCACTTGTTTCCTTCTCATAATTACCGCCGCAACCGCAGAGTTTTTCATTTGTTTTCTTCATTTCTGTCGCAACAAGATTGTCGTTTCTGCGTGTAAGTCGTGACCCAGTAGTTAAAGCTTAAATAGCTGCTGTATAGATGAAATAGTTTACGATTTTAACTCACAAATAGGTCGGGTCATTAAAAGGGATAGTTCAATTCAGACTGTCTAATGACAGATCTAAGTAACTAACTGTACGCTTCAGAAGTTTTAGCTCATCCGTTTTTGAAGGCACAATTACTTCAAATATCAAAATTCGTTTGACATTTCATTCCGTGGACAATGTAAGTTGAGCCTTAAAAGTGATTTTCTCATACTGTATTTTGAAGTCTTATCTCAAAGTAAACACCGGTTGTTTTGAAGGAAATAGCTGCTGTTTTTTCTAAGTGTAAGATTTCTTTGCTCATTAGTCTTTTACAATATTTTTTCTCTAAGAACAAATAGCGGAGTAAGGAATCCTGTGACACGAGCAACGAAATTTGTAACCCACCACATGGCTTAGCGACAAATATGAGCAGTCAATTTCTATTTATTATGTTCTGGCTTTTGAAGTAGAGTAGCCTCAAGCAAATTTAATTTTTGCAAGCCCTTTACAAGAAATGGATGTGGGGTTATACATACAGGGAAAACAAATAAGCCTCTTGTCTTGTACTTACTACAAATATATGTTTATTTGTACAGTATAGCATACAACCTGCGGCAGAAAGAAATTCTGCGAAGCGAAATTGACATAAAATGTTGGAGTTTTAAGAGAAAAATTGTAGGAAAATTTTCGGCAAAACTCGGTGAAAAATATTCTTGCAGTTCCTTTCTGTATGTAGTAATTAAGAAAACGAGAATTTCTGCTTCTCGCCTCACTGCGTATGAGAACAGTGTTGGTGACATCTGTTAAAACGGGAGGGTGTTCCATACTCTTTATGCGACACGATTATATCTCCTCAACATTAAAACGGCTCTCAAACAAAAAGAGAAAAAAAAATGTACAACATAGCGCACAAAATTCGCCATTTTGTTTATTTCAATGTACCCTATATCACTCGCGCTATCAAGACGAATTTAAAGATAACTTTTTCGTTAAAATCCTTCAAGACTTTAAGTTGTAGCAGGCGAACATAGAAATCTACATAAATTCACTCGAAAATACTAAGACAATTACTTTGGCTTTGTGGAGCCTTTTTTACATTTAAACCGAAACTGACCGTAGATAATGGTGTCAGTTCATCTACACCCAAAAATAATGGCGTCGTCAACAGAAACCATAATCGTAAATCTAGCAAAAAACTACGACCTTTTTCAGATGTCAATAAACCATTTGATCCTCAGCCGGCCTAGTGCAATTCGGAGTCTTCATGGAATGCGGGGTCAGCTTATACTGGTTTGATTACCACTGTGTTATCAGAAACATGAGGAACTTAATACAAACGACACGGTTGGCACAGAAACTAAACGAAGGGCTGCTGCGCTACGTGTCTTGGGTTCCGATTCTTGCAAGGAACAATAACTTGTATGGCCTACAGATTGTCGTTTTGGGTTAAAAGCACAAAGATAAAGAATAAATTAGCAGTGTTAAACAATAGATCTGAGCTTGAGGTCGATTCCCAGGTGACATAACAAGCATTATTGTTATTGGATTTTTCCATAAGGATTTTATCTGTACCAACCACGGAAACTGGATTTGTGCCCGGTTGATGGCAAATCTGGTGCAATGGGGCTATACTATTAAGGAATACCTGTGCCTAAACCTTGAGGAATTACAGCTGTTATAAAAAAAAACAAGGTACTTAATGTTAAACTTACCCAAACTCCAACTCATCGGGTGTCAGCATGACGATATCATCGTCAATCGTCAACTGACATTCAGTCTCAATCTCGTCGTACGGGAAGAATCTATTTGACAGTTTGTTTTCTTTGGTTCGTATCACTTTCAGCGGCTTGTTTATCACTGGCCATTCGGAAGCTGCAACAAAAATTACCGTGTTATTTTATAAAACCAAGAATTTCCAAACATGAAGATTTCCAGTCTAAAAACCTAAACGTCACCCCCTGCTGGCACGTTTACACAGGTCGTATTTAACCGTGCGACAAATCACCAATTGCATCACTTGTAAGATCGAAACGCAAGCCCATTTATACCGGTCGACAGAAACGCATGCCGTATCATTTCCTGAGAAAATGTTGAGCAGAGCGGATGTTTTAAAAAAAAAAAATACCCTGAAAGTAGCGGAGTAACACACCTTTTGCGACTGTCGACCGCTTGTACGTACTGACATGGCCGATTTTAGTACTAAGCCCACCGCATGCGGCTTTTCGTCGCAAGGCAAAAGTCGCATGGCACCCGACTTTAGTGGTTTTGGTTTTAGTCTCTTGATGGCCTAGTCGAATTTTCATTTAGGCGGTGTGATTTGCCGGTAAGGCCTAGCCGTGAGTAAGCCCCTATTAGTCTTAAGCCGAAGAATTACTTTCAGCAGTTTAAGGTGGAGGTAGAAACTCCCCAGAAACACAAGCATATCTTTTCGCATCATGTGCGTGAGTGGGTCTTTTCAACCATGATCCGTCCACATTTTTCAGGGGAAAGTCGTATAATGGTACTAATGACAAGCGGTCGATCGTTCCAGGGATTGTATGACGCGAGGTCATTTTGAATGTTGTCTACCCCCGAGGGCTTAGAAAATGTCATTTTAATAGCTTGATGGAAAAGTCAAATTGTAAAGAATTGACAAAAGCTAGTTTCTCGGTTCTCGGAGAACAACACATCAACACCAATACCGTTGAAAGACTATTTCTTCTATATAGTGTGTGTCACTTGTGGCGTGTGCCAATAAACAATTTTACATTATTTTCTTTCTTTGTCATAAAGGGTTTAAAAATTGGCAAAATTCTTAAGGCCAAAAAATTTCCAAACTGTACATAGGGGAGCGGTTAGACGCTCCTGTTAGCCATTCTACGGGTCGAATTTGCGTGGATTTAAGATTCTTAAGCGGTAGCCTTAAAATCAAATTCAGATGTTCCAATTTGGTAAAGTTTTCACCTAGTTGGCATTATAACTTGGTATTTTAACCGTGCAGCTTAGCGAGCTCTTGATCTAGGCACTTCTACCTTCGCCATTTTTTGTACACCACATATCTATCATAGTAATGTGTAATCCGATGTGGACGTTGATTTGTCGCTTACTCTGGTCATGTACAGCCGCCATAATTCTTGTTGTTCTATATGACAGCTACGTACGGACCTTTCCAACTCAGATATAAATTAGTGATATGTGATATGAATAGGTTGGGAGAAAACCTCATTCAAGAGGCCAGAAAGAAGAAATATTAAAAAGAAAATTCTAAAACTTACGCTCGTGTTGAAAAGAAAACTTTAACAGCTCATAATAAAGTTGGAACTTAAATAAATAAGAAACTAGAACATCCTTATATTAAATCTTTTGAAACGTAAAAGAAAGTGAAAAGAAATGTGGTTTAATTGAGAAAAATCGGACCGCATTAACATACTATTGGCAACCATACATTCAATAATGCAGATCTAATTACCAACACAGCGGAATATTAACCCTTTTCTCAATTCTAATTAAGTTCAAAGTCGCTTGCACATAAAATGTTTAAAGATTCTCTTTGACGAGAACTTTATTGATCAACTTTTATGGTTGGAAATGGATTGCATGTGTCCATTTTACTCTCAATGCTTTGTTTTACTGCACACGTATTAATATCAGGTTTATCCACTGATTTGCACGTGTACCTGTACATATTCAAAGAGTTTTTATTACTGTCTGTTTTTATTCAACAGATGAGTGATTCCATAGGTTTTATCTGACCATCTATGTAGGTACGTAGTAAAGGTGAGTACTGGAAGGAATTGTTCCTTTTATATTCCTCGCTAGATCCCTTGGGAGCTGAATATAAAAAACTTAATAAAGGTCGAGACTTTACAAGCGTTTTCCTCCCTTTTACCCGAGAGGTTGCTGTTAAGGGACTGGGTATCTCCCAAGGCATACTTTCCACGGACAGACCACTACACAAACCCTATCGAATATTCACTGTTCATGAATTATACTATTATTTTATCGAGGCCCCAGATATCCCCCGGGATTCCCTCGATGCCAAATCGAACTCTTAAGACCACACATTGCAGATCCTATAAGCCTATAAAGATAATTAAGACGTTCTAAGAGGCTCATTGACCGCACTATTAAGGATTAGTACTTGGTCAATACGGCTTTAAATGGGAGAGCATTTCAGAAATCGAGGCAAGTATATGTATACTAGAGGACGTAATGTGCACACGTAAAAATAAGACTTATTATAACGAAACTTAGTCCTAGATTTGCAAACAAGGTCAAAAGCTAGGTTGTAGAACAGTCTAATAGCATTTAAAATGCTGAACAATTAACGTGAAGTAAAACAATTAAGGTATAATGCTTTCTTAGTTTTTTAAGAGCACTTTGCGTTCGCGTATTATTAATTTATTCCAAGAAAAAATTAATGCCAGCATACAACAATAGCCCTTTTAAGAAATAAATCTACCGTAGGTTGTACTGGTAAAGCAGTTACAATAAAAAGTAATAAATAAAATGTTATTTGTTTATGACCACACGATAGAAATGAAATATTTGTCAAGGTGAGGTTTATTTAAATACAACTTTAGTATGTAGTAATAACATTTACATAATTGTGTATAAATCACTTTGGTAAATTTTACTCTGACCGATCGTCTTTGTATCGTACTCTAAACGACTCCAGCCGACTTTACTGTCGCGGGAATGTCTCATCAGGAAACCGTGGTCTCGGAACGTAAAGGGCTTTTGAAGGATACCGTGAGTCCCGTCCCGCCCTGGGTGTTAGGAATCATTTGATGATTTTACCACGATAAAAAAAGCCGACAAAATTCGTTAGATTCCGTGTTTTCAGTCTTGAACATGACATTTTAAGTAAAATCTATAGGATAAGTCCCAGATTCCGAAAACCAATATTCAATTTAATATTCGCTCTCAAATCAAGTTTTTGATAAGAAAACTAACGTCTACTATCACATCAAAAACGTCAAGGATAACAGAAAACGGGTCAAATATGATAATGAAAGCTATACTTTTCTGGTTTGTCTGGTTTGGGGTGCTATGACAGGAAACCTCCACGTGCGCCCGTGGACTGGAGTTCCTTCTCGGATACGTCCGGGGGGAAGACCAGTTTTTCGGGCCGGTGCACCCTGGGATGCGGGCAAAAACTCTTTCTTAAGCACTGTGTTCCTAAGTGGTCTCTTTGCCCGTATGCGAATAGCCTGTCGTGTGGACGCTCCAACGCGTGTCCCTCGACGTAAAGGGCATAGGAAGGAACACGGGTGGATTTTAGTCAGTAAGAGTCTGACAGTCCCTTCCGCCCCACCCAGGGCGGGAGGACTCATTTGATGATTTTACCACCTTAAAAAAAAAAAAAAAAATACTTTTCTGGTTAGGAGAATCAATACGTAAAAGTAATAAACAGATAAATTATTTAAACAAGAAATAAATCTGCAATGGCTTCGAAACCGTTATTGAAACTTCCTAATGAGCTGTTACTAGCTGTTATAAGGAAAGTAGACTCTAACCATAATGGTGTAAAGGCAAAACTGGGTAAAAAAGTTGTAGACTGTGTACATGTTGAGTCGCAGATAATACAAAGCCATGGCTTCTGGTAAAACAGGAGTCAGAGCCTACTGAATTTAATCTGTTTTGAACTAAATATTACTGCATAATAAACGCCATAAATTTAAAACTACTAAACGTATTTTTTCACCATTGGGAATGGACTTATTCACGGGGATAATTACTCTATGTGTTAATTAGAGCCAGCAGGCAGAGACTGGATAAGGAAAACTCAGAACCGGGCTCAGTGGTGTTTATTGGGAAAGGCCTATGTCCAGCGATGAAAAAATTCAGGCTGATGGTGATGCGTAAATTGGCTGAAATGTGACGATAATTGTCCAAAACGGATGAAAAGGAGCATAACTCTCATGCTCGCGTGAAGCCTGGACGCTTTACTAGTCAATAATATAATCGGTAGTAAGTGTGTGAGAACAAAGGATTAAATGTTATAGAACTTCAGAGAGCCCGTTTCACATCGCGTGAACCTTACAAATATCATTACAAACAACAGCAATAAAACATAATACAACTTTGTTACGAATAACACCTAAAAACTCAGAATGACACCGTAAACAACAGTCGTAAAGTTAAAACAGAGCTAAATGAAGTAAATCACGCGCCGACTGAAGGGAACAATGACAAACAAAATGATCGTTCTGACTAGTTTAATATTCACAAATTAGGAAAACATACGTCAACTGCTTAATCTGAGATTAGCTCAGAATTATCGCTAAAAGGAATCTTCAGAATTTTCTTAAAAAAATATTTTGACCAATCTTGCCCGCCTGGCAACTGGAAAGAACCTTTTTTTCATAAAATGTAACATTATTTTACTAAACATTAAACGGAGCTCATTACAGAAGGAGGTTTATTAATATTAATGAAGCCACCATCCTCCATTATACATTCAATATTTGTAAAATCTTAATATTAAACGTTGCCGATGTAAGCACGGATATTGGCTTGCTGGTGGAAATCTTGCCAAATAGAAGTCGGAATCTGGTCGTTCACTGAACATTATCATTATCATCCACAGCCTGACTTCACCCACTAGAAATGGGCTCTATCTCTTTGCTAGTGCTAATCTTCATGTGTCATCCTACTCTAGGTATTACTCACGATGGCAGCAATGCCGTCTGCCCATGACTGTTCAAGCCTAATGGGTTCTACTACACACAATGCCAAGATTCCGTTTACACTTTGAACTGGAAATCAACATTTTGTCCAATAGCCTATACCCGCATTGTATGTAGTATCCATAAAGCTGGAAGATCTCATAAATCAAATAAAGAAGGACTAGTCACTAAAGATATACTCACAAGGAGGCGGTGCCTTCTTCTGGTTGTTCCAAATGACCAGTATCTTGGCTAGGCTGGGTGTCCGCACCAGTTTGGTAACCAGCGCGAACAGGCTGTCGACCCGGTCGTACGTCAGTATGACAGCGGTGAAGCCGGCGGCTTTGGACGCGGTCACTGGCAAGAAGAGTGGGTTCACCGGACCGTACTGCATCAAGGAAAATAAAGTTTTTAGGATTAAAGGATCTTTAAAAGTATTCTTAAATGTTAGAGGACAATGTTCATGATTTTTACAATTACAATTATTAAGGATCAACAAACTGTATTCACATATAAATTACTAATACATTATAATGCCATACTGACTCCTAATTTCGCACTCGATCACCCAGTACCATCTGGATGGGTCCCTAAAAAGGATCGAGTATCCAAGGGTTCACTAATACAATTATTTATTTATAACAAAAAACCATTATGAAGAGATCTATCGGAGGCCGAAACGTACTATCATACTCGTCCAATACGTAATAAGTAGGAGATAAAAGCTCGCCTTTTGCCATTAGACTCAATTCCAAATTCAGCTTCCTAACGGGCTATTCCACTTTCGACATTCAGTGCTCACATGAAAATTGGAATTTCATAGCGATTTTTAATCGGAGCCTACACGTCGAAATGAATAACTGAAAGCAAGGAACTGCATATGAAATGAAACCGGTACACGAGCCTGACTGAATAAAAACGAGGAAATTGCGCTGTCGTTCACAGCAGATGATGGGGCTAGTGGTGGCTAATAATGTGTGCTATTCTGTGAGGCCCCTGAGAGTATACAGTATACAGATCGGTTCATATAACGTGAACGTGAGGCCGACTCAATACAGGATCGTAGAGGATAAAGGAGCTTAGTACGCGACATACAAACGACAATGTCCCTGACCTAACTTGCTGTGTGTCTCATGGTATCTATTGCCAATATTGTAAAGAGGATTGCGAGTTTGTTTATATGATGTTTATCTAGAGGCTCTCGGGACTTAATGGCTCGAGCGAAGATCGATCGTTGTCGTAATAAAGTCTTAACGTGTGTGTGATAGTTCTTTACACACATTAAGATCGCCTCGTGGATCGTAAAGACAGTTAATATATCAGCCACACCCAGATAATCTAAATATTTATAGACAAGAACAGGCATGATTGTGTCAAAATTACTGGAACTTTAAGTGTCCATTATTCTTAGCTGTGAAGTGCTGTTTTATTGCTGTGCGAAAAAGTACCTAGTCTGTTTTACCACATCCCTGGATGTGTTTATAAGTAGCTAACAATACAAAAGACAATAGGCATTGCGAATACTTATTACTCGTATATTCCTTTGCAAAAGAAGCTCCGTTTCTTTAAGGATTTTTCCTTATTCGAATTCGAGTGTTAGTCATTGCGATAAAAGCTTGAATCTCGGCGTCTCCACTCAGCTACGTTACATTATTCAGGAAACGAGTCGCAAAGTTTTTAAAACAAGCAAAAAGCTATTTGGAAAATTAAAAGGACGTGGTTTTTCCTGAAGCCGGTAGCCCGGTACTCTTGTGAAAAAAGGTGAACAACTGAACATATATTTAGGCACACCGACGTGTACGTCGGCGCTTTGACTGATTTCCGATACGTGACGTAGACTCGAGGAGGACAAGAAGGGCTTCAAGGGTATGTCGTACCTTTTGACCCAATTTATTGGGCACAATTCTTATGCTAATAAAAAAAACAGCAAAAAAACTTCGAAAATATGTTGGAGAAACCCTCTTTTACACATGTCGTCCATTTGGCCCGATGGGAATATTATGCAAAAGAAATCCTTTGATATAACATTGAATGGTGTTGAATCATAGAAAATCGTGACATCCCGCGGAAGTGGTCGCATCTGGCAACACTACAGGCTGCAGTACAGACGTAGATAGTCCACATGTTTTAATAAAACACTGCCATATGAGACCGAACACGATATTACTTATTGCTCCATTTTCTTGCTTGAACTTATACATTTTACATTACTTTTTCATTCTGGTCCATGTTTGAAGGCAAATAAAGCTGCGGATCGGGAAGCTCATTCTTATTCAGAATCAAATCCACTTGCCTTTTTCGTGGACCGTTAAGCACACAGAGACTTGAAACAAATGTCTAGGGGCCAAGCAAATATTTGTTACGATGTAGACACTCTTGTGATTTTGACCACCAAAAATCACCGGTTTGCCACGGCGTCGTCACGTCTCGGTTTTTTTCGATTTAAATAAGAAAGAGATTTAGAAAGAAATATATCACTGAGAATTGTAGATTGCTATGTTAAAGAAATTACACAGGGGCTACAAAAAGGGAAGTGTTTTTTTATTACCGGAAGGTGATAGTCAATCTTCAGTTAGCAACAGCGCGTGAGTCGATTTTATAGAGGCATTAAAAGTTCATTCCGAGTGACTCATCTCTAATAACTGAGAGGTTCAATTCCACTTGTGATTCCTGCACTCTTTGTTTAGATATATGGATGCTTAAAACCTTTTACGAGCGGTTTCGATCGCGTAGCATTTAATTAAGTTTCATACTAGTCTGATATGAAATCTGGGTCAGAAACTGTATCTGCAGCTTGAAGTTTGAAACTCTAGACATCGTTCAAAAACGCCAAATACGGGGAAATTTCAGCTCGGCTTCACAGAGAAACACCATTTGCTAAGGCAAAACGGTCTAGTACTTTTTATGCGGCCATTTAAACCGAATCGCAAATTAACAAAGGCAACCTAATTCCACTAATTGTTCGTCATTTCTTCAGCTAAAAACAGAATAATAAATGGAAACACCATAATTACATTACTTCTGACATAATTGGCCTAAATTCGAAGTTTGAAAATGTTAAATAACGCGTTCTCCAATACAACATAATTAAGCTGCTAAGCTTTTATACAATTGTTTCTCCTATACGTTAATGTTAAAAGCAATTAAACAACTTTTCTCGCTAAAAGTTAACAGTCCACTAAAAATTTATTCGCGTAGTCTAGGGTTGGCAACTTGTGCCTGGCTTTAGAACTTTCGACCAATGCTCGGTTTGTGATTTGTCCTTATCCGGTTTTGCAGACACTGTCACATGAAATTTCCGGCATTGTCGTATTTCGTGCAATGTATCCTTTCGACATCTGATATTAAAAGCACTGGGATCGAAAATTGGAATTATATAGGAGCTTTTATGCATCTGAAAATATTTTATGGTTATGCAAAATAATTTAAAATTGTGAATTTCTACGAAAGATTGACGTGATACTTCTTAACAATTTCGTTGACGAAATCTTGGGCATTTACTAAATTTGGCAACCTTAAGTAGTGTCGCATTGTATTAATAATTACAAGCAATTTCAAAAAATCTAAATTACTACCTAGCTACAATCAAAAACTGAAACACGAAGGACCAACTCCGTTCGTCCTCGAGGCGGACTCAGCTTAACAAGCAATGACCTGTTTATTATTATGGCGATCAGTCTCATCTAAAACAGGTTTTAACGGGGCCTACAACTGATACCTGCATTTAACCTCCATAGAGATCGCGGAACTAGTATAGGTTGGTACCAGAAGGACCAATCGATACGTTTCTGTGCCCACTGTTTTCACCATTACAGTAACCCTTCCGTACTATTACGATAGTAGTGGACTAGTGGATGAAGGACAAAGTTCTGTAGCGTCGACTTCCGGTTACGAGACGAAGATGGATGGTTATAAAGTATGACACGGAACTATTAAAACATTACAAAAGTCCGTAGAAATTATGGTTGCAGTTTTAGCAGACCGCTTTCTACCAAATGATGGTGATTCAACATAAGCGATTGTTTCTTCTGATATTCATATTTGTCTCGAGTCTTTAGTCATCAGATGACGAGATTAATAAGGTCACAAAAACCAGATATAAAACATGTCCAAAAGTTACAATTACAACATGGACATAAATCTTACGAGAGGATGCATATAATTATATTGATCAGTTGTTTATGGCATGCAATTTTGCACACGTACGTATTGCACGTACGCGTACGTAGAAAGTAAAACCATTTATACATTTAAAACATATGCTAAATCTCTTTCTGACGATTATAAAAACCCAGTTTGGTAACAAAGAGATACGGATACTGCCATAAGTTCCGAGCAGAGCATTGAGGCCCTTTTTCTAAAGCTTGGATTCGAAAAGGAAGGAAAATTGTGCCTTTGTAAAAAAAAAAAAAGGTTGCACTCCAGGAGTGCCGGTAGAAGTGAAAACTTTTTTGTTACTATGTTTTATTTTTAATTTGAATGACGTCTTACTCATTTTCGATCAGGGTCACGTGACCCTGACGCGAGTTTTAAATTTTTTACCCATTACAGAAAAAGTGTACAACGCCGCTAAAGAAGTTTTCACTTCAAAACATATGACATGGTGTTCGTACAATTGCTAACGAGCATCCAGCCCGCATACAAGATGACTATCTATGTATGAAACGTCAATGGAACATACCAAATTGACATAAGCTTCGGAATGTGACCCGTAAACGTCATTCCTTTGATTTAATTGACGTTGATTGTTGATTGGACACATCAATATTAGTGTCATTATTGATTTGACCGATACTACTACCACAGAGTACTTTTATTAATAGGGCATAGAGATCTAACTCCACGGGTTTTTCGGGCAATGGACAACAGCGACATCTAGTTTTCCCGAACGAAAACATTTCTGTATATAGTTATATATATAGGTTGTATATAGGTATATACAAAGCTTGCTCATTCCTTTTAGTGTTTTAATTGACTAATAATAATTATATGCCTACATTAGTAAAAAAATAAAACAAATTTGTTATGTAATTATATTTATTTCACCAACTATGAGGCCTTTTACAGTGTTTTTACAGTTATTTCTAGCCACTTGATATTTATCGGTGTCACTGATAGTATCTCGCTTTCCAGTGAGAATTTTATTAGCATGGAAATAACACACGGATACACTACTTTAGAATAGGACCAAAAGCAGAAAATGCAAAAATAACGAGCCGCACCAAACGAGAATCCAATTTTTTCTGCTAAGTGCAATGTGACACTGACATTTTATTGACGTATTGAAAAGACATCGCACCTTCGGTGCACCAAAGTCACAAATAGCCAAAACTGCAAAATCGACCTAAGGGCCGATTTTACCAGTTGCCCAGTAAACGGAGTTCAATAAAACTAAGTTCAAATCGATCGCGTTTACTTTTAGCGTTCGATCTTGGTTCAAGCACAAATTGATTTTACCGACCACATTTTGATCGCGTTTACGAAAACTAAGATTACTTTCAATATAGAACGTAAACTCGCAAACAATTGCAATAATCATAGACAAAACTTGATGTGACAGTTGGCAAAATAGCCATCCCGTGAAAAAATTGTTTGTCAATTACAATTTGTTACAAGATTACAAAATTGTTTCTCAACAAAATGGAAAATTATATATGTGTTATAATAATGTTCAATTAAATATATTATTCATCATCATCATCATCATCATCATCAACAGCCGGAGGACGTCCACTGCTGAACATAGGCCTCCCCCTTAGACCGCCACGCCGAACGACAATTCGCCACTTGCATCCATCGGGCAGCCGATATAATATATTATTACATTGCTAAAAATATATTTATTATTGGTTATTGTGGTATATTGGAAACTCCTTTGATCAGGTGTCTCTGTGCTAACGCGCTAGAGGTCATATAATGAAATGTCATACATATTGTCTGTCACAAATAAATACATGATTTTACGCATTAACAAGACTTATTATTGGCGACGATAAAAAGCCATTTTATAAGTAGATATGTACATGAAATGGACAAATTAAAAAAATATCATGGCACCCTACGCGGGATGCTCACGCGACTCGACACCTATGTCAATCACAAGGTAACGATGTCTGACGAAGACATCACTACATGCTTTGTTTTTAAGAAATGAAAAGGAGACAGCATCAGCGCTTCAGGAGGTCAATGTCAGAGAGTTCAGCCCAGGCGATCGGGTACAGGCTCGTGACTACACGAGTGCCACGCAGCGGTGGCAGTTTGGAAGCATCATAAAACCTTTGGGCCGACTACACTAACGAAGTTCGCACCGACAACGGTGATGTCTGGCGCCGACACCTTGACCAGCTCTTGAGAGCACCCTTGATCCGCAGCAGCTAGGAAGGGAAAGATGCGGTGTATTGGATACTTGTTTGGTCAACTGTCTCTGTGCTAACGCGCTAGAGGCCTTAAAATGAAATGTCATACATATTGTTTGTCACAAATAAATAAATGATTTTACGAATTAACAAGACTTATTAGTAATTAAAGTGTATAGTAATTTTATTATCAATTTGAAGTTTAAAATAATGAAATCATCCTTTGTTCCGGAAAAATTAATGTGACGAGGTCGAAGTGCAGCAATAGCGGCACTGACTTTATGCACAAGGGCAGTAGAAGTGCTGAATCCACATAAATCTGCTGCAGTCATTTGATAGCACCCTGTTGCGTAGAAGCGTAGGGCACACAGCAATTGACGACTGATATGTTACACTGTTGTTTCTAAAAAACAAACATTATAATTAGCTATCTGCATAGTAAGTAAAAAAAAAAAAAAAAAAAAAAAAAAAAAAAAAAAAAAAAAACTAACAAACTACAAAATAGAACTTACATAAATTTGTAGGAAACTCTAGTATATTCTCAATAGATTCCAATAAATCTAGCACTGTGTGTTTCGTGAGACGAAATCTTGTTACAAAATCCTTATTATCAAGGATCAAAATGTTCTTCTCGCTCACGGATCTATCTTGGTCGGCGATGGCGAATAGTATTTTCATCGTAAGTTTCATCAAATGCAAGCGATAGAGCCCTTTTCATGCTTTAATTTTATTAGTAAAAGCCGATTTCTTCGAAAATACGAAATCTTTCCACAACATTCAACAACACGATGACAGATGACATAATCATTTGATCTGCGTTTAACCACGTTAACCGCAAAAAGTTGGGCGTTCAGAAATTAAACGAGTTCAAGCTCTAACTGAGTTCAGTTTGTGTTGGTAAAATCGAATTTGGGCCTTGGAACTCAGTTAAATGCCTAAACTGAGATTAACCTGAAGTGATCGCGTTCAATTGAAATTGTAAAATCGGCCCTAAGTATGCCAAATTGTTTCTAAACCATGCCTTTACTTGGGGCAACAAAGACATCCGCGAAAGTATCTCGAAACTACACTAGATGGCAGAAGTGCCTTTGTGGTTATTGGCCGTTTTTCCATGCGTTTTGGGCCGACACCGTTTCATTGTAAGTAGTGCCCCCTCGCCCGCGACTTTATTGAGGTCTTTTTTCGCTCAAAATCTTGGAGCAACAAACGCATAAAACATAACAGTCATAAAACTAAATAACTTCTGGTGCAACAAAGTCACAGTTCAGGACATTTTTTTTTGTTATATTCTTTTATTAGGATAGCTTTGGCAATGAGGGATTTTCTTTTTATGTTTTCCCTAATCAATGGATAGATGGCACTGAACTTGATTTATGTTACTGCAATAAACGAACGTCACGTCATTTTTTGATTTTTTTCACTTGGATGTAATTTTGAGGTCGTAAAACAAAAAGTACATGTCATGTCATTGTCAGTCACATCACATCACACAAATAGCATTTTAAAAATAAATAACAACAAGGAAAAAGAAAAAAATATTCATTTACCAGTCTTTTTAATTTATGAGTTTTCCACGCCAGAAAGAAAATGTCCCAAGAGAAAAAGAAGAGAAGTTTGTGCCTCGTGGATTTGTGCAAAAATGAAGGCATACATCTTTTTCCTAGAGTAACACCGTCAGTTCAACGCCATCTATAGAGTTCTTGGAAACTATTTTTTTTTTAAGTGCGAATAGAAAACCTCCCATTAAATACAAGATTTTTACGTATAAGTATAGCCAACTAAAAAACAATTAATTAAATGTGAAGATTTCAAACCTTCTTTAGATAGTTATCCAGAACCGAGGAAAAACATGCAAAAAAAAAGTCTTCTCCTGTAAAATTTAAAAATGAGCTGCTACGTCTTTGTTCCACCGAAGGTGCGAATGAGTGAAAATTAGAGTTACCAGTAGGTAGCCCAAATAATTATGAATTCTATTAATAATTTGGGAAAATATCGAAATAGAAAAACATACTTATATAAATATTGAAAAACGACAGGGACATCATTAAAACTAGAAACGTAATAAAATACATGATAAATAATAGTATAAAGCTATAGTGGCGAAATCTATTGTCAGCAGACCGCAACTCTCGTATTATAATACTACTAAATTAAAAAATACATCTCTAAGAAGATTTATAAGTTACATTTGGTACTCCACAATTTTTTAGTATAATGATCTAAGTCATGCCAGGCTTTTAGTTAGAAGATTGATGACCCTGACTACTACACCAGTACACTAAATGGTTGGGAAAATGCAATAACGTTACCTTTGTCTGACTTTATTTAATGTATAACCAACTCGAAGTATTACCTCAGAAAACATTTGTTTTGTTTTATCTAAGACACGTGTTTCTGAAATCTGAACCTTTCAAGTCGCCCGAAGTGGCACATCTCAAATGCGATTTGCTTTATTTTCGTGAAAAATTAACGGCTTTATTTGAAGCTCCCAGTAAGTTGAAAGAAAATTTTAATTGAAGTGAGATTAAAGCTGTCCGTAGCACACACTATGCAAATTAGCTGACGCTTGACCTTTTCCAAGGATTTAAGAGTACGAATAAAAAGTATGCCGTAAAAGCAAATATTGAATATTCATGTATTTAACTAGATTTTGCTCCGGCGCCGTGCCAGGATTGCACTCTTTTGTGTGTTGCTAGCTAGCTAAATTGCAACGATATTCTGACCGTTAAAAAGACCTTAATTGCAATGCTCGAGTTCTGAAAATCGAGCAGGTTGTTTTAAAAAATCAGGTATTCTATTTCATCTAGTAGGTACAACTAGATAAGATCGTAACGTATTCATGTCAGACAAAATCTTGCAAATCCAATCGTCGTCACAGAGGAAGACGTCTCACTCTATGCAAGAGAAGTTGCGCTCTTTGATCGAAACTATACTTAATACGAAGATCGCGATGATTGCATTCCTCCCCTACAGACTTGAATGCATTTGCATATGACGTCACATGCCACGTGCAATGCATATTGTAAAGCTATTTTTACGTAATGTTCAACTTTAAAAGCATTTTGTACCTACACAGAACGTTGTTGATGAAAACATTTTTAGCGACGCTCTACGAGTAAAATGTTTAATATAAAACATTATGTAGAAAGTATTTTTGTTCTTTGGAACTTGTTTATAAATGAGCGAAATTAACGTCGGAAAACTGGTCCATTATATTCTATATTTACCAGAAAACTTTTATGAGAGATGAATGCGATTCCAAAAGAAATCTGACGCGTAGTTTGAAAATAAAAATGGAATAAAAGCGTTGTTGAAATTCATCACTGAAACTTATTGAATACATTGTGCTATCTAAGAAAGGTAACAGTCTAAAATAGAGCTGACTCGGCGGTTTATTTTTCAATACGTCGATCGCTGAACGGATTCAAGCGAAACTTTTTGCGCAGTCATCTCTTAGCGTAGGCCCTGTAGTTTTTTAATATTCCGTAATGGCTTTTAACATTATGTTTACTCGAAAGTTTTCCCCAGACTTTTACCTTAGTATGATACAACCACATATTTTTGAGCGTAGTTTTCACGGTGCGATAAATTTTCGTGCCCGCATGCAATCGCGGTTGGATGGTTTTATTTGAAAAGCCACAAGGCCGTAGTTTCGTGCGGTTGGTTGGACGCCCACAAAGTCTGTGAGGGATGATAGTGAGTCAACAGCTAATGCAGCTTCAAATATAAAAAAAAAACCTAAAGCCTGCAAGTAGCTTAGTTAGAACATCATCTGCCTAGCCTTTTCCTAACTATATTGGGTTCGGCTTCCAGTCGAATCAGATGCAGCTATCAGTATTTTACTTGGAGCGACTGCCTATCGGACATCCGCAACCCTGTTACTGGATAATACGATAAATACCCCATGCCGGGCCCATGGTAAGACTGGTTGTCAGACTTCTAGAGCCTCTGACAATAGGTACTAATAACTGCCGAAGTGAATAGTAACGACTTTCAAAGATCTACAAATGACAGTCGGGACCAACGGCTTTACGTGCTTTCCGATAAATTCGCTATGACAGATGGTTACCCATCCACAGATAAACCTCAGCAAGCGCGGCTTAGCCCGCAAGATCGGCTCCTCAGCTTCGTTAGAATAACAAAAGTGAATTTAGCAGACTCTCTCACAGGGCTCAAGATTGATATTTTTTGTAGAGACAGCACTTGCAATCGAATGAGGGAAAACCATGCGAGAAAACCTTATTACAATGGAAGAGACAATAAGGACTGATCAAACAAAGAGTCCTAATGAAATAATTACACAAGGGAACAGCATTTTTGTTGCATGAAATATTATGACTAATATTATACTTTCTAAGGGTGCTGATTTCAGATCTGGAAGTCAGATTGTTTGTATCATTTTTAGTTTTTGAGATATCATCAAAACGCGTTTTTTAAGAAAAATCTATTTTTTATGAAGAAAACTCTTAGAAAATCAACCAAAACTTATTAAAAAAAAAATCTTTTAAAAGATTTTCTTGCTTGACTTGGTTCACGAGGGCTGTTTTTGAAGCTCCAGCTATAATTCGACATCTTGGAGCATTCCAGTGACCCTGGTAATGTGCCTCCATAGTCCGAATGTCTTCGATGGTACCATTCCTCTTGTTTTTCACTCAATTGACCATGATTTTCAAGGAAACGGTCTAAATGGCTTTGGAGGAAGTGTACCTTGATGCTCATATCACAAACAAGCTGCTAGAAGTGTGACAACATCAGTTAATTATGCTCTACATAGCATCAACTTATTTGTTTCCTAACAATATTTTTGGTATATTTCCCAAAGGCTCTTCGATGCTTTTATAGAAAGTCCAAGGGTTCTGACTTATGCACTGGGGTCTTCCTGATTAAGGGGCTAGGGGTCAGCAGAAATATCTGGGTTAAAATCGTTGTACCACTAACATAGCTTGAAGAAGAGCTTTTTTTTTCTTCTAAAACGGGATTATTTTGTATATGATGAAGAAGCTTGGGAAATCCAGTTTCCCAAGCTTCTTCATCATATACAAATTGACGGAGTACAAGGCTGGTCGAGTAACAGATAACAAATTAGTATAAAGCCGTTTCGGAAGGTTTCTTTTGTAAATCCTGTATAAATCAACCACACCAGAATAGCAATCATCATGATGATTGGAAAGTTAATACCACATCATTGGTGTTTGATACACACAATGGGGTCTTTTCTTATTCCCCCATAATCTGAAAGACTACACACATATTTTACTTGCCCAAGGAGAAACCTAGTACTTGTCACGGATGTCCAAAGGGAATCCAAAGTAATCAAAATACACCTGTTTTATGAAATCCGACACACTTAGTCCACGATTTTTTAATGTATATTCACCACAGATGTAACAAAAGTAGTTGGGATCGTTTTTACAAATCTTTGTCGACATGGACATTGTTAAACAAAAAGTTGTTTTAAAGAACAGCTAGGTAGATTTGAAATTTAAATGTGACTAGTACTAAAATATGATTGATAGCTGTATCTCAAAAACTAGAGCTGCTAGAAAAAAACTGAAAGTAGATTTGAAATCAGCAACCTCAAATTAGTAAAAAACAGGCATAAAATTCCATGCAACAAAAAAAAGGTTTATTTTGTTCCCTTGTGTTATGAATGATAAACAAAGCAAAGCAACTATACCATTAAAAATTTACCTACTCGTAAGTATAAAGTAGTGACTTTAATGATTGACGCAATAATAAATAACACTTAGACTGCCACCGCAATAGGGAATTAAAATTCGATATGATTGCTGCAAACTCATTCTATGAGTCATAAACATAATGTAGACTGTGCAGTTTAGTTCCCCATCGGCATAAGCACAAATAAACAATAATTTATGTTTCAAGTATAATAAAAAGGTTTTCTTACCAAATGTTCAGGCATATTCCACTCTTCATACGTCCTTGCGGCCAACGCAAACACTTTCTCATTAATTATCTCTAGAGCAGTCAATGTTATCTTTTCTATGCTAGCAAAATATCTATCAAATGCCCATCGCAGCTGCCAGAACAACTCTCCACGTCGCTCTTTACTCACTGAATGCACTATTTTAACCAAATTCCTTATATTATCCTCTGCTATAAACAGAGCTAGTTTATTCCAATCAACGTGAGAATTAAAAGGCATCACTACTGAGTCCGCAATCACTATTGGTATACACTGTGAAGCTAGAATATCCATTAGGATAGCTTGCGTCAATCTCGCACTTCTTACAACTAAACAGAACATTCCATCTTTCAAAATGTTCGGGTAATCAAACTCTGTACCCGTCGTATATTCACATCTTTTACTGTAATCGGTCTTGTCAGTCTTACACCTGCCCAATAACAACAGATCATTGGACGAAGACGCAATATTCTGCAATTCTTCTAAATAATTGTGTGGTATATTAAGCTGCGTTGATATAATAAGGTACTTCTTTTGTTCTGGCTGGGTGCTGTCAATTTTCTCAGCGACGGCACTGTATACAGGTATTGATACATCAAAATTGTATCTGAACGTCCAGGTATTGAAGCCGGCTCCTGCTATAATGGCTCTACTGGTATTGAGGTCCACAACGGAGTTGTAGTTCGGTGCGGAACCAGGCAGCATGTTGAAGATGAGGTGGTTTTCACCATGGTTCCAACTGTTGAATAAAACATGGTGTTAAGTGATGATTTTTATTTCATCAAGGAATTATAGACTTTTTAGTTTTGATTGATGGTATTTAAATAGGTAGTAGTATTCAGTGACAATTGCAGTTTTTTTACAGAACAATGTTTTTATTTTACTTTTTATGTCCATTAGAATAAAGTTATTATTGTGAAACGTTAAGTGTTTTCACGCACAGCAACAGTGCCATTGTTACAGTATTTATCATGCATTTAATTATAGCCTTTTATGTTCTCATCTGGTTGGTTCACAGATCATTACAGCATCTGTGTTTAGCTCTAATTAAATATGGAAACAGCAGTGTTTTACAAGTTAATAGGTATATTATTGACAATAAAATCTTTTATAAGAAAAAGTTTACATACTTCTAAATTAATTATGTACACAGTAGTTTTAATGTCTCAATGATTCATAAGATAGATATAAAATAAACTGTGCCTTTTAACCTCATTGACTATAAATAGAGTTAAACAAGAAGCTGTTTGTGCACAAATAGACAAGCTTATCTATTGTTACTTACTATGGCAACGACTGAAACACTTGAGAGACATGTTTACTTGAAAAACTGAGCTGGTTCAGAGTATCTATGCTAGGTACCAATATACACGCCTCCTCTGGGTTCGGCGTGTAATATTTACTACGTTTTATAGTATCTAATATCATATAAAATTCTTTAGAAAATTGTGATATAGAATTCCCATTTTCAGTCTGATAGTCTTTTAATGGATATATGTATATTGTTATCTTGTTGTGTCCGCCTTTCCCGCATCTGTAAACATCGACGCAGTCCCAGTAGGTGCAGTTCTCCACTCGAGGATGCGCCTCCAGAGCACTTCTACTGAGTTTCACCACTTCAACACTTGTAGAATCCAAATTCACTGGTTGATACACATCTATCCGCGGCGAACTACCGGAAAACGCGTTAAACACCACAGTAAACACTAAAGATACCACTATAAACAAGAGTAGGCCGACGAAGAACCTATGATACAAGATTTTCCTATACGATGTATACTTCGAATGCTTGCCCGTTTTCAGAAGCGATTCCGCAGCCATTTGTAATTTCGAGGATTAAATTAATCTTCTTAATTTATGTATGGCACCCATTATTAGGTAAGATCAATTAATTCTCATTCAAAAATCCATCAAAGTATAAAACACGATAATACTGCTTGCGAAGAGAAACTGACGCAGTGAAGTGATTGACAGGCTGCTGGATGACTACTAGTGTTGGGTATTCAATCGATTAGACAAATCGACTTCTTCTTTCTATTGAAATGAAACCGATTTTACAATTTAACCAAATAAACCAAAAGGGATTGGTTATTATTCTCACAGGTTATTTTTCACTCCACTTTCCATAGGAATGGAAATTGTAGTTTGATCATTTATGTAAGGTAGATTAGTAGGTAGTTTAGAGTGGAATAGCCAATAATTATTGGTTAGAGGATTATAATCCTATTACTTTCTTTCGACAGCCGACATTAGGGATCAAAGTTTACGTTTTAAAAAATAAATAATATAGTCAAGTTATTATAACAAATACAGTCATGGGAAAGAAGTGCTTACATTTAACGAAGATCAAAAATAAATTTCTAGTACTATATTATTGGTTACGTTTTTATGAAACAAACTAGTTTTACGAAATTAGTATAATGGTTCAAAGTTACGACAAAATGGAAAAGTTAAGATAAAATTCATGAATATTTTAGAGAGTCAACATGATCATGACTGGCGTGGCGTCTGTACGTTTGCTCGTGATGGTGTATGTATCACTAATTACATGAATCAATTTCTACAGGTGTCCCTTGCTTGTTGGAGCCTGCTGACCTTTCTCGGTCTGACGGTGAGAGGCCGGATGGTTTGACATTGGTGCCACGGCAGAGGGGAAGATGCTTGATTTGTGATGCACCTTCGCAGGGCGTCATTTGGCGTGAACTTTGGTAGCCGCTTCTGCGGCGGCTGAGACCGCCACTGCGACAAAACATAATTATCAATATCAATGATGCTGTCCTTCAGACACGGTACTTGTTTGTTCCCGAGGCATTTGAGTAGTGTGGTGCTTCGGGTGGAGAGTCTAAGGTTTTCGTGAGGAAAATTGGTAAGCAACTTAGGTCCAGTGCCACTGGACCTAAGTTGCTTTTGGTCTATATGTTTGGACCATTGTGCTGGTTCGTTTCTGGTGCAAAGACTGGCAATTGCCATTCAGAGTGGTAACGTAGCATATACACACATCAAAAGTGTCTAGGGATCAACATATATTTTTGCAATGACTTTTCTCCTGATTGATATTAATTAAAATGTTCTTTAAGGATTCATCAAATAAAGTGTTATCGTTTGTCACAGTAACGATAAACCAAGTCACCTTTGCATTCATAAAGAAATTTGCCATTTTCCTAATAAAGGGATTTTTGACATTTGAACCACTAACATTATGTTCGAAAGAAAGACTGAAATAACAGTTTTCTTTAAAATTTTATTGGGTAACTTAAACAATTAATAATCCGTGTTTCTACCGCGAACACTAACAACACAAGAACATCGGTTTGGCATACTCAAAATGAGTTCATCCAAATCACGCTGTGGAATGGCCGCCCATGTTCGTTGCAACAACAAAAAAAGGTCTTCTTGCGACTGGATACCCTCCATATTCGGCAGAGCTCTTCTCTGTAGCATATCCCATGCATGCTCAATCGGGTTCAAGTCTGGCGACTGAGCAGGCCAGGGCAGGACATTGATGTTAGCTGCGGCGAGAGTCTGTCTTACAACTCTTGCGGTGTGCGGTCGTGCATTATCATGCATTAACTGAAATAAGGGACCGATTTGCACTTGTAGAGGAACGATGACGTCTGATACAATCGTCTCAGCATAAATTTGAGCGTTGAGGTTGCCTCTGATCCAAATCAACTCAGTTCTTCCGCCGATCCAAATACCCGCCCATACCATGATGGTTCCACCACTATAAGGATGGACTTCCTGGCAGGATTTTAATCGCTGTTGGCGTCCAGGGGTTCTCCAGTGTCGTATACGTCTTGTATCCGGTCTCATACCAAAACGAGACTCATCAGAAAAGCACACGAAACGCCATTGTTCTTCTGCCCAATTTCTGTGTTCAAGAGCCCATTGATATCGAATCCTACGATTGTGCATTGCTATAGGTGGTACCCGTAGCGGTCTTCGGGAATGAAGGTTCACTTCATGCAAGCGGTTTCTGACTGTTTGGTCGCTAATTAAGTTCCCTGAAGAGTGATGAAGCCTCACGGCTAACATCATGGCGGTTATTGTTGGAGCTCTTCGAGTTAAGATTTGAATGTATCGGTCTTGTCTCCGTGTGGTGCAGCGATACCGTCCTCCATGGCGCTCAGCCACGGTACCAGTGCTTCGGTAACGTGTCCAAAGTCGACTGATAACAGTCTGACTTGTATTCAGAGCTAAAGCCACAGTACGTTGCCGGGAACCAGCTTCTATCATTCCCACGGCTCTGAGCATTTCTTCCCTGCTTAAATGACGTCGCCGCTCCATAATAACGTTGGTTTTAATCAGTAGTAGGGAAACAGTAGCACTAATAATGTCTTCAATGCGTTGTATGTTTTTATAGGGAAAATATTGACAGCTGATTTTCATCTTTTACTCGAATTTGATTTACAGTTCCTGATTCAAATTATGAAATGCACCAAAAAGGATCCATATAAATTTATAAAATCATAAATTTATTACAAAGCCACATCTCAATCTCAAGAAATCCGCATAAAAATGCTTGAACCCTAGACACTTTTGATGTGTGTATTTTGGGATCTTTTATGCCAGGAATGTTCCGGAGTTTTGTTTGTTTAAAGTGGTTTTTATTATTTTTTGATGAATTAATTAATTATTACACAAAAACAGAGTAACTTTTTTCACACTGACAGTTTTTTTTTAGATAATTTTGTATGGCCTTACAAACATTTACAAAAATTAATCCAAAGCATTCTATGGCTGTAGATACGTAACACAATTTCATCCATTTCAAAAGAAAAAATCCTCAAAAAAAATCTTCGAGGGTTGCGCTTGAGCAAAATCTGATAACCTCTTATCAAAACACCGTTATTTTTTTTCGTAAAATTGTGTGTCCTTCTGCTTTTGAAAATTATTACAGCTCATTTCACAATCGAATGTGAATATTATCGATATCGAAGAGTTGACACAAAGTTGACATCACTAGAAACTTGTTGTGACCACAGATTATAAACGGTGACAATATGTTTTCTGAATTTATGTGCGTTCAAAAACTTAAACCAATAAATGAATTTCAAGCTTTTATCAATAAAAAGAGCAGTAATCGCAAGGAAACATATTTCATTTTTATTCTTTTTAAAGTTACGGTGGTTTTTAAGTTAAAAATTTATAAACAAAAGCAGATTATTTAATAATTTGCTCCAAAAGTAGTGTTAACCGTTTTCATATATTGGTTTTGAACGCAACCAATGGTTACGATGTGAACTTTTTTGTTTTTCTGTCAGTTTTGTGTTGTGCGTAGTTGTGGTTGAGTTTCTGATGGCTTGATTAATTTTGTTATTATTTTATTTTACCAATTCCGACAAATAATTTCGTTTCGAGCTTGACCAGAGATGGCCCTGTTACCTCCAGACCCCGTTTATACGATCAGGAATGTGGACAACATTCCTGTTTATTCGTTGGCATTCAGCTTTTTGCCTGGTGGTCTCGAGAGGTTACTAGCCGGCTCAAAAAACGGCTATGTTTATGCATACAACCTTCAGGTAAGATCACACATATATTCCAAACATATTATTGAGCTTTAAAACTGCGTAGAAGGTGTTAATGACGTGTCCTATGGCTTCCATTTAACTGCGCCACATTTTTGTTTACTACCCTCGTTTCGCGACCTAGAATTGAGCGGATCGTCTGCCAAATCAAAACAAATACACATTCATGCTATTTTATTGGGTCAGTGAATGTCTGCCTCAGGACACTATAATATTCTGTATATTTCCACTAGTTATTATAATATTTTGGACATATTACGTTTGTTATGTTATGTATTTTAATATATTCATAAGGCAGTAAGATTAATATTATGAAATAGTGATGTAGGAATCTTTACAAATTCTCATTATTTTCTATAGGTACCAGCATCTGACAAAACATCCAACCCTTTGTTCTAAAAATGAAAATTGTTTAAATAAGCCAATATACTATGATTTCAGACAAATCGTGTGCAACAGAAGATTCAAGTTGGTCAAGCTCCCATTCTTCACCTCATCCACACTGACAATCATCTCATCACTCAGGAGAAGGGTGGCAAGTTCAAAGTATTTAGTTTAACAAATAGTGGTTATGAGGAAGATGTACTCATCGACATTGATTACCCTGGTTTTTGCCGTTTTGCCGCCAACACAAAACTCGAAACACTCTATGTACCTGACAAGGATTCAAAAATTCACATTTACAACTTTTCCGGAGAGAAAGTAGGTGGTCTGGAGCCTGACACATCTCTTAAGCTTGGAGAGCCTATGTGCTTGAAATATGTTGAATTTCCTTGTGACCGGCCCTGCTTACTGGCCGGCTATGAAGCAGGATGGCTCCTCCTGTGGGATCTCAACACTAGTCAATGTATCAGCAAACTGAAGACGGCCGAGTGTCCGATGTCTGTTGATTTCCATTTGGAGCAGCAAAGGGGCATGATTGGGAATGCCTCAAATGTGATACAGATCTTTAGTATAGCGAGAAAAGACTTAAGCTTGGCCCACAAGTTGGATATAACAATAAAAAACCCAGGAATAAACAAAGTTCAGTGCCGGTTGGATGGCAAGGTATTTGCTTCAGGGGGTTGGGATGGACATATTCGCATCTTCTCTTGGTTCTCTCTCCGACCTCTTGTAGTGCTGACAGAGCACAAGCAAGCCATTCAAGATGTTGTTTATTCTACTGAGAAAGTCTCTTATTGGAAAGCACACATTATGGCAGCTGGTGGACTTGATGGTGCTATAACACTCTGGGATTTGTATAATAACAAACAGCAGTAAAGCATTTAACTTTTTATAGTAGATTTTAGAATATTACCAAGCTCAGATTGTGGTAAAGTCAGAAATGAAATATGAATACTTACGAAAGCATTCTAGTCAAACTTAGAATGTATTGGCCAAAGTACTTCATGAGTTACTGCATCTGGCCTGTAAGTCTTGCTGGTCTCGCATGAGTACACTAATATAAATAGGCTTAAATGTAGTTAAGTATATAAACTAAATCTACTTTGCTTGTTTAGGTAAGATCTACTCATATGTGCCCCTGCATGCGGCAGGTTAGCTCGAGCGCGGCGATATACTTTCCGTGTTGACGAAATCGCTAAAGTTCCAAATATTCCATGCCAACTTCTACTCAAGAAGTATCAGTGAAATAATGCCAGTATTGCCTTTAATTGTTATGACGCATTTAATGTGTTTCATTCAGTCGCTTTAATTATTTGAAGATATAATTTTATAGAATGCAATGATGTTAATTATGTTATGTGAATTAAAATTGGATCTCAAAATATGTACAAATTTCTGAATGTAGTGGCGAACAGTCCACCTTGTGTGGCCTGGCTGTTAGTTATAAGAACATGTTGTTAAAGTCAATATTATATCAATATTTTCCATGATTGGTTTTAGCGATGATTTTTAAGTGAAGACATTAAAAGCCTATGAATTTTTCCGTTATCTTTTATTTCCATTGCGCCACAAATTATGGATTTCAACATGTGATTTACACCTGAATCTACATTCATGAATGATTCATTGTTTTTCAGAGAAATGAAGCTACTTATACATCTGTTTTTTAGATTGTCTGGAATGACGGCATAATTGAATATACCTACCGTACCGTAAGTAGGTAAGTACCTACCTTCTTGTGGTTCCGACAATAGACATACCTACATAACGGTGTGTGTGATCACAAAGTTGATCTCCGTAAGGTTACATCCAATTTGAAAGGAAAAAAAAATACAACGATAATAGCTTCTGCGCCTCAGGTAAAATCATTTTGTGATCTGAGTTCTGCGCATGTGTTCGCAGGTGGAGTTCCGGGTGTTGTAGAATCCTAAAAGCCAAGTTCTAGCAGTGATCTGATCTGTGATAGATTTATTGGAGTTGGAACGTATAAGCCTGGGTAGTTGTGTAATCTTTACGAACACGATGTACCATATGTGAGTAAGGATCAATCTCCTAAAGAGTTTACCATTATCCCCATCATCTTTGTAATTGGCTTGCCACGCCGCGCCATCCCTTAGTATTAGGATTAGGGGATCCAGTTGGGTTTGGACATACATAGTTACTATGTGTTCTATGGTTTGGATGGCACGTTTCCGAATAAAAAGCGGCGGTATAATGCTAATAGGTATCATATTTTAGCAGCATTACGGCCGCTTTTATTCAGTTATTAATGTAGCTGCCCTAGTTTAGAACGATAGGATGACTTGTATTGCGTTTTAATTTGTTTTTGTCGTGCCCACGAGTAAACAAAACATCCGCTTGTTATGTACTTACATGTGATCTGACCTATGCTTTCAATATTTATTTTCCAACTGTAGTGACGGAGAACTTATCCATTAAATTGAAACATGCGACACAAAACAACGCTATCATCACAAAGTTATTCAATAATTTCACTTCAGGGTTTACTTATCGTTTATCAGAGGTCAATAAAATTATGTGATAGAGTAGTCATATTTTTTTTATTTTACATACATTGAAGTAATAAGTTACTAATATCACATTTACAGTGCGCCCTAATACCTAAGACATAAAAATTTAATAGCATCTTAAAACTAAAGACTAGCAACCTGAAAGTATATTGAACTCTGTTCGGATTATCATGCGTTTGTGATATGTATCAGAGAGTAATGAGATTATTTGGATTCTACGTTTAAACTTCAACTATTTTTCTCGTCTTTGGAATGAGCGCTTCGTCGTCGGTGGACACTTCCACCAGTCTCCGCCGTTTTCTCAGTGGCCGAGTGGACTCTGATGGCTCCCTACTCTTAGTTACTATTTTCGCCATTTTATTGCCCAGTCTAGTTATCTTGAATTTGGGCAAAGTCTGTTCCGGATTTCCAGTCTCATTAATTTCTGTTTCCATTTTATCATCTTCCACTCGTTCGTTATTTTGTTCACTAACTGGGTTCTTTTCAAGCACAGTCTCACAGTTCTGCTCGCTACTACATCCCATGACTTCCTCGTCTCTCTTGTTTTTATCACTATTCATTGTAAAATCTAAAGGTCCTTCTGTGTCTGCTGCGTCAGGTTTGTTTTCAGTTTTCACTTTATTCGCACAGTGAGCCTGGACGAATGCCGAGAAAGGTATGGGAATTGGAATGGGGAGCGGTATCGGTATGATTACCGGGTAGGGGACTAAAACGGTGACCGGTGGAGCTTGGCCAATGGGTGTGGGAAAGTTCAGTGGCGGTGGAAGTCCGGGGAGTCGAGGTCGCTCCATTGGGAATCCTGGTCGAGGCATGAAGTTTAGTCGTGGTGGGAACATATTATGCGGGTGCCTCGGATCATGATTGTCCAAAAACATAGGAGGAGGCATACTGAACATCGAGTTATGAGGAAAAGGCGGTGGCACCGGGTGACTGTTTATCTGATGCGGCGGCGAATGAAGAGCATTACCTACAGTGGACGCTGGCGACGATCTATCGGACGGACTGCACATCCGAAGATCTTGCGCCTTCGGGGTCGAAGTGCGCTGTCGAACAGTTTGTGACGTCACCGTCGCCGAACACTTCGACGTTCTTCGTTTCCGTAGATTCATTTTAGTATTTCTAATATCTTTTTTTGTTTCGGGCGACTTTTGTATTGGTATTGATTCGTCTGAAGATCGTTTTTGCTTCATCAGCTTTGCTGTTGGAGCGATCGTTATCAGGGGTAACGGAGATCTGTTCTGGGTTTTTTGTGTTTCTGTCTTTTCTGTGTTTGCTGATTTGCTGGGTATGTTCTCTGGGTTAGGTGATCCTGAACGTTCGGAATTTGGTGAAGCAGATCTGCTTTTGCAGTTTTTGAGCCAAAGTTCCGGAGTGATGAGGTTGGATGACGATGAGGCATTAATTAAATGCGGGTTGAGATCGAGGTGTGCCTGCGTCTCCCGGCAGAAGATGTGCATCTTGTACTGGTTGAGGCATTTGTCTGAGCAAAACTGTAGCTGTGTGGCACCGTCCTGGAATAAGAGAAAATTATTTATTAGAATTTTCACGATTTTGGGTGATGATTATTACTCTGAAGTAGTAACTTGAGTTATTAAACTCTTATTCGTTTTCTTTCTTTACACATTGTCATCATATCCAATCGTCGTCTCCTTGGCTTTTGGGAACAAAAATTGGATAGCTACATCATTATCATTGGCTGATGCCTGATGGCCTATGTTGATCCCATTGCTAAGGCACAGGGCTCGTCACTGTGAGAGGGAATGAGCCATAATCCATAACGCGAGCCCCGCTGGGGTTGGTAATTTTACAATGTCTTCGAATTATTGGTTTTATGACATGCGTTTTTTACGGATTCTTCACTATTTTGAGAGCAGTGGTGTTGGAATAAATTTCATTACTCTAAGTTAAACGCCTGGTAAAATTCTCGATCCTCACCTGAAAGTCCACATAAGCGACGGTATGGCGCACGTGCCGACACCAGTCGCAGGTCTTGGCTCGTTTGAAGTTGGCTCGCCGGGACTGACTGAAGCAGAGCTCTGAGCAGAAGGTGGCACCCGCATGCTGGAGTGCTGAGCCCTCGCTCGGGAGACTCTTGTTGCACCACGAACATTCGTCGGCTGGAAATAATAGAAAGGGTTTTATGAGAAACGGGCTTAAATAGGTAGGTATATTATGGGGAAGGCCGGTCAAAGCTAATTAATTGTAGATGGCGCGACCATACGTAAGTCCTAATCCGATCAATGAGGTAGCACTATTTTGAAGTACCTACTATAAGATTTGAACCAATGACGATGCTTGGAACTAACTATACTAGCGACATTCGTTTCCCAGTTGCCATCCCCACTCCGCAGTTTTGTCTGCATGTAGGTCGAAAATGATCTCAGGGAATGCTTTGGAGAGATTTGGGAGTTTCGGCATAGGCCTCCCTCTATTCCTAATATCGCGACAATTACGATTGTGCGCTACTTCTTGCCAATTGATCCTACGGCTGAACAATACGATGCAGTGGCTGAACGATTGACTGCTGCTCTGCGTGTCGCGTGCTCGATTCTCGTTTAAAAACAAAAAAATATCTACAAATAGTGGTTCTGGGTTTATGTGTTTGTGTACGTAAGTTCAAATGTTTGTAAGCAAACCTGTGTGTCGTAACGTACAGGAGAAACAACGATATAATACTAAACTCCTAATAACAGGCGACCGATGTCTGCCAACACATTAGGCAAAAAAGTCTTATATTCGTCTCATTTCAACCAATCCTGTGAGCCGTAAACATACGTTGAGACAGCACAGACCTTGAGTTAGCCAATCACAACGCAGTACCCCGTCCCCCTCGCTTACGTAGTACCTCAGCAACTTGGCAGAATAGTTTGTGTTCTTTATATCGTGCATGCGGAGTCTAGTAATAAATCGTCGTTGAGGAGAAATTACTGGCGGGGTGTAAAAAATAAAAATAAGGAAAATAAACATCAATCACAAAGACTTGCTTTGCTATTACATAAATGTTTACTAATAAGTATTCTGTGATGTTATTTGTATGGAAAACACGAGACTGATTTCCACTTAGCAAGTTATTTATCTATCTATTAAGAAAGGAATAGTTGCGCATTATACCTAGTTAAGCATATTTACTTTATCTGATAGGAAAATATGTTATTTAATGAATAAAATTGCCTGATGAACAAAACAAAGTCACGCCTTTATCTTATGTTCAAAACAAATAAGGCGTATTCAAATGTGCTGGAATGTTTCTACCCAGATTTCTTCAGTTCTCATCTTCTCATAAGGAATTCTTAAAAATGAAACCTATCATAACCGTACCTACTTACTTGCACGGCCTGGAAATCGAACCAAGAAAACAACGCGTTAGTTCAAAAATAGGATGAAATACAAAATAATCTAGGCACATTTTAATACCTACCTATGTAGGTATTAAAGTGTGCCTAGGTTATTTTGAAAGATCAAAGTTATTTGACATTTACAAACTAACATGTACCTATAGGTTATTATAGGTTCGTTAAGATTAATAAGTTGGCTCATTGGCTGTTGCCTATCTTTACGTATGCACCTACGCCAGGTCAATGACATTATTATCTCCCGACTGATATAATGAGTAGGTATCATAGTTAAGTTACCTAACACAATCATAATAATATTTATTACCTATGAATTCTGAAAACTTGCAGCAGAAATCCTACAGGCGCCAGAGTAAAAAATAAACGTAAAATAAATGTAAAATTATGATTAACAAGAATCGTGCTTAAAAAAAGTACATACGAGTATTTAATAAAATATGCACGCACTCGGTTTTTGAACTTCCCTGAATTTGAAATACAAAATCCATAATAAAAAAGAAAACGGCTTCCCGATATCCATTTGGTAGGTAGGTACGGAAAAAATCTACGGCTAATTGAAATAAAAATGAAATAATAACGCAAGAGTGAATATCAGGTTTTTGAAATGATAAAAAATGCTTATCTGGAAACAGTAATCGCGGCTCGAGTATCCATCTCCAATTAATTTGTGAATGATATTGAATAGAGAAAAAGCGCGCGAAACTGTACACTGGCTTTCTCATTACTGCGATTCGTTTAAAACCTTATACTGGACGAGTAAATGATAGCTCGTTATACTTTATAGACCTTATTAATTTCCTTTTTTTTAACCGAAGAATAATTATGAAACAAAAAACTAATGGTTCTCCTTTGATTTCCGTGAAATTGAAACTTATTACCGTCAATCTTCCGTTGGTCAAATTCCTCTAAAAACTGTCTACCTTTTGTTTCTTTTTCTTTTCTTGTACAGTCAGCATCCATACATTACAGCATTCCCTAAGTATGAAATGCTGATGTAGCTAGAAAAAATATCAAACTAAGTAAGTGTTATTAATGTAGTATTTTAATTAATAACAGGTATAATTTACATTGGTATCTATTCCTTTGGTACCTAATTTAATCACCTATATTCATATGCCGAATAATTGAATATCTATACCTACCATTTGTGGCAGATTCCTAGTACCTAAGTGTGTTCTTATCTTACTAATTAAACTTCTCACAAATAAATATTAAATCCCTAAAACATCTCTGCGGGAGAACTATTTCGTTCTAAATTGACGCGTGTGTTTAGCAGTCTATGTAACATTATATTGTAACGTTATACATTCCTAATCATCACAATTTAACCACAAAGTTCTACATTTTCACTTGCGGCGCACCTATATAGGTACCTGTTTATATTACGTATTCGCGGAGTTCATTAGGAATAGTAAACCGGCTTTGCGGTATCAAATTTGTAAATAATGTTCGTTTGCTAACATCGATGTAGGTACCTATGTGCCTGTGCCTGTAAATACGCACAAAGCTTTATGTATTCCATCTATTAGTTGCTCAGCGATCTTTATCGTATTTCGTGGTACCTAGCAATACTTTAAAAACATTATCGAAATAATACTCATATCACACCTCAAAAACAGGAGTTGTTCCGAGAAAATGAGTTTATTAAACTCAATACGAATAAGATTACTATCTGTGGCATCACGCAGAGTTTCCTTTTGCCGCGGTTTTTTGCCGCCATTTTTATCGTGAAAGCGCGCGAGGGTTGCGTTCGGAAACACATCTATTCGTAGAACTACAGCTGCTACGGGAAGAGGGTTCCTGTTCTAAGAAATTTAATATGATTTTATTTAATATGATATTAAAATGTAATAGAAACTAGGAGGGCTAAATAGTCTGCTGTTGCTCAGGCTATTACTTACCTACTCTGATTTTTAGAAATATGAGATGTTACCGAGAGAAAAAGGCTTAATAAGCACGCATAAGGCACACAAAAGAATAATGATCTAAAAATTATAATTGGACATACTCCTTGATAATGAAACAACTCATTTCTCCCTCTTTTTGTAGGTTGGCAGATTGCTTTCTAGTATTGGGCGATTTTTGGGTTTTTGGACTCCTGTCATAAAACCCAAAAATTAACGTAAGTATAACTTCTGGTATTCCCCGAAGAGTATATCCACATTTGCGAGTCATGTTTAAATACTTACATGTACCTACCTAACTACCTACATAAGAAAGAACTTCATTGTTAAATTAACTGCCATGTTCACCAGTTTATGTGCAATGTCAGTTTTTTTTTTTAATAAGCAATCTTTGCCCCACTCTAAGATAGATCCTGTATCCTGGGCGCTTATTAAAACATTTAAACTAACAGAAATAATAGGTACACAGTCAGATAAAGTCGATAAAGAGCAACTATCTGTACGCCAAGGTATCAGAGACACGCGCCAACAATAAAAAAAAAGGTTGCACTCCAGGAGTGCCGGTAGAAGTGAAAACTTTTTTGTTACTATGTTTTATTTTTAATTTGAATGACGTCTTACTCATTTTCGATCAGGGTCACGTGACCCTGACGCGAGTTTTGGTCACGTGACCCTGACGCGAGTTTTAAATTTTTTACCCATTACAGAAAAAGTGTACAACGCCGCTAAAGAAGTTTTCACTTCAAAAAACTTGAAATAGTTTGAAAACATACCTTTATTTTTCTGTTCGCTAGTCTGCTCTGGACTGGAAGCGTCACGAGCTCGCGATGCAGCCCATCTCCGAAGTTCCAGCCTTTCATACCCGTACCAGCCCAGCAGCTCATTCATCGCTGTCTCTGCGAAATCCTGGAAAGGTAATGTTCTAAATTGAGACAGAGCTCTTGAAGCTTTTCACCAATCAAAGGTTTTTTAGTCTATGGTTCAAGAGCTGTGTAGGTATAATGACTGGAATATCGATATCGATGGCCGCCGCCATTTAGTTGTGCAAATCGCAGTGCTGAAAATAGGGGTGTACCAATGGTGCCCAGGCACAGTGCGCAAAAATGACTAAACCTGGACCACAATTGGTCTGACTAGGGCTCAGTTAAATTTGCTCTCACTAAGTGCATAAACGCCAGTTACGGCACGGCTAATCGCAACTAATCCCGTTTTTTTTTTCAAATGTTGTCCATCCCTTTTATAAGCAGATTACTCACAAATTATGAGATTTAAATTGATTTTACTGTCTAATCAAGAGTGAAGATTAAAGACACCGACTACTATCAACAAATAAATCGCCACATCAAACCATCTGAATCGGGGGCAAAACGCTTAATTTTATACCAACACATCTGATGTAATTTTTGGAGCATAATGATATCCCACGTATCGTCCATAAATACAGCTGCTATTTTTATAACAGAAGTTTAAAAAAATACACGATTTGTATAAAATAAATGCTGTCGTTGATGACCTCCTTACAGTCAACTTTACTGCCAGCTATCGCGTTCATAAATTCTTATGGATATACAAAACGTCCACTTATAACAACAACACGTAATTCAAGAGGCATCTGTGTCACAAAACGAAATATTTATTAAAAAAACAACGATTTTATACTGTTTTATGCCAGCACTACACAAAATGATGAAATGATTATTTAGATTGAGCGCAGATCAGAATATAGACAGATATGCCTAATGTAGTGTGATGATGTGAAGCACGCTTGAGTAGAAGTCACAGTGTATTAGTGACGTGAATACGAAAAGAAATCTTGTAGAAAATCTAAATGTCTGACTTGCTTGGATTTTAACAACTTATCCATAACAAAAGCAAAAGTTATTTAAGTCCGTATTGTAGAAACAATTTCTTTTCCTAATAACTATGTAAACACCACACCTTGTAACATAGAAAATATTATCGACCCTATAATATCGAATATCGCTGCAACAATATTTCGACAACGTCAAAAGACTCAAAGCGGCACTAAGTAGCTCTAGTCCGGTCCCGGCAAACAGTATCAAACAACAACGAATCTCGTTAGCCACAACATATCGGCAAAACTCAAAGCTACGAAGATGCCTTCATTACGCTGAAACCATATCCCTTTGACACACGAGTATCAAAATAACCTGGTTTTAATTAATCTGAGTTTGCGAGGCTAGTGACAGCGTCCCGTGTCTGAGCAGACGGCTAATATTTCAGAGGAGAAGATGACCAGTATCCAGCGAAGATAATTGGGCTCTAGTTACGG
This sequence comes from Agrotis segetum, assembly GCA_036375495.1. NCBI lineage: Eukaryota > Metazoa > Arthropoda > Insecta > Lepidoptera > Noctuidae > Agrotis > Agrotis segetum. The sequence goes on along the minus strand of JAQSVV010000679.1, from coordinate 1,500,190 downwards.
AAAGAAAACTAGGATGGATGGAAAATGTTTATGTTGGTCGTCAGTGTTTAGATTTCTCTCTCGTGAAGGGAGTAATGATGACTGTTCTTGAGTTACAAAGAAGTTATTAGAGAATATTTGACTTGATTGGAAACGAATTAGGCTTCATTTCATCATTCTAGTCAGTCTAGTAGTCGCAAAAGCCGACTGCCAGCAAGATATTCTGGGTTCGATTACTTAGAACAACGTATTATAATAGTCTTTTTCCATCAGAAATTCTTCAGCAGCAGTCAAGGAACAACGCCTGGATGATGAAAATGTGGATTTGAGTAGGTATTTATTGAGTACCTCTGCCTAACCCTTCGGGATTACAGGCGTAATGTTATGTCATGTTATCATTGCATAATCATCCTATAATATTCCCTTTGCCTTGTCTGTCAGTGGGAGTTGGCTGCCCAATCTACCTCCAGTACGCGGGTGCAGCGTTCCGTTTGGGGTGCTATGACAGGAAACCTCCACGTGCGCCCGTGGACTGGAGATCCCTCTCGGATACGTCCTGGGGGAAGACCAGTTTTTCGGGCCGGTGCACCCTGGGATGCGGGCAAAAACTCTTCCTTAGGCACTGTGTGCCTAAGTGGTCTCTTTGCCCGTATGTGAATAGCCTGTCGTGTGGAATGTGGATGCTCCAACGCGTGTCCCTCTGATCAGCAGAGGGCACAGCGGCGGAGCGGGCTTGCGGACGGTGAGTGATGGGTAGCTCGCCGCCCGACCAAGGACCAAGCCCGGGTCGGTGGCGCGTCGTGTTTCGCGCCAAATGCCTGCTGGGGTCTCGGGTTTTTTCTTAACCCAGGTTACCGTGGCCCCGGAACGTAAAGGGCATAGGAAGGAACACGGGTGGATTTTAGTCAGTAAGAGTCTGACAGTCCTTCCGCCCCACCCAGGGCGGGAGGACTCATTTGATTAATTTCGCAGCCCAGACGATATATTAAAATTGGCCAGCGGTATAATAGCGTTAAATTAGTTTATGGAACAATAAGGTACTTACTTAACTAAAGTCTCAATTCAAACATACATTTTATTAACCAGCCAACCATTAAAACACAATTGTGTAAGCCCAGCAGTCGTCGCGTAATGAAACTATTTATCCGATTCCCATGCGGCTCCGATTACATCTGATCTTACAAGATAGTTGCGTTTTACCTAATCGTTGGCGAGTTATGACCCCAGACCCCCAGTAATTGCTGGGGGCATTCTGTTTCTGTGAAAGTGACAAGGGGACCGGATAAAATAGCTACTCGGCCACGACTTACTGTATGTTTGAGCGAGACGCGTGTTACGACAGCAGTCGCGAAGAGTGCAAAGAGACAACTGGGAGAAGCTTATGGGGCGAGGAGTCGACAAGAATCGCGAGAGCGTGTCAATAGATGAAATTAGCATCGTATGAGGTCGTGGTTACAACGTAAGTAGATGCTTACTACGTGTAGTAGGGTGTAATAGAAAAAAAACAGAGGTTCTAAAACGGCCACTTAGCAATACTTATCCCGAATGATACACCTTCGTGAATGAATAACCAATGGCGTTGAGGGAAATGAAAAGTTCGTGTATTTCTCGCCACGCCATTGGCTATTGGCATTGGCACAAAGATTGTTTTAAATATTGTAAAAATATTATTTTTCGATTAAAATAATGTTGATGAAACTTTCAAGGTTTTTAAAAGTAACGTAGGTTCAACGAATTTTTTCTTTTCTGTCTTTCTTAATATTATAATTATCTTTAATTGTTGTAGGTAATGCAGATATTGCTTTCCAATCAAGAAACCGAAATCCACAAAGTCGTTAGGTACCTATTCCTACCTAATCAGTTCATCAGCCTCAATCATTTATTAGATCAAAACCAAAACACGAAACAACATTAAACAGAATCTGTAATTAAATCAATAAATCCTGTTTCTAATAATGATCTAACCACACTCCCCCGTACGTGAGCTTTCGCGTTTCAATTTACGGCCGACGTCAGTGTTGCCAGTGTTGCGTTGCGTAATAATTATCACCGGTGAAAATACGATATCCTGAACGCACCCAACATGCACAAGGAGCGGGTAAAACTGGCCGGCCATTATTCAATGCTACCGAAACTGCGAATATTATTGGATCTTTGCTGCGAAATATTAATTAGGCACGGAAACTTTACTGGCAGCCCGATTAATTAATATTGGTGGGAATTTAAATGCAACTACTAACGAGTTTCGGGTGTTGAGTTTGAATTTTTATTGCAACGTATTTTGATGTTGTTTTCCTCCTGGGGTTTCGCACGGATTCAAATAATAATGATCAATCTAAGTACTGCATTTTTCGAAAATGTCCTTTTACCACATACCTATATGTATAAATCTTGTAAGTACTGATTTTAATGAATACTTATGTGTACAACAGAAAATGAATGATCGAATTTGATGTAGGTAGGTACATAAAGTAACCGTTACCTACAATTGTAACTTCGTAATCCTTTACCACAGGTCCGTAATCATATAAATAATCTGATTTTTATTTGTTCACCCTTTTTTTGGCTCTCAGAGTCTCAGCTCATATCATAGAGTCATTATTATTTGACTTTGATTTCACGTGAGTCACTAAGACTGATCGGTAAAAATATAAGTAACTGATAATGTATAAATGTATAGTTTGAAGAAAATCTTAGAAATACTAAACCAAAGCCCGAATTTCTTAGTATTCACACAGATAGGAACTAGTCCGTTAATTTTCCTTCTGCGATATATAAAATTTTCAATTTACAGCGCTTATGAAGGAATACCATTCTGGTTTTGAGACAATTTAAATCGAACATTAACGGCTTTTTCTTAGATCAAATTTCAAGTATGACATGCGGTTGGCCGTAAAAAGCAATACGATTATTTTTAAATGTTTATTCAGGTCATTGAATCTCAATCTTTTTCATTGTTGATCTACTTTGATTGATTTTGATTAATCGTTGAAGTAGATTGAATCGTGCTGACCTTGCACTTACTAACAGTGATTGGCAACATGGCAGAGCATATAAGACACGAATCAAAATACAGTGTAAGCAGTTTTGATTAAGAGTGTGAACTAATTTTTGGATGATTTTCTTTCCACATTGAATAAAATTGCAAACCAAACAGACAACGAGTAAAAACTAAACATTTACATTCCTGTGGGATAATTACAGAAGATAACGCGGGTGACCGCTCATACTATAGCTACCTAGTAGTATGTAAAACTCGTCTTCTCTTGCAAATAACTCATCAAAAATTCTAAGTATCTCCCCGTCTAGAAACACAAAACCTTACTACAAGAGACAACCTAGATTTTCGACCTTGTCTGTCAGAACACAGGTTTACCTACTCAGACACAAGTCACAAAAGGCGAGTAACAAAGCCATGAGCGGTCAAAGCGCGGCCGTAATTCAACTCCCGATAATATTGTGATATCCAATATAACATAAATGCTTTTAATGGCAGTAGCTTGGCTAAGGTAAATTTAGGAGCGTTCGTAATCTGATACCGGGCGACCTACGCACGGTGTTGCCAGAGTAGAAAACTTGACGCCGCTGTTTAAACTGTTGCAGTCTTTGAGCTAGTGTACTGCGTTTGAAACTGTAGCTCGTAGATTGCTTTTCAAGAATATTTTGTTAAATAGAGCATGTTTTCCTAGAAATATTGCTAGTTCTTCTTATGTGAGGGCTGTGAGAACTTTATGAGTGGGGTATCTCGTTTCTTTGTGTTGATTTCTATGAAATATTGTAAGATTGAAACTCACTGTTGCATCTTTTGAGAGATTGAGAGTTTTTTTTTTTTAAATTTCAATATGGGTTTGTCCTCTGGTCATGACATACACAAAGACTGCCTACGATAGAGCGGGCTTATCAAAAAGAAGACGGTTCACTCTAACTTTGAATCACCGTGACCCCGGTACAAAAAGGGCTATTGAAGGACACTAGATTTTTGTCAGTACAAGTCTGACAGTCCACCCTGCACGGGGTGGGAGGATTTTGATGATTTTGCCACGTTAAAAAAAGTATGTTAACTGCTACACTCGATAACTAAATGCCTCTTGAAAGTGAAACACCTATTACAAGTTGCAAGCAGTACTCGATTTTCTTCCTGGGTGAACTTTTAGTCAGTAAAGATCCTCAGTAATGGACTCGTTTGATGATTTAACAACCCAAGTTAATAAATAAAATAGTTTTCATGTATTAAAAGAAAATAAATCACTAAATATACAATATCTCATAAAATCACAACTGAGGTCTGCTAAGAGCTAGCCCTTTTACCGTTGAATAAAATAATAACCCTCCTTCTCTTCTCTTAGTTTATTTATTTATTTGCTGTTGTAACTTTATTCGATTTTTCAAAATTTAACTGTAAAAGTTACTAGGTTAGGTTTCACTTTAAAATTGCGGACTGAAAATAACAACGACATAGTTACGTTCTGCGATTGAGCTTTGTTAATTTTTTGTTTGTGATTTTAAATTCATATTACTAGTACCTACAGTCAAAAAAGTAATAATATTTCACTTTATTCCATGGCAAGTTCTGGGAATGTAAGACAACCACTATTATGTACACTCAGGTTTTCTCCCGCGTTTATTATTTGATATCGAGAATTCCTTTAGTTAATTTGAAAGGTAATCCGGACCGAGAATCCCAAAGTAAAAACTACAGCATAAACGTGTATGGGTAAAAAAAAAATAGCTTTTTATTATCACATAATAATTATTGTTTCATTTATCTGCAAAAGTTATTGCAGAGTCTACGCGATAAGCTACGACTTTTACGCTACGCGGGCTTTATGCGATGTCTACGCTACGCGGACTCTACGTAAACGCGCCTACGCAGCTTTTGGGCTACGTAGCCTCTACGCGGACTCTGCGTAGTCACCTTTGCTTTGCCGCATCTACGAATGAGCCTACAAAATTGGTTGAAAAGGAAAATTCTACAAAGCAACGCAAATTTTTATTTAGTGGGCGAGTGAATATTTTGATTGCGCAATGCAGGGAGGATATTCTGGTCCCATAAAATTAAATCCCCATGTTGAAATGATGATGATGATGATCATTTTTGGTCGTTTTCAAGATCATCCGTAGCAACTTAGTTTCAAAATGAGCTTCTCTGTACATTATAGCGTATAATAATATCTTAACAATACTTACAAATAAAAGCGTTACTCAGCTTCTAAAGCCGATCCGTTCACAATAGAAATTCGACACCGCTGCTATTTTCCCATACATCGATCACTTTCAACCCTTTAAGAACAATGCATAGATGTTATTTTCGTAATAATCCATTTATTCCTTGACCCAGTGACCGGGGAGTGACAAAAGAACTAATCAAACCTACGCCGTGGCACATCGTCTGTACGTCATTCATTAGGGCGGGCGGAGCGAGGCGGTGTCACAGAGTAAACTTATGCAGTAAGTACTTAAAAATGTCAAGATTTTTTGAGGTTATGTTTTTATTTTTAAAATTTCTAACGGAGGAAACTCGATATGACAGATGGTCACCCATCCACAGACTAACCGCGTATTGATGTTTTGTCTAATAGCTACTAAGAACGCATATTCTGTAAGTTGGCAACGTCGCAAATGGCTGTCAAATATTCAAAGCTTTAATTAATTTGGCAATGTTACTGTATGGAAATAAGAAATATGGCTCTGTAGTGCACTTTCTGGTTATGCGGCCTTAAGACAAAACAATAACTTATTTATGCTAACCGTTTGATAAATAAATAAATAACTTTAATAGTTACCTACTGTATGTTTATGTAAGTAGGTATTACTGATTTAATCTTTATAGATTAAGAAGCAACTCGCATTGATATCAGATATTACTTCTGTTATCAATATGCATACTTTACGTGCAAAACAAATAAACAAAATTATAAAAACTATGAAATTCAATATTAAAAGCAAAATGAAAGCGCTATATTTCAAATCGGTATAAAGTTACGATGCATATCGACTATCGTATGGAATCATAGTAGGGAATATTTAGATATAAAAACTATAAATAAAAACTTACTAGCAATATGTACAGGAAAAATTAAAATAAAAAAATAAAAGAGAAAATTCATAGGGCGTCAAAGAATACGTCCACATCGCTGTCAACGGGAACAGTGCCCAGAACGCTGGCAGCATTGCCACGTTGTATGGCAATGCTAATTCGTTGACCTAGGAATAGGCCAGCCCTCTGGTCACCTGAAGAGTCGACTAAACGCCTGGCGATATCTTTAAAAACGTTGTGGGCACTCGGACCCCATGGCCCCAAGGTTTCAACCCCAAACGGCTCAAACACATAGCTACTAGCTAAGCCAATGTATTTGCGCCGCTTGGAGTTTTCAGCACCTGCAGCAGCAGCGCCAGCACAACACGCTGAACTAGGAAGATGGGACGGCGCAAGGGTGTCAACACATGTTGCATCCCACACCAAAGGCCTACCCAGCTTCCATGGCATTATGGTCATACCATCTGGTCTCTTCCCATCGTCGCGTGCCAAACCACTGGGTTCTAAGACGGATGGCACCCCGGCGGTGACAAGAGCACGACGGATTATGTCGTTTAAGCTAGCGTGTCGTGCCAACCGACCTGCACTCCTGCTACAGGAAAGGCCATGGTGTCCGAGGCAGTCGACTACTTCACCACATTGACAGCGATGTGGAGCCCCACAAGGAGCGCCCAAACGCAAGCAAGTAGCGACACGATATAAATAATTGATATTGTTTTTCATAACAACACTGAGAGAGACATACCTAAAAGTGTTTGTGAGTATTAACGACATTATTTTTTATTTTTTTTCTAAAGCGTTATAACCTAACGATAAGCAAAAGGCAAATATTAAGGTATTTTCAAACGACATCGTCCATTTATCCCAGCGGTAAAGTGTATCTGTGTATCAATTTGTATGATTTCCGTTGATGCACACACCGTTCAACCGCGCGGACGGGCGGAGCGGGGTCCACTTTTTTTATTTGAGATCAGTTTGCTCTACACTCTTCTTTAAGTCAGAGGTGACAGAGACAGAGTTGAGAGCGGAGTTAGCTTACCGAGAAGACTGATTCGTCGCCTCCGCTTGTTTGTGCAGTTCTGACATCACAGCCTGAGGAAATCTATTGATGCCTAAGAACACCACCAGTCCGCGCGGGCACGACTACTAAACATTCTCGCCAAACCGCGCGGACGAGCGGATACATGTGAGAATTGCCTACAACTCTTTTGGTAGATCTTTCAGTTTCTATTATAACTATGCGTCACAATCAAGAAAATATAATTATTTGAATCATCTGTTCCCTAAATACATAATTTGAAACGCAATTATTAGCTGGAAGGGGAAGCAAAAACGTTAAAATAGAAAACGTAAAGACGAAATCGAATAGCAATGTGTGTAGTCACCAAGAAACTTGAATCCGACATAAATAAATGCTCACAGCGTCGTTCGCCCGCGTCCAAGACATCAGGAAGAAAAGTGAACTTGGATTAGTTTCAATGTCCAGTGTTTACGTAAATAACAGAATAATCATTTATATCAATGTAGAGAGGATATCATATTTTGTAAGGCGTTATTAGAACATTACTCAGAAATCATAATTCATAATAAATTGGTCAAGGTGATAGGAAAAACACCCAGACTACGTTTACTCACTGTGGGAGGTTGTTTCTAGATCAGCCAGTCTATAAAATAAAGAATTCAGGATTTATATATTATATTTATATATTAACTAACTTCAAAATATTTATTATTATTTCCAAAAAGTCTCTATTCTATCTTAATGTTACTGTGCTTGGTCTGGGTCCTTTTTACGGAGAAAAATGAAAAATGAAGAACTTTAAAAATTAAGATTGTCTCAATAAATCAGTAATGCATAAAATGTGTAAAAAGCACCCAAACATGAAAGTGTAAAAGATGCTTAAAAGCTTCAAAAATAAATTATGAAGTGTCTAAAATGTGGTCGTAAAAACAGACAGTGTAATTAATATAATCAAAAAGATGTGACTAATGCTTTTGTAAATGACATTTAAACAGTTAGTCGGTAGCTGATTATGCGTGAAACTTGAGCTCTCATTAATTTTAAAATTGTTTTTTGACATTAATATCTTAATGTTATGTGTATGGTGTTTTGATTACCAAAAAATATCTATTGCATTTGAAAAATATGACTCAATAAAAATTTAAAAGTATTGAATACGTTTGTTTGTTTTCCTGTCAAATAAGGCTCGGGTCAACGCAAAATCCCCACACAATTAATCATAAGACACATTTACAGGTGTAATTTGTTTGTAATTATTGACAAACATGCATGTTTGAGAACGATTAGTAACCAAATGCGTATTTTGGGGGGAATTGAATCGTTTTCATGACGACTGAGTCTTTTTTAACAAGTGACAATAGCCATCATTTATGTTAAAAAATCTCATCAAAGTCCTTCGTCAAAGAGTTTCTAATTGGATTGTCAAGCATGATTATAGCACACTCAAAAAACTGTGGGTGTGTCTATACTTTTTTGAGTGTGCCTTAAATCATTACACCATGCTATTATGTCCACTTTATATTTACCAAAACTTTTTGCTATTTCCGCCATAATGCAAAAAAGATAAGTAAGTAAACAATAAAATTATAGGTCATTAAGTACTAAATCCGTAATAAATCAAGTTATCCTACTGTATTCCGCTGCTCTACGTCAAGGGTGAAGTCGAGACGGCACCGACTGCAAACATATCGTGTTGCAGTGACTAGTGGAGCTTATAATTTACCTAATGCCGTGTAAAACGATCGCGGTGCTAATGTACGTGGAAACAAATATGGACGTCACATGGAAAACAACATCATATTCCTTTAGAATAGATATGTTTGTGATCATTTGTGGGGATTAATGAGGGATTGGAATTGAGATTATTTTAAATAAAGTCAGTTCTTATAAATGCGGAAGTTTGTGAACCCAAACACCCACCCGGGTGTATTTATGTAGGTACTTTAGGAAACTTATTATTGTTACCTATTATTTTTCTATCTAACCTCATAATGAAGTGTATAAATCTTGAGTGCTCTGTACAGTAGTGTAGTAATGGGAGAGCAGATTTAAAAATGGTATCATGATAAATTCTGTAACTGTAGGTATCTTTTTATAAATAAATAAATACACAATAAATTGTACCTATAACAATTAAATAGCGCCTCTAGTGTCCGAACGAGGAATTAATTTTATTTTTCAAAATGTCCAAGTTCCCGTTAACTTTTTACGTCACAAAAACCTGAAATCTCGTTTTAGGGCCTAAATTTTCTTTTATCGCGGGGTAATCAATGGGTCCTCCCACCCAGGGCAGAGCGGGAGGGGCTGTCAGACTCGTACTGACTAAAATCTACGATGTCCTTCAAAAGCCCTTTACGTTTAGATAATTTCAGTAAGTCCCGCGACCCCGGCGGGCTTTGGCCCTCTAAAGGGCTCTTTAGACATTGTGCTGACACTCTTTGAGGCGCGCGTGGAACACAACACGCCGCCGACCCGGGCATGGTCCATGGTCGGACAGTGAGTCGCCCATTACTCGCCGCCCGCATGCCCGCGCCTACGGTGGCCGGAGATCGTCTGCCGACGTCTGTCGCCGTGGGCGTCTACCACTGCGGCTGAGGTGAAGGGATTACGCTGTCCTCTCCCTCACGCGGCCCGCCTCTTCCTTCGCGAGCATGACTGCTTCGCAGAAGGAGGCGGCCGCTTCCCACTCCGCGTCGCCCCGCAGCATGTCCGCGACCAAAGCCGGGCGCGAGAGGTCTCCGCCTATCGCCGTCGACGTTAGGTCACCCGCGCTGTTCTGCCGCAGTCCTGCTCCGTATGCTCCACCGTGTACTCCGCGCGATCCGCGCAGTGGTGACACCCAGGCGTTTCTTCCCTCACTATCCGACACAGGTACCTCCCGAAACTTCCGTGTCCGGTGAGGACCTGCGTCATGCGGTAGGTCAGGACGCCGTGACGCCTATCCCGCCACTCCTCCAAAAGGGGTCCCACCACCGCGATTGCGGCGTGCCCGAGGGCCTCAATTTAGAGGAATTTTGGCATACAGACATTTTACATGTGTAACACGTAGGATACTTTACTTTCTTATCCCGATATAACGTTTCCGAGATATAATTACAGAACTTCACTTTGCTAACGCACGGGCACTAGCTAGTATCACAATAATGCTGAAACATTTGAATAAAAATCTTATCAGCAGTATTTTTATGATGGAGGGGACTCCCGTAACTTGATAAGTGTAACAAAGTTGTATTTATTATTTAAACTAAGTAACCACCTATAATAACTGGGCCTCAAGTCTGCTATTACAATAGTGTCACAATGGTCTATCATTGATTTCATAATTGTTGATTTTGACAAGTTTGGTAATCTACTATTATAATGGCGTCATTATGACTTTCCAATGGACAACCACTGACATTCCATTGAAAGAAATGGCTTAGAATGGTAATCTCGTACACAATGACAAATGAATGACTGACGTAAGGGGTAATCTGCTAAAATTTTGACAGTTCCTTTGATCATTGATCTACCATTGGATCGTCATTGTGCAGTCATTGCTTCTAATAGCTCGGTAATCGAAAAGAGTTTGTTATCTATCGTGTTTGTATTGTATTTTGTGAAATATTGAGTGGAGAAATGTATTCACTACGAGCAAATATTCTCGAGCCAGTCAGCGCAGTGGATCCTAGAGAAAGAAGATGCGCGGAATGCAAAAGTCCCGTCGCTATTGATATTTCCGAGGCGGAATTTGTAAAAACGTTTCGACCTGGAAGAAAGGACTCAGTAAGGGGTTAATTAAAGAACTCATTCCCTTTATGGCCAGACTGCGTCGAAACGATAGCATATCGAGAATACTGAATTTGATTTTCATTGATTTATTAAGGTGAACGCAGACCTAGCCGCACCGCAGTCTCCGCATTCCCGCATTACGAATTCTTCGTATGAAGTTCTATGAAACCACGCACACTCACCCGCTTCGCAGTAGCCGCAGAAGCGGTAAGAAAACGATGACTGCGGGACTGCGGAGACTGCGGTGCGGCTAGGTCTGCGTTCACCTTTATTCTGTAGCTATAAACACGTAGTAGCCAAGAGCCAGGTCTTGGTGGTTTTCCATTAAATCAATTAGAGCCGAAATTTGCTCTATTAGCACCATTTTGTATAAAATATTATATATAAATAGAACACATAAATGAAAATAAATAGCAAAATACCGGTGAACGCACACCTAGCCGCACCGCAGTCTGTTTTCTTACCGATTCTGCGGCTACTGCGATGCGGGTAAGTGTGCGAGGTTTCATAGAACTTTATACAAAGAATTCATAATGCGGAGACTGCGGTGTGGCTAGATGTGCGTTCACCATTAGAATTATAAACAGTAAGCAGTAATGTCACATTTGACTTTGACAGCTACAGATAAAACATTATTGAGTTTCACATATTTCTATGTAGTCTGTGGTTTCACTGCTAAAAACGTTACACATTTTAATGTTTTTGCTATTTAGGAACTTCTTACTACTTCAGATTGCTTATAACATTATTAAATAATATGTAAACATGTATATAAATGAAATCTAAATGTTCAAATTTAGTAGTAGTTTTTCGAAAATCATTTCTACTACCGGGTTTTATAATAATGGCAATACGACAATGTCATTCTGCCACGATTCCATTACGAGACCACTGACCGACCAGTGATCGACCATTATGAATTAGCAGATTACAAACTTTTATCAAAATGACAATTGGATCGTGTTGGAATGACGAATTTATTAAAATTAGCAGACTAGGGGCCCTGGTAGACTTCCTACCTACTGTTAAGTAGTTACATATCCTGCTAGGCATAGTTAGAAAACTTTTTTTCTACTTGGCAATGTTGCGATTACATCTAACTCCTCTTGGCCTCTTGCGTGTGGCGCTGTGCGCCCAAAGAGAATCAGCTTGGTTATCTAAAATAAGCGCGAAAGAAGAACGACAAAACTATGTACAACGAAAAAATAATCATCATTTATAATTTCAGAGTATTACAGCCTGGATGAGGCTGGCGCAAGATCGTGGAGCTTGGCACAAACAGAGAAAGGCCTATACCCAGCAGTGGGTGAAGACGGGCTGTGGATGATGATGATGATTCAGTCTACTGCTGGACATAGGTCTTTCGCAAGGAGCGACAGCACAGCTCCTTGGGGAAGACCTATGTTCCTTCCCGCTTTTTCATCCAGCCACAGCTATCTAACTTCTTCGAATCTTCAGTCCAACGTTACGCAACTACATTTACCAAAGTGCGATCTCCATTCAAGAACCCATCTACTTCACCTTTCATCGGTGTTGCGGCAGACGTGACATAAAATATGAGCTATTTGCTTCACTTCAATCTATACCAATATTATAAAGCTGTACAGTTGGTTTGGTTGAAAGCGCTTATGTCAGGAATTCCTGGTTCAAATTGCACAAATCTTTTTGTTTTGGATAGCCCATTTTGAAGAAGGCTTTAGGCTATTTTTTACACTCTACGACTGTAACGAGTCTAGCAGCGGGTGAAACCGCGGTGAAAAGAGTAGAAGCTAGGAATCAAATAAAACAATGCGTCAATTTGTAAGGTTCACCGCTACCCGTGGTGAAAAGCTAGTAGGAATCAATTACAACAATGCGTCAATTTGTCAGGATCACCGCTACTTTGGCATGTACAATCGAATCCGCAAGTTCTAGTATTGCAGTAGACCTCCCCGATACGGTTTCACGTAGTTCGTATTCCGTACCGTTTCCACTTTGAACAGGAATAGAACTCGCTCGTATTCTAAAATTGGTCATCTAAGTATGCGTAAGCACTGTTAGTACTGCTGTTGAATTTATACGAAGGAGGAATTTGTTCAAAGTATCAGAAGACGCATAGAATAAACTAGAGTTTTTGATATTTTTTTAGTGAAGGGATAATCAGACAAACATTCCTAAGATTGCCTCCCTAGTTCCGATTTTTGGTTTTTGTAATAAATACACACTTCATTCAAACTAATCAAACAAAACGCGCCCCGTCTCACACAACTATGTGTACAATGAAACCATTCGAAATGAGTTTCAATTTCAAAATACATCGCTGAACGATTGGCCAAGACGTAATTTCATTACACTCGCTCCGTGAATAGAAAGTTCTTGCGTTACACCATTTATAAATCCTTCATTCGATACATCGTGCATGCACTGAATAGTTTCCCACAGCGACACAAAATAAAACCCTATCATCGCAATAGAAAACACAAAGCGCGAACACGAACGCCCTGAACAAAAGCACCGGCGTAATATTACGTCTCCAATATCCGTAGATCGATTATGTTTCACATGTTTCTCATTATAACGTCTGGGTACGAAACAAAGAGAGTGTCGGGTTGCCGTGCAATGCTCTTCTGGCAACCCGAGAGTATGGCACCCGACTGTTTTGGTCATGCGAGAACAGAACGCCACACTTTCGGGGAAAACTCGTTTTAGCTGGCAACATCGAGCGCGAGCCGCGCATTCTGAACGCTCCTTTGTAAAATAATGCTTCTGAATACAGAGTTCTAATTGTGACATAATTTGTTTAATTACTGCTGGAAATAGTTTCGGGTTTCTTACTTATAGTTTTTATTAATAATAGCGTTTCGTGAAGCCTTAATGTCTGGGATGTGGCTGCTGATTTCAGGCTTTTGTAGTTGGTAAAGTGAAATAAATAAACGTACCTTGTTATTATCCAGCAACTAAAACAAAACAGAAAAAATATTGTTAAATAAAGGCAAAAATAAAAAGAAATAGTGGCACGAAAACTCAAATTAAATGACGTATCTAATAGTTTGATAAGTTAGATTTTGGTGGATTTAATTTTGAAGCAACATGCTTAGCAGAAGCAAAATATTATGCTCTTAAAACCTCCGAGGTAGAGTTTTATTACATCATTGGTAAATGATAGAAGTTGTAGTACTCGAAACAAAATACAACAACGATGCATTGATTGTCACACGATACGGTTTTTATAGCAAAACATGTTTGTTGACAATGTTTCCTCTGTAAACATATTGTCTATAAATGTGTAATGTAGAAAAAGTTTCTTCATTATCTCTATTTTTCCTCGTATTTCATTACATGCAATATCGTTATCGTTCTGGATGTTATCCGAACTTCTCAGTATTACGGAAAGTTTACTGGTCATTTCGACTTGTTTACTCATGTTTACTCATAAACCATGACCACGCATATCAACGCAAATTTTTTGAGTTGAGCAGGTCAGAAAGAGCTTTATATACATGTAAAAACTATAATAGTCTTCGATCAATTATAGCTATTATTGATCGAAGATAATACATACCTAGTTGTGATTCGTCAAATTTCGGATAAGATGACAAGACTCAATATCACACTGAACTAAATCTGACAAATGTCGTGATACGCGATCGGTTGAAGCCGAACGAATGCGCGTCAATGTGAATCGGTACCTTTAATGTGAGTGTGAATGAGTCCTCCTACCCAGCGCGGAGCGGGAGGGACTGTCAGAATCGTACTGACTAAAATATACGGAGATCCTTCAATAGCCCTTTATGTTCCAGGGTCTCGGTTACCTGATGAGTCAGCCCCGCGACCCGGCAGGCTTTGGTCCTCTAGGGGACGTCGTCAGATTGAGGACAGCTCTATCAGGTGGGCGTGTAACACGACGCGCCGACCCGGGCATGGTCCATGATTGAACGGCGAGTCACCCATTAAGAAAGAAAGAAGACGTGTGTTCGACCGTGTCCTTCAGGCGACCCTCGCAGTGGTGGCATTTCTTCCTTTCTAATCAGACACAAGAACCGCTCGAGACATCCGCGTCCGATGAGTTCCTGCGTCAGGCGGAGGTTAGGACGCCGTGGCGCCTCTCCAGCCACTCCTCAAAGAGGGGTCTTAGCACCGCGATTGCGGCGTCCAAACCTTTGCTGCGACAGTCTTTACTTCCATGCCGCCCTGAGATCGCGCCGGAGCTCTTCCCGCAACGTCTCGATTTGTCGAGGCAGCGGGCATCCGCACCGGCGTTATGCCTCCACGATGGGTACCCTTAAGTTTCCTATATTCTTGAAAGAAGTTAAGGGAAAAAAACATTGTTTGTCTGGTTACATGGCGAATAAGATGAAAACGAAAATAAATATAAGTAGAAGGAAAATATGCATCATATAATAAATTGCATGTTTGTAAAAATCTAGCACACTCAAAGCTCCCGCCTAGGGCCCTTCCTGGCAGCCATTCAATATTATAATACGAGTAGCATGCATGCATCTGCATACAGACTTACAGAGTCAGAAAAAGATAATTATTATACTCATACCATGAAAGTGATCAACGTAAAGTCAGTACGAGTCTCACAACCCCTTTATCTCCATCAGAGTGCAAGAAATCATTTGTCAATTAAGAAACATAAAAAAGTGACCATCATCTCTGTGCCAATACTCATCAAAATTAGTTTAGCATTTAAGACGCCTTAGAAACGATCGTTTATTGCCCGTGGTCCACCCGCTTGGTTCACCTAGGATTATTTTTTCCCGTGGTTCACCTGAATTAGTAATATTTTCAGTTAAGAATTTAAGACACTCATAATCGGTACCTATAACTATTGCAGCTACATTAGTCGATCTAAACGCGGTTAGCAATCTGCCATTTATGCACATGTGTATTTTGTCCTACATACCTACTTGGGCATTATATTTTTGCAAACATGTAATAGATAGCTGAGAATGGTGTCATATTGTAACTAAGTGCTCATTGGTAATATCATACATCGTTCATTATGTTATATCATCACGGTTTTAAAATAAAACAGATTGTAAAAAAGGTATTGGTTAAAGCTGACGATGGACCTTTCTATAATATTGAAAATTGAACTGAATTCAGATTCTTACTCGAAAGATTAAAAGTGTAAATTGCAGCATTAGTATTTCCTGGACATTTTGTATTTTTGGAACTACATCTAAATCAACTTTAAAACATTGTTACTGTTTGCTACCCAAATGTTTAAGACTAGCCAAAATCATTAACATTTTAAATGTAAAAAAAGAAAACAAAATGTCCAGATGCATAACAAATTGAAAACACGCAATGTTGCCATCAGCACCAAAAAAATCTCCCTTCAAACCGATTTAAACACGCACTTTTTTCCCACAATCGCATGACGACTCATGACAAAGTGCCTTCTAAAGAAGCTCCCAACCTGACGTAGGCAGCATATATGCTTCAGAGAACGTGAATAACATAAGTCTGTGTTTGTTCATAATATCTGCGATGATTTCACTCATTACGACTCTGGTACAAGGGCGAGGTGTGCCCAATTCGTGTGTCTGTTAGTGATGCTTTAAAAATAAAACATTGATAAGAACCTGGATATAGTTTTCTGAAACGTTTTCAATTATTTATAGATAAAATTTTTGATGAAAAAAGAAAATTCAATAAATATTTTTTACAAAAATGTTGCTTGTTAATCGTACAGACGCCAAGCACATCAAGCTACCACAATCAGTCAAATTTGTTTAATAGAATTTCAACCTTATCACAAGAGTAGAATTATCACAAGAGTGGAAGGTTAATTTTTAACTGGTATAATCTGACAGATTCGGGTAGGTTGACCTGCTGGCGTCTGTACATCCCTTAGAACCAAACAATCTATGATAACGAGTCAATCAAGGCCGTGTGGTGGACAAAGTGGGTCTTTTTCCACCACACGGCACGACCTCCTAATAGAGAGGATATCGAATTATCTAGGGCTTCTAAAATACCTCAAAATAAATTGATAATGCTCATTATCATTTATCAATAAGAACTGCTGCTGTTTGTGGCAATTTTAATAATTGTAACGTAATTCCTATTAATATCTTGTTACGGTTCTGCAATAGTGAACTTTTAATTAAGGTCTTCCAGCCAGCCGTAGTTTCTAAAAAAAAAACAATATAATTGTGTTTTGAGGGTCGGTGGAATCCACCCCTTGCTGTCTACCCAGGGCAACTACACCACCTAGGCTACCCGCATGTTACTTGGTCTCCCAGGCCTGCTTGACTCGCGACCAACACCACCCTGTCAGAGTCCAGCGGAGTTTTATCTGTGTTGAGTGTTCCTTCGGTGCGCAGGAGTTCCAGTTCCTTCTATGTGAGCTGGCTTCATCTTAGGTCTCATCTTAGCTTCTGGGTGTCGAGTCTGCTAATTATTAGCCAGAATGGCGCCACAATGGCGTTTCAATTGTAGTGCTTATTCGAACCATTTTTTACTGCTGAGAAAAAAATGGGTCAAAAATTGAAACGCCATTGTGGCGCCATTCTGACTAATAATTAGCAGACTCGACACCCTGGGCTAAAAGGCCAAGTGTAAACCCATCGGCAGACGATCTCCGGCCACATGCGGGCGTCGAGTAGGGCAACTCGCTGTCCGACCATTAACCATGCCGGGGTCTATCGGCGCGTTGTGTTCCGCGCGCGCTTCAAAGAGCGTCAGCATGATGACGGGGCCCCCCTCTAGAGGGCCAAAGCCTGCCGGGGTCACGGCACTTATCTCATTACTGCGACCCCGGAACATAAAATGCTATTGAAGGACAACGTGGATTTTAGTCAGTACGAGTCTGACAGTCCCTCCCGCCCTGCCCTGGGTAGGAGGACTCATTTGAAGATTTTACCACATAAAAAAAAAAATTAACCCATTGACGGCACGGTTGGCGCAGTGGCCGAACGATCGACTTCTGCGCAGTGTTTCACGGATTCAATCTCTGCACGGAACAAAATATGTATTTATAGTTCTAATAGTTGTTCCGAGTCTGGGATTTTGTGCATGTTAGTTGTTTGTAAACGCACCCACGATACCGGAGAAAATAGGTGAACCTAGTGTTGACGGACGTCATAAATGTTTAGGTATTTAAAAAAGAGATACCTTTTTAAAACTTTTTACCACTAAGTCCATTAACATTCCATTCCTTGAATGTGCTTTATAATTCGCACGGGTATCAAACACAAGTGCATAACTCTTCGAACCTATTTTCTTTGTCATACAATATGGTAGACGTACGTGGAATGAAACACCGTAAATATTTACGTTATGTTTGAAATGTTACGCGATACCTTTGACAAATATCGAAGGTTTAGTGAAAAATTATGCTGATGACGAAACTAAAAATAAAGTTACGTACCTATTTATCTAAATACAGGGTGTTTTTCCCCCATAACTTTAGGGTTATATTCTAGACGTCAAATCAATACAAAAACTCCTACATAAAGTGGTTCAAAAATGCATAGTGTCGAAGATATCATCAATCATAAATTCATAACTAAATTACATCAAAAATTATTGTCACCAATATGACGAATCACTTTTACGACGTTGCCATTCTTCACAGCAAACAAAAAAAAATACATGATTGAAAAATATCAATTGATTCTATTATAAGCCTCATTCATACCCCTATAGTTGGGTCAATCTTCAATTTTTGAACTTCCGTTTAGGATAATGACGCCCGATACTTTTCCTGTTAGTGCAACCATCCATTGACTTAAAACAAAAATATAAATTATTTTAATTACGTTTAACTATAATGAAATTAAAATAATGTATATTTTCGTTTTTTGTTAATGGATGGTTGCACCAGCAGTAAAAGTATCGCGCGTCATTATCCAAAACGGAAGTCCAAAAATTGAAGATTGGCCCAGTTACGAAAAATAAAAATAAAATCACGTTACATAAATAAATAGCAATCAATTGAACGCACCCATTTTACGAAAGCTCAAAAAAGTGACAAAAGCTTGTACTTTTAATAATAGGGTGACCAAGATTTTATTTCAACAATTGAATAAAGTCAAGAAGATTTTTTCCAGTTTTATCCAATTGTTGAAACAAAATCATGAGGGGTGACCATGAATTTTCTTCCAACAGTTCAGTAAAATCCAGACGACTTTTTTGTTATTAATCAAAATATTAACTTTAAGACTTAAAATGTCATGATCGGTTTTAAAATAATAATTATCGTAGGTAAATAAGGGTTTTTTTATTATTTAAAGAGTTTTATTTTTAATAAACCGTAATAAGGATTACCTTATTATCGCTTTCTCTGCTTGGATTATCATAATTAATTGTTAGATGATTATGGAACTAGAATTTACAGTCCAACCACCTTCCTATCTTAAAGATACCTGTCTACAAAACTTCAAAGAGCTCTAGCGATATAACTTACATGATATCGGTTTCAAACGTAATTATAATGTAATACATCCCCGTCAGGCAGTCGACGTCCACTATTGAACATAACATGCCTCTCTATACGTTCCAACAAGGGGTACGGAGGCAGACTGCATTAATCACTACATAATACACGGACGTATCATGATATGCGAGCAGTTTGGTGAATTTAGAGCTTACGATGATGTTACATTGTTATTGGTATTGGATGTTGTAGCTACCAGATTACTCTGATGATGCAGTCAAATTGCAGTTTGATTTTAATGGGATTAAAAGAGTTTGTTTAGGTGATATATATAATAAAGATGAGTTTGAATGTCCTCGATTTAATGAGTGCATTGAATGAACGCCGAATAAATGCCCTTTTGCTTGGACTTTTGACTCAGTTGAGTTTCCGCCTTATTAAAAAATAAGCAAAGTTGTTAGTTTTTATGTCCAATATGCCAATTTTATGCCCATTTTGTTCATAATGGATTTTGCCCTCGCCCCATCTATAATTGTAATTTGAGTAATAAAAATGTATCAGTGTAATGAAGAAGTCCTCGATAGTGTAGTCGTCGCAAATTTAACTAAAAGCATGAGATATCGGCTTCAATTCCCGGGTTAAGCAGTGTTACTGGGTTTTTCAACTAGGAATATCTCAGTAGGAACTACGGAGGCAGGATTTGTGGCCTGTTGATGGTAATAGGGTCACTTTCTATTACATTGGACTTAAACATAACTGTCGAAGTGTGGATGTACTAGTAGGTACTCTGCTGCCTGACCCTTCAGGGATTACAGGCATGATGATATGTATTATGAAAAATTCTAACGTCTTATATGTTATGTGGGAGAAGATGTTACTAATTTATTACATCATTGGTTTTAACTAACTGACAACTTTGCGGAGTATTGACGTTGAAAATGACAAATTCAAAGTAAAAAATATAAAGCACTTTGTCTTTTATTACAGTTACAAAGAAAAAATTGGTCCTTACAAAAAAGTTGCAAGAATGTTATGAAGAAAAGGCATAAGCAAAAGGGTAAACTCCAAGTTTATCTTCAAAATTGGCAAAGGATTTCAACAAACATTCTTGACGGGCGAGAAAAAAAGGCGGCCAGTCCGTGGTGTCTGATTACAAGATATTGCTGCCATGCGATGGTATTAAGTGGTGGCGTTTGGTTTCATCTTACGATATGACAACATGGACGTCGACACGGTATCCTAAAATGGCCGAAAAAAATGTAAATGATTTTGTACGATTGTATTCTTTGGGGGATAATGTGGATTCGAGATATGATGTAAGTACCGGGGTTATACAAAGACCATTTCAGCATTTTGGGGTTAAGATGAGATTTTAGAATTAGGGTTTTATTTTATTCTGTTAACCACTTTGAAAAGTGTATAACTAGCAGACATTTCGGCCTTAACTTTACACCTGAGATACTCTATTCAAGTCTAAAATCTTAAACTGACACTGTTGCTATCGATACCCGTAAGAGAACCTTTTAATATTAAGCTCAAAGCTCAGATATCCTTTGTTTTGAGCTGTCAAAATGAACCCTTTTATCTAGCTCATCTCCCCAAGGCTAGCCTCTATTAGACACTGGCAACCAATACACCATACACACATCATAGATTATTATAGATGTAAAAAGTAGTAAAGCCAGACGGTTCGTGTTTCACGAAAATTAACGTTAGCCTGACGGGCCGGGCTTGTGACGCAAAATGGAGTCAAATGACGCCAGGGCCGGTTTATCTGAGACGAGCATTAATTATACGGGATCATGTTCAACAACTGCGCTTAGGGTTCCGCTCACGCACTGTTTTGTGCCGCAAAACAGGATTTACTGGATTTTCAATGCTGTTGAGTGACTGATTGAATGCTTATTGTATTTGCTTCGAAATAAGTCGATACCGAGTATGTACTGAAAAATACATGTGAAATTAAAAATCTTCCAATAAGTTAAAATGAAAAATATAATTTTAATGCTATAAAGGATTCATTACTTTCAGCAAAATATAAAAAGCAAAAATGGGCAACAAAAACTTTATCTCGTATGTATTTTATTGAATAAATGAACACTGTATCAATTTCTTCAGATGAAAACTGATGAATTTATTTTCCCAATATTTAAAAAAACTGTTATTGTTATTTTTCGTATAGCACGGAGCTGAAGCAGCGGCGGAGGCACACGGCGTCTCATTTTACACTAAAATTAACGACGATACCGAGCGTCGGGTGTCGAGACGAGAACTTACAATAATTAAAACGAGCGATTGAAACCTTCGCCGATGTTCTCAAATTATATAATTAAAAATATTTTAATTATACCTCATCGATACCATAATATTTCGTTTTAATTTTGTGAAACTTAATAGTTATTGAAAAAATGTTTACGACCCTCCCGCTAAAGAAAATTATTTTGCTTTTCAGATAATATTATTCTAGAGTTTTAATCGCGTATCGCCTACCTACGGGTATTTATTTCGTCTTTTTTTGTACTACCATGTTTATAGTCGTTAATTTTGTTCTATTAGTGTAGTCGAATGGGTAAAAATTATTTAAGAACTGAAGGCAAATTATAAAAATAAAAAAGTACCAGTAATATTATTTTCTGAATCTCAGATCAAAGAAATAGGCAGATAGAACGCTCAGAACACGCGAGTGGGTCCACCAAAGTTAATACAAAATCAAATCGAATTACATTCCATAATGTTTTCTTTGTTTTTGAGAACAACTTTTACAATGGCTAAAGACATGTGACGGCATATCTTTCTATTTCTTTGATCTGAGGTCTGAATTTAAAAAATACATACGGTTTTCCCCTCATCTAAAAAACTGGCTACTGATCAATCAGAGCCAATTTGGTAGTATCACTTGCTTTTTTTTTCATTTAATAAAAAAAGAATACAAGTTTGAGCATTTAAAAAATGTGCAGCGTGAACATCACTAATGTACAGCAGTGTCCGGTCAAGTAGTAATATGAGAAGCGGTTGTAAAACGACACTCTACTAAAAGCGACCCGTCCGAATTTACTAGACACATCATTCAGCTGTATTGTGTTACATATTTCTATGTAAAGGGTGTTGAGTAGTATCGTCATTAAAAATGTTACAAATTATCTCATGAAAATATTATGGCAACAAGTCTGTTTGTACTTGTTATTCAAATAAGTCATACTTTAAGGGTAGAAGAGGTCTCGAGCAGTAATGACAAGAGGCAGGAGAGAGTAACAAGGGGGCAGGAGAGTAAATTTTGTGACGTCACACTAGAGACGAGCGGTTTTACGAATGTCACCATCTGAGCCTGTCAATAATTTTTATCTGTGGAGTCGAAAAATGACAAAATTGATCACACAATTATTATTTTATGGATGGCCCTTCAATAATTTGCAAAAACCTCTAATGCAAATTCTTACAATTCCAAAACGCTCAAAATGTTCATTAATTTATTCCCTCAAAATGATCATCGTACTTTAATTTTATTTCATGTAAACAAATAAATATTAAAATGTTTTGAGAATTTCACATCCAATCCGAACGACTCAAATATCTCAGTAACATGATATCGCGCAGTTTTTATGTCACCCGATGTTAAGTAAACATCTATAAGAACGTTTTACATGTTTTATTTATACTACAAATCGTGATTTATTAGCTTTAAGACGGTAAAACTTGTAATGGTGAGTCTCGGGAAATGTGAAGTCATGGTTACCCTAAAATTTGAATGTCCATGACGTTGTTCGTGATTTGGAGCCGTTATTTTTTAATTGTTTATAATTTTCATTCATCATCATTTTTATAAAATAATATTATAACATACAGATAGTAAATAATCGGGAAATTATCAATATAACGAGGTAATCCAGAAGTCAAACACTTTTCATCTTATGAAAGAAACCTGCACAGATTTTTAACAATAACAAACTAGTATATAATTATGTTTGTTTTCAGCTGTTTTTTTATAATATTTCGAGCTAGGCGCACTATGTTCACAGAATACATCACACAGGATAAAACAGATAAGACCAACATTCAGAAATCCAAGCTCTGAGCTAGATTTATCGGACTTTACCCCTCCAACGTTATAAAATACCGTTGTTTTGAAGGATTTTCATCTCTGTTCCTTGGTTTTAAGGTTTATAGTGTGTGTTAGACGTAGTGCTGATGGTGGACGTACACTTGATACGCGCACGCACGCCTCCCGTGCCGCGAGGTGGTGTTTATTCACCCCCCTTTCCACAAAGAATATGTATGTGCTGCAGATACGGCATTGATTTAGTCAGTATAAACAAAAGTGATGTTGAAAATTACCTACGACATTTATGATTAATCTTGCGCAGGATTCGGAAAAAGTGCTTTTGTAAAGTGCTGTTTTCAGATTTTAGTCCTCGTCTAGCCTAATATTCTCTTGATGAATGCAAAAAAAAGAAATAGACTTGAGGTAGGTATATCCTGAAGGCATGGATGAAACATAAAGACGTATGAAGGTGCTTTCGAATTATTAGAAATGAATAGCTTTCTTGAGTAATGATGATGAGACGTCATGATAGGTCACCAGGGTTTATAGTTAGCGCAGTGGCTGAGCGATTGGACTGCTGCGCTGCGTATCGTGGGTTCGATTCCCGCACTGAGCAAATATTTGTGTGATCCACAAGTAGCTTCGTTTGCGTTTAAGAGAGTTTATATGTTTGTAAACGCACCCAAACACAGGAGAAATTCCTAGTGTGGGGCAACGTTATTTTTTTTTTAAAACAAGTCTTGATCATCTGACTGTTGCCCTACGGTTGTTGTTTGGTTACGCTACAGTATCACTTTTAGGCTTCTATTAAAGAATGTGAATAGGAATAATTTGTGCTTAACATCTAGTCATTACTACCACACCTATTTGTTAGTTCGTCATTTGCTTTATAGATATTACTACTTTTAATTCCGCGACAAAAATCTAAAGTCATTATGAATTCTGCAAAGTAATGCCTGATTCTTTACCTAATTTATTTCATAGATCTAGCTTCTTTTTTTATAATGCGAGTCCTACTCAATCTTTGCATTCGTACCTACAGATTGGCCAGAACGGATTGAAACGGAACTATATTTTTTGTTTGTTGACAACGTTTTAAAATCTTTGATATTTAATGTAACAAAGAACGCAGGTTTGTTAGATTTATTATTGTGCCATAAAACTAACGTAATAAGTGAAAAAAAAACATTCAAAGTGCTGGTAGCGACAGTACAGTGGCGACTTCCGGTATTCTACTCTAATTTGCCATGCTGTACCTACTGCCCTTTGCTCTACGTCATAAACCTAACCCTCTGCAGCGCTCAGCTCACGTTATTCTATGAAAGATGTACAATGCAGAGGCATCGCATCGCGGTGTCGGTTACAACAAGCTATCGTGTGTCACTCCCATCACACCCGTGTTGACTTTCCATGTTTGTTCGTTACTTTATATTGTTGTAATTATTATATTATCGTGGTTGACGTCATACACTCATAGGTTGCGTTTTGTACGGGTATAAAGTGTTTATGTTAGCTAAACATTTTAATCAAATGCAGTTGTAAAGATTCCTGCAGTAGCACAAACTTTTCACTTAGAAAATTTTAGAAAAAAAACCAATCGCTTGTTTTTCGATTTTTCGATGTCTTATTTATCGTTCATCAGTTAAAAAGGAAGATATAACATAATATTTAAACTCCCGTAAGACAATAAAATAGTTACACAAGACAAAGGTTTTGATTGACAAAACTCGTACCTAAACGCTAGGGTGACCATAACTTTGGATTTCGTTCGGACAGTCGAATTACAATTCAACTTCCATGATTGTATGATAACTCCACCATGCTAATTATAATGATTTATTGAGGGATAAACCTACGTTACTATAGCTATGTACCATTTGATAAAATGCACTTTTAGTCTAGTAAGACTGTAATTAATTACTAAAACTTTGAGATTTTATAAGTAGGTGAAATTAACTTGTGTGTGAAGAATTTTCGACAAGTTAAACCTACCTAATCATTTTGTAAGACTCAAGAAGTGTTGCAATAAGAAGAGCACGTGTAAAAAGAGCTTCGTACACATTTACTAATATGTAATGTTATATCTAAATATCCTCAATTAGGTTTGTAGGTCAATCACCGTCTTTATAAAACGAGCTAATGCATCATCAAAAACGCTTCCTTGACCGTGCATCGACTGACCTCTCTCGCTAAATGACCACTACATCAAACGATACGTTACTAAATGCACATGCGCTTCATAAATAAGATGCGACACCGACAATGTTAGTTAGAACATAAACGGATTACTGTATTATAAACCCTTTACATAAAGAAATAAGGTGTTAAACAAAAAGCTGCACACGCGACCTTGGCCCAATAATGTGCGTACGCGCATTTGTTGCAAGTGCAATATTTATGATCTGACGTTTCGTAAGCAGTTTGCGGAAAAGATTCTAGGGCATCGTGTCGGGACTGCGTGTCGGATTTAATGATTAACTTGTTTAATTTTCGTTTAGACATTGTTATTTTAAGGTCTCAATTACATTGTTTCGTAACAAGAAATGATTCACATCTGAGAGTTGAGATCTCTGAAACTTTGTTCCGAGTACTTAGTTTTTTGCCAAGTACTAGCTGTATCTGGATGCAATCATGCGCGTGAGAGCCCTCACGACGGGGGATGCAGTGGCCCGGGGCAGGGTCGTCTTGGCGGTGTCTCTGGACATCACCAATGCCTTCAACACCCTGCCCTGGAGTTGCATCAGGGAGGCACTCCGGTATCACCGGGTGCCGACCTACCTCCGCCGAATAGTCGAGGACTACCTGACGGACAGAGCCGTCATCTACCCCGGTCACCGGGGAGAGTGGAACCGGCGAGAGATGTCGTGCGGTGTTCCACAGGGTTCGGCCCTGGGACCGCCCTTGTGGAACATCGGTTACGACTGGGTGCTGCGCAGCGACCTCCCTGACGGCGTCAGCGTAATTTGTTACGCTGACGACACGCTCGTCCTTGCACAGGTAGAGTCGCACCAGGCGGCGGCCGACGTGGCGACGGAAGCGGTCGCGACAGTCGTTCAGAGGATCCGGCGGTTGGGACTCGAGGTGGCGCTGCACAAGACGGAGGCCATGTGTTTTCATGGCCGCCGTAACGCGCCACAGTCGAGTTACAGCATTACGGTGGAAGGAGTTCCAATCGGCGTACAGGGGACGATGAAGTACCTGGGACTCGTCCTCGACAGCCGGTGGAACTTCAGGGAGCATTTCCTGAGTTTGGCCCCAAAGCTGAACCGTACAGCAGCCGCCCTCAGGCGACTGCTGCCCAATCTCAGCGGGCCAAACGCTTCCTGCCGTAGGCTGTACGCTGGCGTCGTGCGGTCCATGGCCCTCTACGGGGCCCCTGTGTGGGCCCTGAGCATCCGGACGCGACCACAGAAGCTGGCCGCATGCCAGAGGGTCATGGCTATCCGAATGATCCGGGGATACCGCACGATTGCCGGCGAATCGGCCAACCTGCTTGCCGGATTGCTGCCTTGGGATCTGGAGGCGACTGCCCTCCAGCGCGTCTATGAGTGGCGCGTGGAGGCGCAGAGCCGGGGCGTGACCCCGCTGCCTCGCGAAGTCGAGGCGCGGCGCGAAGACCTCCGGCGCGATCTCAGGGCAGTATGGAAGGAACGACTGTCGCGACCGACGGCCGGGCACGCCGCAATTGCGGCGGTAAGACCCCTCTTTGAGGAGTGGCTGGAGAGAAGTCATGGCGTCCTGACCTACCGCTTGACGCAGGTCCTCACCGGACACGGAAGTTTCGGGAGGTACCTGTGGCTGATGATGAGTGTGAAGAATTTTCGAAAGGAGGAGACGCCTGGGTGTCACCACTGCGAAGATCGCCCGGAGGACACGGTGGAGCATACGGTGCAAGACTGCCCAGCTTGGGCGGAGCACCGACGTGTCCTCACGGCTGCGATAGGCGGAGACCTCTCGCGCCCGGCATTGGTTGCGGCCATGCTGCGGGGCGAGACGGAGTGGGAAGCGGTCAGCTCCTTCTGCGAGGCAGTAATGCTCGTCAAGGAGGAGGCAGGCCGCGAGCGAGAGAGGACAGCGTCCTCCCTCCGCCCCAGCCGCAGTGGTAGGCGCCCACGGCGACGGACGTCGCAAGATGATCTCCGGCCACCGTAGGCGCGGGCATGCGGGCAGCGAGTAAAGGGCAACTCGCTGCCCGACCAAGGACCATGCCCGGGTCGACGGCGCGTTGTGTCCCACGCGCGCCTCAAAGAGCGTCAGCATAATGACGGGGCCCCCCTCTCAGAGAGGGCCAAAGCCTGCCGGGGTCGCGGGATTATTCCCTAACCGTAACCCCGGAACGTAACAGGCTATGAAGGACACCGTGGATTTTAGTCAGTAGAAGTCTGACAGTCCCTCCCGCCCTGCCCGGGGTTGGAGGACTCATTTGATGATTTTACCACGCTAAAAAAAAAAAAAAAAAAAAAAAAAAAAAAAGTACTAGCTGTATCAAAGAAAATTAAACCAGTCATTGAGTTGTACGCATTCACGGATGCAAGCCAAAATTTTTATAAGCAAATATAGCAGATGTTTATTTTTAACCATTAACTCCAGATACAATAGATATTATTAATTTGTAAACGTAAAGTACTAAGTTTAATCCAAATCTTTATGATTTTAATGTTGGTTCTGGTCACCAGCAATAAGCAAATATTCTCTGACAATACAATCTAGAATTGAGTTAACACAGTCATAGCTCATGGTGCCGGCGCGTTATCCGTATAATGTAGAGTCAAACTCGTATAAAGTAGGATTGATTGGATTTAGCGCAATTTATGATCAAATAAAATCAATGTGAATGTTAAAACACTAAACAAACGAGTTGGCAAAAAGTTTCGAAGGTTAATAAAACCTTTATTAACTCTAGTTTGATTCATTTTAGTATGGGATTAATGTTTTATTTTAAAATCAAACCTGTCTATTCAAGTAAATTCAATTATAGTTAATTAGGTTTCATTGTTCAACTTCCAGATCGAGCAGCACACTATTTTGTATTTTAACAAGATATTTACAGGAGCAACTTTGATCTTGAATCTGTGACCAATGATTATCAATTAGGCTCGATCACCCCTTTCTGAAATTCAAACAAAATGTAAGAGTATATTGTGAAGTGTACTCTTATGACTGTCCCTACGGGGATTATAACCATGTTTGACTTCATCGCGTGTTACTCATTTTTCCAGAGGCATTTCCGTCAATTTTCCATCGCATCCATTACACCCTGACATGACACGGTCGATTGCAGTTACGACGCACGATATAATGTAATAGAGCAATGCATTTTACATTTGCCATTTGCATTTAGATAGAAAACAGGATTCGATATCTGTGGCGTTTTGAATAAAAGGTTTTAAATCACGTTATGTGGATGACATGATACCGACTGAAATGGCTATAAAGAAAACTATAAAAAATAAACCCTGATCAGCTGACTCTATCTCTTAGATCAGTGCTGATTTTTTTTTCTTGGAAAGGCAATTGCCTCTTGGATTGTCAAAAGGACTAGCCCTCAATAAGAGGGGATTGTATTTGAAGTATGAGGCAGTGGAAAATAGAGATGGAGATCTTTGCCGTGTACTGACCGTGGTAGACAGGCTATAGAAGTATAGATATTAATTAACCTGATAGAGCCTCACTTAAAAAAATCTTGCCAGTGTTGTTGCGACAACTTAAGCGGCATTTCAGTTAAGGATTGACGTAACAAACGGCATTCCAATAGCTGATATTCCAAACATCGTTAATGAGGTAAACAATGCTTATTTACTGTAATATCCTACACCAATTGGATGCGATGTGGATATGATACCGTATACCTCTGTACTTTAGGCATATCGGTCAAATTTTTGTTGTCTACCTACTGAAGATATTATGAGGATTTTTTTTACTATTTATTGTAACGTTTCTGTTATAATTACAAATGCCGATTTGCACCCATTTTGTAGAAAGTTTCTCTTCTTCTCTGCATCACGGCAGGTACTTGAACAACCTAACAATGTGTAGGTACCTTGATTCATATCCACAAGTGAATGCATTTCGCTATTTACGGCTCCATAATAACGGGTTGGGAGCACTTACAACTTATCAGATCGTTATATTCAGTTTATTGCTACCGTTCAATGATTTTATGTTGCAAGACCTATCATTTGGTGTTCATCTAATTTACGACTGCTCGGAATGTTTTTGTAATACCGCAACAAAGTATGTAGGTGTCAGTAAAGTGTTTAAAAGCTACTAATTGTAGTTTTCGTATCGCGGTACTCAGACGACAAAATAATAATGCGCAAATGTAGTCTCCACTATTTTGATCTGTGTAATAAAAAACTAAAAATACAAAAAATATACCTTTGTAAGTAGGACGGGCAGGCGACTAATGCAATAAATTAAATCGACCTCAAAATTTTAGTTAGGTACAAATCGCCGCGTGTGTCCTGTGACGTCACCGACGCGTGGACACCGCCAATGGGGTTATTGACATGTCAAACTATTTCCGTGGCGCCAAAATAAAAGCGCGCGAATCCACGGGGGCGGGCGACCATCGGCGACAATAACGCGTGCAGGCGACGCTACCATACGTCCACAATTACGATAAACAGATGAAAACAATAAATTGAAGCGTCGGCTTGTGGCCTGGGACGGTCTCGAGTTACGTTTTGAGCAAAGGAACGTCTAAAATTACCCCGCACGCACACACCTATCGTGCCGCCAGTCGGTACACACCAACACAGCAGCGCCGCCTATATCTATTATCAAAACATCCAGCGACTCTGGTTACAGCGATCCGAGCGCGCTTCGGATATCGCGTTACACACTTTAATGGCTGGAAAAGGCCTCGAAAACGTGATATTACACGCGTTTTATTGTGTATCGCAAAATGTAATTAATATCGAAATATAACACCGAATAATTTATTCGGCGTAACCCCGAGTTTCGAACCTTTGTGGAGGTCCCCTCTCAGATGTAGATGAATAAATATCGAATTTAAAAATACGATTCGGTCGTCTCCTATTACGAGACCGGCTGAAACAGGCCGCTTGCCAATAAGACGAAACCGTAACACGATGATGGTTTTCCAACGGAAACCCACGTCAATGTCGGCAAAAATATTTGTAACTGAACCTTACCTTGATTTCTTCTTCATTTTCTTTTTTCACAGTAGCCCTTGGTGGTGATGAGGGATTGGTGGGTGTTTTACTGTCCATTTTAGATATTTATAACCACTATACTTAATACGTAATTAGATTAACACGTAAAAAATATTTACAGGATTTTTAAAAGTTCTTGTTCAACTTTAGCGTTCGCGTAAACATTATATTATGCGCGTAAAAGCGTCGTGGTAACAATACGTGCGCTCCGCGCAGCGTTCGCAGCGCGACTGAGGCCCGCCATGATTGGTCGCTTTGTTGAACGTCGTGAAAAAAGCTCATTTTCCCGCGATCTGTCGGACCTAGGGCGGAGCTTACAGCCGGACGTAGCGCATGGGCGGTTAACTTTCGTCCACTTTCAAGCTTCATGTAAAATAACCCCTCACTTTTGTTAACGATATTATTGTTATATTCTACATTAAACATGGCTTTGATGAACAATTTTCGCAGAGTATTTACCAATTTATTACCTAACAGTAAATCGGTCCACGTTTTAACCTTATGGCGACTGGCGAGCTGAATATTATTCCTTTCAAAATATGCAACTTCAATAGGAACTATCCTAAAAAAATATGGACGAATGGTGGCCCTACACTTTATGATAATGACAGTGACAGGTGAATAAAAAAATAAACTTTTGTGCAAATGTGCACCTAAACGAAGAGAAAATTGTTTTACATTTCATTTCATTTACTTACCTACTTGTAATTTCTCAGTAGGTATGTACTTCTAAGTAATAAGTAGTTGATGTGTGTTTTTTTATATGTATGTGTATGTCAAAAAAACCGGCCAAGAGCTAGTCGAACTCGCGCACGACGACTTGTTCCGTACCAGTATAAGTAGTTGATATGTGTTTTTGTGTATGTTTGTCAAAAAACCGTCCAAGGGCTAGTCAAACTCGCGCACGACGTGTTCCGAACCAGTAGGTATCTATAAAAAGGCAATCACATAAATTACATTTGTAAGTTTCCATTTCCAGTTGTTTTTTTTGCCGTTTTTATTTATTTATTATTCCTATCGCCTTCCGATACTTTTTTGTAATGTTACAAGTTTTATGACTCCACTCGGGTATTTTTCAATAAAAAATTATGAATCAACTAACTTTTTAACTTTCCTTGGATGTACAGACGACAGCACATCAACCTACCTCAATTTGTCAAAAATGTTCCCACTGCTGGGACACAGGCCTCCTCTCTGTGAGAGGGCATAGACCATAATCCACCATGCGGGCCCAGTGCGAGTTGGTGAATGCAACAGTCATGTCTTCGAATTTTTGGTTCTAGGACGTGACAAACAGTCACGTTTATTGCAACTGACATTATGAAGTCGAATGATTCGGAATTATGAAAATTTGTGACAGAGCAATTAGGATTTGTGATCATTAAGATTAAAAATGTTAGGAATACAATTTTCGGGTTTCCAATGATCGGAGTTTAAATTTTAGGTGAACTTTGGCGCGCCCGTCTTCGAATTTTTGGTTCTAGGATATGCCGGTTCCTCACGATATTTTCCTTCACCGTTTTGGTGATGAAATAAATTACACAAAGTCATTGCCTGTCTGGGTTCGAACCCACGACCTACAACTCATAAGTCGGGGCCGATACCACTGGGCCACCATTGCTCCATAGATTATAGATTCATACTGTTGTATAATTATTATAATATTTTATGATAGAGAAAAAAAAAACAGGTGGCTAAGCTAGCATGAACTCTTATAGCGTGAGAGTGAGTCTTTAGGTTGTGGGAAAGAGAAAGAGCTATACGAGTCGTCTAGCGCCATCTCTTTCACTGAGCGAAACAACTCGCGCTTTAAGACGTCATGGTAAGCCACCAGCCATAAACATAAGAAAACTTTTTTTTGTATTAGTCATAAACGGACAGAATTTTATTAAGACTGTCAGAAAAAATTTTACTAAGCAGTCGATAAACTCATGCGCTGCCGCTGTTTTTTTTATGTAGCAGTGCGGGTGAAAGGGACGATTAGTGCAGTGGCTGAGCCATATTAGACTGCCTGCACTGCGTGTCGCGCTTAAAACCCTCCCGAAAAACCCGTGTCCGTTGAGTACCTGCGTCACACGGAAGGTGAGAACGCCGCCCGTGACGTCTCTCCAGCCACTCCTTATTCAAAGAGTGGGTCTTCATCTCGCCTTACTCTCTACCACTGATATTGGGATCGCTCAATAGTCACCGAAAGTTCGCGAGTGTCAGGTCTGCCTTATCAGGAAATCGTGCCCCTGGAACGTAAAGGGCTATTGAAGGAACACCGTGAATTTTAGTCACTATGTACGAGTCTGACAGCCCTTCCGGAAAGTGGACGCATTGTATAGATTTTACCACGATAACAAAAAAGGTCACCGAGGGCACAGACGAGGGCGACTTGTTGTACCGTTTGCCTGAAACAATTTTCTGTGAAGTAGGTACTCGAAAGTACTCAGAATTTGAAATACCATCTTTGTTTACAAAAATAAATGTGATGTACCTTATTCTTTTTAAAAATGACCCTAAACCACTTGAAGGCCATTCAATACAATTATTTACTCCGTGCGGGAATCGAACCCGCGACACGCAGCGTAGTGCTACAATACATTCGGTCTATTCAGCTTTTATTATGACTTAGAACCACTCCGGAATTTAATAATTACCCGTGCGCTTGGCTCTAACTACTGTGGCGCTGTTTTCTTAAAAAATGATCTCAATTCGAGTCATATTCGAGATAAAATCGTATGAATATTATTTTGGAATAAGTGAATCTGATTGCGGGTTAATACAAACTTCACAAACAGGCTCATTTTGTTTGTCAGTGTCAAAGTTTGAGCCATTGTCAAAAACAGCTGATAAGTTTTAGGTTATGTTATTTTATGCAACAAAACGATTATTTTGAAAAATAAGCTAATAATGAAAGTCATGTGAGAATAAGTTAATAATATTAAGTCTAATTATAAAAAACAATAGAAGAATGTCTTCCAAGCTACCGAAGGCTACTTTGAATTTGAAACAGGTAAGTGTTTTTGAATTATCTACAGAAAATCAGAAAAAAAGGTACGCAGTGTTTATCGGCAATTCCTGTTAGTTTTCATATATTCAATAGGTATGCGATACAAATATACCCTTAGATACTTAATGCAATGACTCATTGTAATATCTGCTCTCATGTAACATTTTTTTTTTTTACTTTTCAGTTCCTTTTACGCCAAGAAGTACTAAAGCTATATAGGGAAATTTTTCGTACCATCAGACTAGTACAAGATGAAACTACAAAAGCTGATTTAAGAGACTGGGCGAGAGCAGACTTCAGGAATAATATGCACCACACCGATGAGGCCACCATCAAATCTATGCTGTTTCATGGACGAAAATCTTTGAAAGACTTAAAAACGTCATTGTCTTTGAGTAAAGCTTAAAAAATGTAGCTAATAAGCCCCTAGTTGAATTGAAACAGTTTTGTGATTAACTAATAGCTAAGTTTAGCATAGATTACTTACAAGTTTATTAACCGACAGACTTTTAACGTCCCTATAAAAAGAATATAAAAAAACTACCTCCAAACTAGAGTATGTTGTGAACATTATATTTGTAGCCTGTTGCTGTTAATTTTTTGAGTAGGTAATAAAAAGTATTTATTGTAATTACAAAACTTTTATTTAATACTAGCTGACCCGGCGAACTCCGTACCGCCTGAGAAACGATTAAAAAAAACCTTTTAAACCTTCCCTGGACTTTCCAAAATAATTCAAAACCAAAATCAGCTCAATCGGCCCAGCCGTTCTCGAGTTTTAATCAGACTAACGAACAACAATTCATTTTTATTTATATAGATAGATAGATTATGTGTCTATAACTAAAACAAAAATGATATAACTAAAGTTAAATTCATTATAATTTAGCTATTTACAGAAATAAGTCTCATATAATACATAAATAAATTATAAAGATATAATGATACTGAAACTTAATTCTTAGTTCACAAGTTATTTTTAGTTTAAAACATGTCTTAGGATACAGGAATAGCCACAACAGGTATGGATGCCAGGATATACTCACAGATCAAACCAGTAAAATGCTGTCTAGTCTAGTTCTTATATAATTGACCCAGCATCCATATCTGCAGTGCATTTAAACAGTCCTCAAGTACAAATGGACATGTCAAAAACAGAGGTTGTATATCTCAGTCTGACATGTCCATTGCGAGTTTTTAGTGGTCAAACTGCTCAAAAAATAATTTTATGAACACATTCATAGATTTTTTTACAGAGTTTTAATTCAATTCCATGTCCACATAGAATTATTTCTAGAGTGAGTGGTTTGAATATTGAAATCTCTCTCCTGCTGTAAACATCAGTTTTTGACATGTCTGTTTTTACACAGGTTCTGTCGTTTTTTTTTGTAAAATGTATCTATGCATGTCTGGTTATTACGTGGAGCAGTCATTTACCCTATTGTATTTAAACATACACTGGGAATCAGACTTTACATTGCCAAAGCACTCTAGCTTTTGAAATAAAGTTTTTAAATGCAAAATCTATGCACCTGTGTAGACAGCTTGATAGAACACATAAATCAAGATAGGCACTGTCAACCCTGTGCCAACTACCAAGGTAAACACTGTAAAGAATGTTACAAAATCACCATTTTTGTTCAGATATTTTGCTAATATCTGAATCAAACTTCTTGTTATGTGGTGTCCATCCATACCATAACAAGGTATCACATTCAAGAATCCAATACCCATTGAAAATATAAATATGTACCTCAGCAGTTTCTCAAACTGTGAAGGTGAGAAAAATGAGAACAGTCCCGTTCTTGGGAAATACTGGTCAATAAACACTGTCTTATGTAAATCATATGGCAGACCTAAGTATAGCACAGCATGATTTCCCTTTCTCTCAATGATAATCAAATGAGTGTGATTGTTTAATGAAGGCTTCAAGCAGTGCATTCCTCTTGGACAAGTGTAACCAGTAGGTTCTGTGCATTTAGTGAATTTCTTATCGACCATGTCTCTTGGTTTTAAACATGAAAACTGACCAGGCAGTACTGAATCATCAACCACTTTGGGCTCCATATATTCAAAGCAAAAACTGTACAAGTCATCCTTTCGGCAACATTCCACCACATCATTCTCCTTTATAGTTTCCATCATGATTTCATCATTTTGAGCAACAAATTCTGCACTAGTACAAATTCCAAACCGATCATGAGCCATATGGAGGCAGTAGCTCCAATCACTTGCAGTTTTAACATCACAACCAGTGATTGCTGTAACAACATCACCTTTCGCTAATCCTCTCACATCTTTCAAGGGAGAGTCATCTGTGAAATCTGTTATTCTTACACCAATCCCTGTTTCATATGCTATGTTAAATAAAATAGGAGCCGAAAAGAATAACAGTAAGGCCACAAATGCAGTGGCAACATTGTGCCAGATCCCTGCACAGTATATTCTCAATCTCTTAGTAATACCTAGGCTATTCAATTGATCAGAATTCATCTGTACAAATGCTATTGGTATTATAGTAAACACATAGACACCTACTGATATAAGTTGTACATCTTCTTGAGCCGCAGCCAGGGCATGGCCTAATTCATGGAAAACAGTACTGAATGCTACAGCTAAGAAGTACACCCAGAAATCTGACGCCGGAATGTTTACACCTGGTAACATGGCTTTCACTTCTGGCACATTGCTACTAATTTGAATGGTCTCATAAAAGTGTTCAAATATAAATGTAAGGAGAGTCCATAGCGCGAATGGTAAGAATATCCAAATCGTGAATATGTAGCCGCATGTATACCACTTCCGAAGTACACGGCTCAGATTTTTACTCCATCTGTACAGAAACCTGTTGAAAGCGGTAGTTGTCCATTTAAAATTTAATATTCCTATCTGTAGTCCGGTCCCTTCCAAAAATGCATAATACGGATAGTGCATACAACTCTGAAACAAACATAACGTAGATCAATAAACACAATAACATCATCAATTATTTCATAACAATTTCAACTGAAAATACCTTGAAAAACGAGTCAAAGAACCATATGACGACATAAAATGTTATTACAAATGAGCAAAGTATTGCAAAAGACATGGTTGCAGCCTTTTTAGATACGTTTTCTTTAATTTCTTTAACATTTTACATTATTTTGTATAAAATCAAAAGCCGGCACCACATGAGAAATTGGAAAATTGGCAAGGAAAATCGATTATGTCAAAATACAGATAACACAAAACGTCAAATTCCTTCAAAAGACTGTTTTGGAGCACACGGCTTTTGGATTCCAAAAGGAATTATTTATAACACTTGGCTGAATAGTGATATAGCTTTGGTCAGAATTTGAACGATTTAAAAAAGTGTTTTGACAATGGGGAAGGCAAGTGTCAAAGTGAAAATGACAGTTTGGTCCCCAAAGAACTGTAAAATCAAAGGAATTTTCAGAAAAAAAAACCATTTATTGATGTAAAATGACTAGATGTTGTGTAATAAGCTGTAAAAATGATGGAATACACTTTTCAAAATAATATCTACTTTTCTTTTGGAGGTTATGTACCAGTATTGCATCGCTCGAAAATCGAAGAATTATCACCTGGAACGAGTTTTGTAATAGTTGTGGTGTTAAGAAATTAAATATATTGTGATATTTCTCGAATCTAAATAGAAAAAAAGGTTAAAATTACTGACTTAAAACATTATGATATTTTATCAAAATAGAAAGTCAAAACCAGCATTATATTCTTGATAAAGGAGAGGACAGGTAAAACATACCTAAACTCAAAAATTGAAACCTCAACTACAAGTAATTGTGGATTTATTACGGTAAAATCAAATGTATAACCACTCAATTAAATCACTTTTTTCCTCTTGTAGATGCGCCGCGGCGTCTTAATTCTTCTTTTAGTATATAGTACTTGCATGGACGAATAATTTTCCATATTTGTTTTGTATTTATACTCAATTTTTATAACAAATAATCTTGTTTGTTTTTTTGTACAAGGTAGACGTGGGGACCAACTATCGCAGCGCCATCTACGATTAGCTTTGAGTTGCCATCCCCATTGTAGAATTCATCGGTCGTGGGTCGTGCTGTGTGTTGTTGATCGAAAATAATCGAAATAAAACAGTATTGTGATAATTTAAAAAACATTTTAACATGTGAGTGATGAGTTGTACGGAAAATGAAAGTGGCCCTTTTGTCGTGTTCTTCTTACCAGCGGTCGTTGCCTGCCTGACCATACTCCTGGCTAGACGCTGGGCGAACTCCCAAGTTAGCAATACTTCGTCTACAGCCGTCTCTAGGCGGCGAAAAATCATTAAAGACCCGCTTATTAAGCGGCCCCTGCCGCCACTAGCTTGTAAAATGATGCCACCAGGATCCAAAAAGGCTTCTGGTGTGAATAAGAAGGTAACAATCAAACCTCCATCTGCATGCACACACTGCTCAAGTACAGTTGTATTAATTAAATTTGTGAAATATTGACACGACAGATTTGCATGCTGGAAAAGGTATCTGGTGTAATGAGGTATTTCATTGCTTTGTAAGTTTTATCATTTTTGACAGTAAACTGTATTGAACTTCCTTGTAATTTTGCATCATGATTTTTATTACAATTTAGCATTGATAATAAATATATAATTATTGAGTTAGCATTAACTTAGCAACCAATTTCATGATACTTAAAATTTCCTCTTAAATTATTTTTCAGGGTACATTCCCAGTTCCAGATGAAGAAATGAATGGTAACGGGAAGCGGATAGGTCGTCCTGCACGCACCCCGCCTACCACTCTCTCAAATGTTGGTCTCACTGACATGAAGCTTGCGGAGGGGCCGGTAGCCCCTAAACATATACCATTCCCGTACATACCGCAGGACGGAACTCTTTTGTTTGAAGCCATGACATTTGTTTTTACTCTGGTGGCTACTGGACTACAGTTCCTCAACCTGTACAGGACTGCCTGGTGGCTTCCACATTCATACACAAATCAGGCTATGGTAAGTTCAAGTATGTCCTGTAGTTTCATCATTATAGCAGAGTTTTCCTCCTTTTATATTTTGTTTTAGTTTGTAGTGGCTGACAGGAGTAATAATTATGTAATGTTTCCATATCTAGCTTAATTTAAAGGAGGAAGTTAAAGGTAGTTTTTATTCAAATTTGTTAGATTTATTTGTTATTATAATTAACATCTGGTTGACCGAGCTTCGCTCGGTTTTTAAAATGTCTATATCTTGGGAACCGAGCTTTTCTCGAACCTGGGACCTTGATAAATCGATTCCTTGAGCCGAAAAACCCCTAATCTGTAACTTCATGAATGTCCTTGGAGCCATTTCCGAGATCCTGATTATATATATGTAAATATACAAGAATTGCTCGTTTAAGTTATTAGATATTAATAGTTAATATTTTTGCTGCGATTCATAAAGAGATACAGTACAAAGATACATTTCAAGATGTTGAATGTCGAGTTGAACTTTTGAGATATGACTTGAAATATCAAAACACTGTATGGTTTAGTATTATATTTATGTTGACGGACTAGTCACTAGAACATCTACATGTCCAAATATTGTTCTGTCATATTTAAATAACTTTATAAAGCAATCAATTAAAATCAAATTAAGCAACTCAATCTTTATACAGTTTTTATCTTATATCTTGTTCACAAATCCATTTATATTTAGTTACTTGTGAGTGTGACTCAGATTAATAAGTGATGAGATAACATGGACAACAAACAACTTATGGCTCTATTTATGTATAGTGATAAGAATCTCAAGGTCAAACCATAGGGTGGACGGATTTAGAAAATAATAGTAATGTGTTCTATGTTGATGAGTAATGTAAATATTGGTTCCCTAAATGTGTCAGCTGCTATATTTCATTTTGTATTTTAAACTAATTGATGGATGGATAAAGTAAGAAATGAGTTTATTAAGGGGAACTTTGAAAGTGGAGCACAGAAATAACCTCCTTTTTTTGAAGTCAGTAAAAATGAAAGGGAATTGTCTGACTCATGTGACTAAGAGAGTTATGAGTAAGAATGTTGATGGTCGGAGGAAGAGGAAGGCCAAAGACAAAATGGAGTTATTGTCTAAGGAATGATATGAAGGAAATAGGAGTAAATGATAGAAAAAAAGGGAGAATGGAAGAAAAAATCGTGTTGCGCCGACCTCAAGTAAAATGGGATGAGGCAGGAAGATGATGATGATTTTTTGACTAATTATGAAACTTCTTACCTATATGACCTGCCCTTGACTAATGCTTGTAAGCACTGCTGCTGAGTTTGACATCTTGGGTTAGATTCCCGGAGGCATACATACATAGTGTTTGGTAGCACCGCCGTCTCCTCATAGAGGCGATAGGTTGCGGCAAACTAAAATGGGACGCAGTTACATCCATCTGTTTTGCTGTTCAGTAATGCTAGAAATAGAGGAGGTGGAATGCTTGTGGCCTTTGTGTCCTCCACCTCAGGCCTGCAAGAGATGCTCAAGGCGACGAGGATCGCAAGTTGATTTCCAGCTAACTTAGGCAGATGGCAAGTAATGGGTAGCTCGCCGTCTGATCAAGGACCAGTCTCGAGTCGATGGTGCGTCGTAGAACTGCCAACAAAAGACGGCACCCATAGGGTAGGGAATATAGGTCTAAATTGCATTCCTGGCTTAGCGGGACTGTCTTATAAAGGCTTCAGGAATTACAATTCAAATGAAATGTTTTTTTGCTTTCAGAACTTCTACTTGATTGACCCACATTTGGTGGCCTTCATCGTGACGATAATATTCCGCAAGCTGCTGCTCAGCCTCACCCTGGCTGTGCTCAGAGGTCTACTCGCTCCTAAACTTATGCCACATGCAACTATTGCAGCCAGGTAAGAAGCTAAAAGTATTTTGAATTGAAAAATAATGTTTATGGTTTGAGATGATTTAAGAAAACATGAAAATAATTCATATCAGAAACCAAAAAAACTATAACTTTGGCACATTATACTTGGGCCGCGGGACTGTCTCAACAGGTAACCGAGACCCTGGAACCTAAAGGGCTATTGGAGGAACACCTTGTATTTTATTCAGTACAAGTTTGACAGTCCCTTTTGGTCCACCCTGCGCGGGAGGACTCAATGGGAGGTTTTCTTTTTGGAGTTTAAAAAAAAAAGTAGTTTCCAAGGACTCTATAGATGGCGTTGAACTGACGATGTTACTCTAGGAAAAAGATGTATGCCTTCATTTTTGCACCAATCTACGAGGCACAGACTTCTCTTCTTTTTCTTTTGGGACATTTTCTTTCTGGCGTGGAAAACTCATAAATTAAAAAGACTGGTAAATGATTTTTTTTTTCTTTTTCCTTGTTGTTATTTATTTTCAAAATGCCATTTGTGTGATGTGATGTGACTGACAATGACATGACATGTACTTTTTGTTTTACGATCTCAAAATTACATCCAAGTGAAAAAAATTAAAAAATGACGTGACGTTCGTTCATTGCAGTAACATATCAAGTTCAGCGCCATCTATCAATTGACTAGGGAAAGCATAAAAAGAAAATCTCTCATTGATGATATTACCACTCAAAAAAAGGCACATTTTACTACGCGAGACCGTTTTTAAGGATACCGTGGCCCTGGAATGCAAAGGGCAATCGAGAAAACCGTGTGGAATTTTAGTTAGTAACCCCCATATAATAAAACGAGAAGTAAATTTACGCTTATTATGGGGGTATGAGTCTGTTAGTAGTTTCCAATCGACACAGAGCGGCAGGACCTATGATAAATCATAATTTTAACAATCCCATAAAAAACGGGCATTTTAAACGTGACTTTTTTCGAAAGAAATGTTAGCTGTTTAAATTAATAGCAAATACAAGAAGGGTCAACGAGGATTGTATTGACACTAAATTTTAATTAACTCAAGAAGAATTTTATTATTAGTAGTCTGTCTTGGTCTGCTTTTAATTTCATAGTTGTTGTACCTTTAATTTGGCATTTTTTCTTGATTAATTTCATCCTAAAGTCTGTTGTTAATAGTAATTATTTTCACAAGAAGATTATTATACTTGGATGTTTATTTTTCAGAATGTTCATATTGGGTGTGGTACTTGGTGCTCTCTCTTGGTGCACATATTTCATTGTACTAAAGTATCCTCTGGTGAAAATATTCTACTTGTGCTATCCGTAAGTACTTTATCTTTTTAATTAGCCTATGCTGTCCCACTGTTGGGCAAAGGCCTCCCCCAACCTTCCAAGAGTAAGAGACTTTTAACAAAAGAGAACCTTTACATTAAGATTTTTTTTGTTTTTTGAAAATTGCGTCCCCACTTATTCGGCCTAAACATTAAAATCCATTAAAGACTGCTGAGCGATAATGATTGGAACAAACGAAAACGCTCTGGTGGCCTACCTTGACGTCTCAAAGCGAGAGAACGAGATGGCGCTAGACGATTTGTTTAGCTGTCTCTTTCCCACATTGGACGGAATAACTCTCCTTTCAGACGTCATTTTAGCCCCTGTAATCTACT
Source organism: Agrotis segetum (assembly GCA_036375495.1). Lineage (NCBI taxonomy): Eukaryota > Metazoa > Arthropoda > Insecta > Lepidoptera > Noctuidae > Agrotis > Agrotis segetum. The sequence goes on along the minus strand of JAQSVV010000679.1, from coordinate 1,458,293 downwards.
TTATAAAAATAAGTCGAGTTTTCCTTCCTGACGCTATAACTCCAGAACGTACGAACCGATTTCCACGGTTTTGCATTCGTTGGAAAGGTCTCGGGATCGTGAGGTTTGTGTGGCGAGGTTTCAGTGGAAACGGAGTTCGCCGGGTTTGCTAGTCTTTAATAGATTTTCAACCTTATATGCGCGTTAGTGATTTTCGCATGTCATTTGTCTAGAGGTTTTGAAGAAAATAATAACAATTGAATCAACCTTCTTCTTCCAGGGCCGTGATATACTTCCTCCTCTTCGGTTTCCACGCCAGTCCCTTCCTGGAGCTCAGTAACGGCGACCCTCCGCTCCACTGCTGCACGCACGACGCCGCACAGATCCGCACGGAAGTGGAGGCGTTGCGGCAGGACTTTAACGTGCGGATGAAGAAGATTATCTTCAATTCCGTTGTTGGAGCTTACTACTCCAGTTTTATACCGTGCTGTTTTGCACAGGTGAGGAAAAATAATACAATGTTCATCATCATCATCTGCCTAGCCTTTTCTCAACAATATTGGGGTCGGCTTCCATTCGGACCCGATGCATCTGAATATCAGTATTTTACATGGCGCGACTGTCTATCGGACCTCCTCAACCCAATAACTGAGTAATACGATAGCCCCATTGTAACACTGGATTGGAAACTGAAATAATTTTATAACTCTAATAAAATCCAGTCTTTCTAAAATACAAATTACTGTCTCTGATCGAGAAGTTGCCATTTCCGTTGGGTATCATGAGTAGTGTTATACTTGCTCTACATTATCGGTGAAAATCTGATCATCTACCAGCAAGATAACATTTATGGTAAGCGTAAACGGATTTCTGTATCGGCAGCGATCGGATTGCCGATGCCACCTTCATTTGTATTTTTTAGTGATTGTACGTTCGGAAAGTGTTTGTGAGAAAGGAGGAAAGCGATGCAGAAGTTGTTATTGCTTGTTTTTTAGCAGAAGAGGAATGCAAGAAAGAAAAAGAACAAATGATTCAGTAAGCGCGCGGGGCGCGTCCACTGATCGGCACACCGTATGAACGTCATCGGTACGCATCGCATGTAGGCATTATCGATGAGCCGTCCGTATGATGCGGATCAGTGGACGCAGTTGTATGAGTTTTAATACAAGGCAAACTAAAATCCGTTACGTACGATTCGTCCGATACGTGCGATGCGGACCTGTGCACACCTTTAGATAGGCTTGTTCTAAGAGTATAGCCGAGTATGGGCGACTTCAAAACAATGCGTTGCGGCTTTGCATCGTAAAAATCTCTGACAACGAAATTGTATTGACATGCGTCGTCGTTTTTGCGATGCGTTACCGCAACGCAGTGTTGTAGCTTCGTCCTATGCTCTCTACACCATCGTGCCGACCATAATCACTGATAATGTAAAGAAGCTATTATGTTTGAAAGAGCACTTAACCTAACCCATTATTATATTTTGCAGTCATATCTGTACTACGAGGTATACGCGGCGTCTCAACAGACGGCGTTCGTGTGGGCGGGTCTGTTCGCGCGGTACGTCAGTCAGCTGGTGAGCGCGAGCTACTGCGACGTGCCGCACCGCGCCGCGCTGCATCTCGGACGGTGGAAGACCGACAATAATACTTGTACAGGTAAGCTTATGACCGGGACATTCGCTCAAGCGAATATATGCACGTCGCAAACAATGTATTGGCTTGCGATTAAAACAAATGCATAGTAAATGAAAATACTTAATTAAAAAAAAATGTTTAAGTTTTCGATCATATAAATCATAAAATTATATAAAGTTATTTTTGTTTTAACTAACTTCCGCCATTCCGATGTATTTTTTCCCATATAATGAATGTATCTATATGCATCAGACACGAATGGCACTAAAAGAATTGGCCTGGTTCACTTTTTTTATGGATACCTAACATTTCACCAAAAAAGAAATATATCAAGAATTTAGAAAATAAAAACCGAAAGTGTCCTAACAGAGTTTCATGCATTTCTTGCTGGTGGCTTCCTGGTGGAAAGATTTTTATTATTATTTTGACATGAATTTACGTTTCTGTTGTGTATTGCTGATGATTCAGTTTGAATGGGTGGCCTACCATGACGTCTTAAGGCTTGAGTATTTCAGCTGTGTGAAGGAGATGGCGCTAGACGACTTGTATAGCTCTGTCGCTTTCTTACAGCAGAACTACTAACGTTTTATGGCGTAATGGTCGGCCTATCATGAGTTGTCATTACGATACTCGATCATCGAGATCGACCGCGTTTGGCGCTCTCATTGGCCCGCTCCAAGCTTGTATGAACTCTCAATCAATGAGTGCGACAAACGCGGTCGATATCGATGATCGACTATCGTAATGACAACTCATGGTATCTATAGGCTGTGGTATAGGTACAGAACCTATGATTGAACCTTGTTAACTCCACAGAAGGTACCGAGGTGGTCCCGTGGTGTGCGACCCGCATGTGGTCCCGCGGCGCGCGCGTGTCGCTCAACAGTCGCGTGTACGTGGCCAGCACACCCACTGTGGCCGCGGATCCCGCCTCCGTCGTGCACTGCAGGTTCCATGTGAGTAGTTACAGTTATGGTTGCTCTTTATAAAACACTAGCTGTTGCCAACTCGAAAATTATCCCATGGGTTCATAAAATCAGGATAAAAATGATCCTTTGTGTTTATTCAGGCTATAAACTGTCTGTGTACCAAATTTTATCCAAATAAGTTCAACAATTTTTGCGTGATCTTTCACTTGACTTTTCGAAATTCGCAAAAAAAAAAATTTGCTTTTTCATACAAAATGAGAAATTGATCGGGCCCATCAGTATGAAAAATCCTTTTTTGTTTTTGCAAATTTCGATAAGTCTTAGAACAAGCCCCACGAGAGGTTTTGCGCTATTAACGTAAAACGTTGTATAGAAAATAGAAGAAAGGACTATACTTAAAACCTAATGTGAAAGGCGTGGTAATCTAAAGGTCTTCGCACATTATAACAACTCCACGCCAACGCGGCAGCAACTCTACTCACACTCTCGATGAGTAGTCAACTAGTTGATCCACCCAATGGTCACTAGTGGACAACGCTGTGTCAATTAGTGGCCAACGCGGTGCCAACGAGTGGGTTATTCAACAGACAACTCGTCTAACCTCAGTTTTCCCGTCACGCGTCAGTCGCAAACGCATAGTCGTTACGTGGACAACGTGTGGTCGTTGCGTGGACGACGTATGGTCATTGCGTGACAAACGTGTCGGGGTTGACCTCTAGTGTACGATGCGTAGGCCACTCGTTGTACACTACTTTATAATCATTTTTTGAAATTGAACCTTGAACATATGATACAGGGCTTAAATTTCAATGTCTAGCATAGAGTCGAGTCGCCGGTGAGTTGTTATAATGTGCGAAGACCTTAAAGCCTCCCCTTTGTTCAGCAGTGGACATCTTCCGGCAGATGATGCATAAAGGTTTATAGGTATAGTAATAAAATATGTCTTAAATAATAATTCTAAAATTACTTTTCTCCCACAGTCGGTGTTCGCGAACCCATCAATGCTACTATGCGGGATGCTGTGTCTCCAACTCTCCCTCATAGTATTGCAACTGTGCTTGCTATTCAGCTCCATACAATGGCACAACTTCCTAGCGATAGTCATACTACTCTTCATCAATTACTACACGTTATTCAAAATGGTACGCGACTATCTCGTCGCATGGAAGGTCTACAAAGCAGAGAATATGATACAAGACAAAAATGGCTCGTTACATTCTGTACCCAATTAAGCTTAGATCTCTAACTACTAAGGTCAATGTATCCTGCGCACAAAATTTGTTTCTAAAATGTTGGTCGGACAAGCTTCGTTGTTTTGCGTTCGTTGTTGTATGAAAATTATTGTTTTTAGGTTATTGTGAGGTATGTTCAGGGCCGGACTGGACCGGGAGGGCCCGGTTCCTCTATCTGGGTTATATCAGTTTCTAAACTGCAATAACCCAGGACTTTCAAAATTAACCAATTTTTTGTTTAGATACTTTCAAAGTTACCATTTCTAACCTTTCACAGTGACGTTTGCGACATTTACAAGTTATCAACAGATTGATGAATTTTACGCTTGTAGGTAGGACATCGGTTGGTAAGAGCTACGCATGTTCTGAATCCGGAGGTTCAAATCCCGTCGCGGACGAAATTGTCTTTCTACCAAAAGTCCTTGAAATCGTTTGTTTGGAATACCTGGTCATGTTCAACCAATTCTCTCTACTAGTATGAACGAACTATCTTGTCTAGTTTACATTTAGGTCGTAAGAGCTGGGTCTAAATCTGCGCGGGCCAACGATTATATCTTCCTTCCGGTAAGACCCACGGAGACTGGGACCCGGCTGGTTTACGCCACCTTGACCAGGTGGCCAGTCCGACCCTGTAGATGTTAGATCCTGAGTAATCAAGTAACCAAATTAGTTGTCGGTAGATTCGCTTAAATGTTCCGTATTTGCCAGCAACACGGAGATACCTCCGTGTCGCTGGCAATCTATATTTAAAAAAAAACCTTCAATTGATTGTGACTTTACTAGATTTTTAAAACTTATCGGTGGATGTGACCCTTCTGTTGGCCAATAATATTTCATAGAAGTCTTCCGTAGCATAATCTGTTGAGTTGATAAATATACCTAATAAAATACTTCCAGAACACTGTTGAAAATAAATAATTTACGAAGCTTGCAGTGGGTCAATAAAACGAAATGTTTAAAGTTTTAGAAGCCAGGCAGAAGTCTAACTATAATATACATTCCATAATAACACATTCGAACTCAATATAACGAAGCTTGTTGTACTAAATGCTGTATTTTGTTGAACATCTCATTGTTGTGTCAATTGTACTTAATATTTTGTTTAGAACTGGCGCTCATTATGATAAGGATTCGGTTTTTTGAACAATGTAACACTATTACATACCATTAAATGTAATACTATAAGACTGATGGTCAGAAGACCATTACTGTGTCCTGGGTGAGCGATAAAAATATGGTCATAAACATTTATTCGCTTTGCATATCGTATTAGAAAGTTACTCTTGTATTTAGCATTGCATTATGTCCAAAGGTTCGCTCACTTAGGAGGATTAGTAACAGAAAGGCCCAGCGCACACCGCTGGAGGCGCGGGCGGCGGAGCGCATTTACGTTAAGATAACAATTTAATGTAAACCTTATCTACCTTGACATCGGTCGCGCTCATTCTCTTTGGTAGCTTGAGGGCGCTCTTAGCACCGTGTCCAAATTTATTGTTATATTGACCGTATGTATATCTTAAAGTGTGCTCCGCTGCGCTTCGAGCGGTGTGCGCTGGGCCTAACGTTTGCACGTTCTTGACGCCTAAAAACGTCATTTTGTGTACTAATGACTAAAATGTCTTATTCCAAAATAACAAGATATGACACAAAATGTTAACCCTGAACAATTATACTATCGTACTTGCCATAAAGGAAAGTTTTATTTTTTTTAGTGTAGGTGTATTCTTATGACTTTTTATAGACCCCAGAAATCTCATTTTCATATTAGTCTAGTCATTGGACTTGAATGTAAGTTATAAAAATAAAAACTTGAATGAACAGTGATGATATATTTTTTATTTTTTTAAAACATTAGTAAAATAAACTATTTTGGTTTATTATTTACACAATTTACAGATTTACTACAACACAAAACACACAGTTACTGATTTGAGTATGATAAAGTAAAGCCATTAAAAAAATCCACAATTGATAAGAACATTATCAAGCCATTTTATTATTGTTTTCTATCACAATAAATACTTGTTTAAGGCAGAAACTGATAATTCAGTTGTGGGTACTTTATCAGGTCAATTCAATACACTGAACTAAGACATAATTGTGTGATTGAACATACACTTTCACTAACGATAGTGATTTTATTGCTAAGTCCATTCCTAATATTATCACATTTTACAAATAATAATAGTGTCATTATCAATGGGGATGGCAACTGGGGAACTAATGGCGCTAGTATAGCTTGTTCCAAGCATGGTCATCGGTTCTAATCAGTTCAAATCTTAAAGGTACTTCAAAATAGTACTACGTCATTGGTCGTATTAGGACTAAGCTATGGTGGCGCCATCTACAATTAGCTTTGACTTGCCTTCCCCATTAGAAAAAAAATTCCTACTGAGTGGATACCCAAGAAGAGGTCTTATTGCTATCATTAATCTGAATTTTAATCTTCTTCATTTTATCCCTAACAATATCACATGCTTGCAGGATCTCCTTATCTTTCCTTGATAAGGCATTCAATCTCACTGTATGTCTAAATTCCACCAGAGTGTCTATCAAAGAGTTAGACAGTACACTGTCTTGTGATGAGTCTTGTAGTTTCAGTCCAAATGTTGTCAACATACCAGTTATATACTCTGCTATTAATACAATAGGAACTGGATAGTATTCCGTAGTATCCAACCTTATAAGCCTATTAGCATCACTTACTAAACTGAGCATATTGTTGATACAAACGGCAGTGTTGAAATCATTTTTCAAAGCCTCAATATTAGCCTCCTCTATTCTCTGTAATTCATTCAGTATCTTATCTTTGTAATCTCCATTACTCACAGCATTATTATTGACATAAATAAATGCATCTTTAAGGAAGAATTTGAATTTGTTTAAGACCTCTTCAGCTGTTTTCATTACTTCATGGCTGTATTCCATTGGGTAGCGGTAACTTGATGTGAGGCAAGCCATTCTGAACACGTCTGCACTATGTTCCTTCAACAGGTCTGGTATTGATATGGTGTTCTTGAGTGATTTGGACATTTTGGTGTCTCCCTTCACATGCAAGTGACCTACATGGATCCAATAGTTGGCCCACTGTCTTGTATTGTGGTAAGCACATGACTGGGCCTCCTCATTCTCATGATGGGGGAACTGAAGATCAATGCCGCCAGCATGGAAGTCTATTTGGGATCCAAACACTTTACTGACCATGGCAGAGCACTCTATATGCCATCCTGGCCTGCCTTTACCCCAAGCTACATCCCATGAAGGCTCACCAGGCTTATAACCTTTCCACAGAGCAAAGTCTGTTTTGTTCCTCTTCTCTTCATTTGCAGCCTCACCTTCAAGTTGAGGTTTTTGTAACTTGCCATAGGAAGGAAACTTGGTGGTGTCAAAATAAACTGACCCATCAATTGTTACATAGGCCATCTCTGTGCCGATTAGCTTCTGCACAAAACTTTCAATTGAGTGGATATGATCTGATACTCTAGTAATGATTAGAGGTTTTTCGATGTTCAAAGAAGACATATCAAGCCAAAATTCATGTTCATATTGCTTGGCAATATTCTGAAAATGTGTCTTTGTTTCAATACCTTTTCGTATAATTTTGTCATCGATATCCGTAATGCCCATTGCCGTCACGAGTTTAATGTTTAGAATTGATTTTATAATTCGCTGAATAATGTCTAGCTTGACGTAGCAGCTGCATGGCCGACGTGCGCGGAGTCGTATACCGTCGGACCGCAAGAGTACCAGGTGGCGATGTGAGGGTCATTCAGAATTACCGGAACTTTCTGATCTGCGACACAGTTGTAAATGTATGCACCAGTTGGATTTCCATTTGGCATCAACCATCTCGTTTCCTTGTACGGTTTTAAACTGCACACGTGGGAAAGTTTTCTTGATATTACGGGAAACAGATTCCTCATGTTTATTTAACTTCTAAGTTCATGGACAAAGAGAATCCACTGGGGGCGATGGGCACTGAACTCACAATCAACACAACAGCTGATAACAACTGACAGATAGTGTCAAAAAGTAAAAAATTCCATCGCTTCGTTCCGTTACTCAATTACGTACCAACTTGGGAATCGTTTTAATTTTTTTTTTAAATAAATTATTTGTACAAATAATACTTTTATTTCGAAAATTTTGAGGTTCAAGATTGAATTTAGAAGTAAAAAAGGCTGTCCACGGTGAATAAAATAAATACATCACATAAAACATGGACGCAACTGAAAAGAAATTAAAAACATTATGAATTATTAGGAAAAACATTTATTTCTACTGTCATCATCAGTGTCACTTCTGTCGAATTTTGTCAACAAGGAATCGGACATAATCTTTTATTATTTCTCTGTGAAATAATTCATTACTTGCTATAAAAATGGTTGTTTTTGCTCCTGATGAAATTGGCCTAGCGGATAAATCACCATGTGCAGGAATCAGAGCTGATCTCAAGATGTGTTTACTAGCAAGTGACTGTTGCAAAAAGGTTAGTTTCTGTATATAATAATTTTCTGAACCAATTAGATTTTTTAGAATCACACCTTTCTATTACAAAGACTTTGCTTTTTTCATAATAATTGATTTACTACTTTAATATTTCGATAAGTATATGTGAAGATTTCCGTCGATTTGTACTACCTATTTATCATGATGAAATATCTTTAATTCGTTGATAAATCTCTCTGACTACAAACAACTTGACTGAACTCTTACTGGATATTGGTATTATTGGTAAAAAATAATGTTTTGGCAATGGTTATAACATAATGCGAACAGCGAAGGAGTGGAACAATCTGTTTCTGTCTGTGTTTGTTTGTCCAAACCTATACAACCCTAATCTCTTGAAAGTTAGAGTGAACAGGCATCTTCTGGGTAAACTCGCTCCATTGTCGATCCTGTCTTTGTCACACCTAACCTAGACTAAGGTCAAGAGCTAAACCATAAAAAGATTTTGGTATTATGAAGTACCATTTTTTGGTTGTTACTGTTATTATAATGAAATGAGTTTTGTAATGGAATGGTTATTTCAGGAAAAGAAGACACCTAAAGACTGCCTGAGAGAAGGAGTGGTGCCAGATGAATGTGCTCAACTTAGGCAAATCTTCTTTGAATGTAAAAGATCACTTGTGAGTAAATTTATAATTACTTTATCAAATAAGTTTGTTGCTATAATAGGCAAACATAAATATAAAATAAAAAACAAGTTGGAAAATAGGATAAAATGACTTAAGTGTGTACTCAAGAGATTGTTTATAGGACTTGAGATAAAAACTCTTGATTGAAACAAAACAGTCACTGGCTTTTTATTATATAAAATTCACCAACTTTCACCTATACTTGAATCCGCTGTGTCGCAACATTCGGTTGCTCAGACACAATCAGGCGCACCATCAAATAAAATAACAACTTATTTTTCTTTTCCAGTTGGACAACAGAAGAAGGTTTCGTGGTCACAAGGGCTACTGATGTATGTACGTTGGCATTTTAATTATTCTTAGAGATAAATAGTTTGTTTTAATTTTATTGAATGTATAAAGTATTAATACATAATTTGTTTAATAAAACTTGACTGTTAACTGTGATGTTTTTATGAGATAGTTTTGTTTTTGATCAATCTGCAAACCATCAGGATGTACAATTGACAAAGTTGAATCATGACCCACCATAAGCTTATTTTCCTACAGGCATTCAAATACAATTAGGTCCACATTCGCTTAAATGTACATATACATGGTAACAACTTTGATCTTTGTCAATTTGGTGGATTCAAACGATTTATTGTCATAATGGGTCATGATTCAACTTTGTCGATAGTTCATACACAAACACCCAGACTCGGAATAACTATTTGTAGGTCATACAAATATTTGTTCCGTGCGGGAATCAAACCCGCTACACGCTGCGCAGCAGTCCAATCAGCCAATCAGCTACACCAACAGTACAGTCAGTGATAATGTTTTAGACAAGAAGGAATTTCTCCTTTATTGTGGGTACTCGTATGTTAAGTCATACCCAGACTTTGAAGATCACACAACTACCTACTTGTAGATTATATAAATATTTTTTTAGATGCAGGATTCGAACCCCAATAACTCGGGCCCACACAACACTGAAATGCTTTCTGTTATTCTTTAGGATTGTACACAGGGAAAATAAACAGAACATTTAATTTCAACTTTTATTATAAAAATAATTGAAATATTAATTAAATTCTCTATACATTCTACAGAGCTTAGCCTGCACTCATAACTAGCTTTTCAAGCCAAACAGTAATTATTTATAAATTGCTTTTATACAATAATACAATTGTTTAAACATAGTTTGAATTTGAACGTTTCTTAAAAATAGTGATGCCAATTTTTATATTGGATTGATTCACTTCAAAACAAGCAAAAATATTTGTACCTAGGTATTAAATAGATCTTTGTGGCGGCTGAGTTGGTAGTTATTTATCAACTTAAAAGGATTACATAGGACCACGTTAATTTTTAGTTACTTTGGGTAATTAGAAGCTTCTACTGAGTAAATTTTAAGCAAATATATAACTAAGCTTGGTTCGAAAAACATTTTTGAACAGGGATGTATTTGGTTCAGTTATTTATTTATCACCTCGCCTATAATTTTCTATAAAGAACAATTTTTATTGAATTGCAAAATTTAGATTTTTGGTACCACACAACCCGAACATTTCAACTCCTTATAATTATTCTATTAATTATTATAACTTTATTAAGCCTTATAAAATTGCATTAAACTCTAACTATAATACGCTAAAATGAAATATTTCTAATGAATTGGTGTTTTAAAAATATTTAAATACTTAATTATAAAATAATTAGGTATTTGCGTAGTTAATAAATTGGCAAAATGTATAGTTAGGTATTTGGTTTAAATTTTTGTGAAACTTAGTTTTAAAGCAAAAAAGCTGTTTAATCAAAAGTGTTATTTGTAAATTCATCAAACTTGCAAGCATTATTACCTATTACAAATTGACTAGGATTAGCACCATAGCAAAATAATCAAGTATTGACTAGAAATAATATTAAAGCAAAATAAAGAATCACGAAATTAAAATTTGCTTGCGACTAATTTATACATACATATATTTATTTTCATAAAACAAATTATTTATAACTGGTACAAAAAATGTTTTTTCAAAACAGGCAAAATCACAAATAGAAATAAATACATTATTTTTCACATACAGTGCTCAATAACAGCTTTTCAAGACTTGCTGTTGTTTAATAATTTATTGGGGTTTTATTTGAACAACTTATCTGTTTTATTCGCTAAAAATATTTATGAAACTTAATATAAATTATTCTTTATTAAAGTATAAATAAATTAAATCGTCATCATCTTCACCGACACCAAATGTATCGAGATGGGGACAGGAAAATGATGTTCAATTATTTAAAAGCATAAATTAATTACAAGATATTTAAATTCTATTATAAATTCTTATGATACATATTGATGCTTCTCAAGCCAATAACTATGCTTATACTCTGTGCATGTAATCTTATTATTTTAATGAATCACAATATCAGGTAGGCTTTTTGGTCATATTAATATTATGGTATTAGAAATATATATTTTGATATAGAGAAAGTGTTGATTTGTGTTGTAAAATAATTTCGAAGGTAATGTTTAGTATACCAGGGAATATTCTGTAACAAGTAAAACTAAGCATGGTTTATACAATGACACGGTAATGGCATTTATAAACGACGAAATGAATTTCACAAGTTTTCTTTGCTTTTATTCTGAATTTGTACCCGACCTTCTTGGAAAATACAGGTTGTTATACGTATCAAATACCTGTGCTGGACCTGCGTGGTGGATTACTGCTCACTTCTTTTCACAGATAGAAAGCCTGAGTCTCAGAAATGGGTCCATATATAATTATATATGTTATTTTATGTATATAAATGAGCTTTAAATATAAAATAGTGTCATAGTCTAAACCTAGCTTAATCGGTGCACCAAGCTAATGTTATATTATTAATAAATATCTAATAAGTATTATTTCATAAAGTTTTAGAACAATAAAACTACAATATTTTTACGACGCGAAATTGGCCACTCGTCTTTAGGTCTTTGTTTTACTTTACAATTATTGAAATGGAAACAGGAAAGTTAAAAAACTCATAAAAAAAATTGAATGTGGGATTATTTATTCGATATTTTTGTTATGTATTTCATAATAATTATTTATTGTGCGTTTCTAATTTTAGCAAAAGGTTTGTTTAAGGCGAACTATTTTATGTTTTGTGAGCATCACAATATATTTTTATTTCTAATTATGTAAGAATTATGAAACAGTAAGTTGGAGTAAGCAATGGTTAGACAATATTGTCGATTGAACAACGTGTGAGGATAGTGATATGTATCTCGAGATATGTCAGAAAATTGAAAAATCAAAAAATAATTATTTCTTTCAAAGATTTAGGCAAAAATAGAAAGGGGATTTGTTGAGCTAGACCTCGGTATTAATCGAAAATGCAATATTTGGGCATGTAACCTATATGGAAGACTTCACCCAAATGTAACAAAATATTGTCAAGTCATGTAGGTATAATTTATCATAGAATTTTATCTAGACGACCGTCGTAGTGAGATGTCTCGTAGTAGATCATATCAAAAGTATAGTGAAAGGTTGAGAAAAATGGCGTCTACAGAAGAAAATCACTCCTTTATATTAAAATCACTTACATCTAAATCAAGAACACTTCGGCTCGACTCGCTCGTACCCAGTCAAATATTGTACACCATTTAAGATAAACTTAAATGTAATATTAATACTTTGGTCCGTTTTGTTCACAACGTGTGCTGTTTATGACCAATTTTGTTCAGACATCTGTAGATCGACTTCATGGAGATCCAATCTTAAGTTGGATGATGAATTTGGGAAGTTTACCAATCTCCAGATCTTAGGAAACTTTCTTGAGTATTTAGTAGTAAATCTTTTTACCGAATTAGACAGTTTGACAAAGTTTATCCCTGGTCTTCCGAAATTCGTTATCCTACACAATTAACTTATGCTAACCTATCGATGTCCGCAAAATTAAAGTACAACACACTCAAGGCCGTTTAGGCCTTCGTCCCTCTACTAGAAAGTCTGTATGGGCCTATAAAGACCCGTGTACCCGCACAGACGGGCCCTGAGTGCTGTCACAATCATCGCAGCCCCGGACAGGTCATCCATCAGGTTGGCACACTCGCACACTAGCAGGTACATCTTGTCTCCATGGGAGGCCACTGACTTGTGGAGGGCAATCTTCCGCATGCCCACCGTGTGAGGTAGGTGTCGATATAACATTCGGGCTCCAGTCCAGTATAGCCAGTTTCTTTCGAAGCGCTCGCCGTCGTCGCCCTCGAACACCTGCGGATAAGATTTTATATTTTGAGTTAACATTTGCCAGAAATAAAAACAAATGTGATCGGGTGTGAAAAGCTGTAAAACTGTAGTTTGTGTCTGGCGCTATGGGTAGATGGACATCCTTGAAAGGTGTCGGACCGACTTAATACTGGACAAAGTAATTTATGTGTGGAAGTAGTTGTTCGATTCTGCACATAAAACCAAATGAAACTGATGATACCTTATAAACACTAATGATGAATCCAGTCGAAGAAGTGTGCGACTTCTTAGGTCCACCAGCTAGGTCATTGAACGGAGGCCTGCAGATCATGGCCACCTCACTGTACAGGTCTAGTGTATGCGCTGCCGAGTATCGTATCGTCTTCGGGTCAAACTTGTTCAAGGAGGCACACCTCATATTATTGTAGAAAAGCAAAGGATCCGTTTGCATCGTATTTATCACATAGTACGATATGAATGGGAATTCCGCATTCTTCTCCATATTTGCCAACAGCATTCCTCCAACGGCAGTATTAGCCGTCGCCACTTCATTCAACAGCTCTGCTGCAGCAGCTTTCTGTCTTATCAAAGGTTTGGCAAGCGGGGATTCCAATATTGGCTCTATTGGCTCCAAGGGGCTCATGAGGTGGGCCAATATACACAGTTTGGGGTCGGCTATTTCAAGGATGCTAAGGGAGTTTTGTGCAGTCTTTGTTGTCATTCCTTTTTCTGGCGTCGGAGGCGGAACTGGTAACTGAAATTGAGAATAGAAAATGGTTAAATAGATGAAAAAAATATTTCCACTAAGAATACTGTGGAGGTAAAAAGCCGCCATTTTGCACGGACATTCTGGAATCCGACCCCAAAATAGTTGGGAAAACTCTAGGCCAATTGAATGTTTTAATTAGCACGTAATTCGTTGTAATCAAGTTTCAACCAATTATTTTCTTCGGGGAGACAAAACCTACAAAAATGACCTCGATTTATCCCTGTCGACAAGAAGTACTAAGGATATTTTCTCGTCTAGGCTGCCTCTAATTCTTGGCCGCTTAAGTGCAGCTATCAACTATGTAAATGGCGGTCTCTGTATCAGCGTTAATTATGATAAATTATTCTGTCTTCAGCGTTATACTTAGTAGCAGAAAGTTACCAGATTTTTGGATAGACGATTTTGTAACCATATTTTCAAATTACAATAAATTAAGAGAGAGATTGGAAGACTGGGGGGATAGTTGGCGCTCTTTAGAGGAGGCTTACGTTCAGCAGTGGACGGCAATAGGCTGATAATGAAGAGAGGTGTTGGAACGGGGGTGAAAGGGCCACCATTATTTACGGTGTCCTTTCTTACATTCAAAATTCACGTTACCCACTCGAGGCTTGAAATTCCAATGATACCGCAATCAGAGTGAGCACCTACTGAGCTCAACAAATCTAAATACAAGAAGAAGAAAAATAAAATGTACTAACCGGCACTCCATCAGGCAAAAACCGATCAAGTGCGTGCGCGGGAATAACGAAGCAGTCTTTCTGTAGCGTGGCCAGCGACACAGGCTCGGTTCGCCGGTGTCGGTGGTCGGTTGTGGGGACCGTGGGCGTGGTCGCCGGGCCACGATCCCAGCGGAGCAGGGAGACCGAAGGCTCCCGGGTCACCAGCGGCTGCGGCGGCTCGGGCTCCGGTCCCGTGCCACCGCCCAGTACAGGCCCGCATCGCTCTGTGAAAATGATGAGGTCGTGTTAGCTGTGTAGGACTTCAGAATGGAATTGGGGTTGGGTTTGTATAATAATATGTGCCACTGTTCCTTTTACTGCCATGGGTTTCCCGGGAGTCCTCCCTCCGCCCCAACCGCGGTGTAGGACGCCCACGGCGACGGACGTCGCGCGACGATCTCCGGCCACCGTAGGCGCGGGCATGCGGGCAGCGAGTAAAGGGCAACTCGCTGCCCGACCAAGGACAAAGAGCGTCAGCATAATGACGGGGCCCCCCTCTCAGAGGGCCAAAGCCTGCCGGGGTCGCGGGATTATTCCCTTACCGTAACCCCGGAACGTAACAGGCTATGAAGGACACCGTGGATTTTAGTCAGTAGAAGTCTGACAGTCCCTCCCGCCCTGCCCGGGGTTGGAGGACTCATTTGATGATTTTACCACGCTAAAAAAAAAAAAAAATGGGTTTCCCGGGCACTCCGAAGCCCGGGAAACCCATGGCAGTAAAAGGAACAGTGGCACATATTAGTAGGTTAAAATTCTGTCAAGATATTGGTCATAACCCTCGAGGCAAAAGTACCTACCATGAGAATTGACAGATACAGATAGACAATTTTTTTTAAAGGAGTCGTATCGAAATGGTTGGGAGTGAGCCTCGATGTAGACCTGATATGATAATATTTTTAATCTTTCGATCTTGGTGGTTTGTCTGTGTTGGTTTTGGGACTCAGGAATAAGAACAATAACGATAGAGAGTGACCGATTGTGTTTGCGTTCTTAGCCTAAAAGCTACTTGAAATTTTAGAAAAGTGCTCAAGACACGCTGAAAAATTGGTCATTAGGGACTTCTTCAATTATCCTTAAACACAGAAATGCTTGACCTGCCTGGTAATAAACGAAGCCAGGGGTATTTACAGTTGCAGTTTTTTTGGTCCCAAAAAAAGTTATTGTGGCATTTCGAAACCTTCCTACCTTAAAATGGAATGTATAAAGTAGAAAGATTAATCAGCAAGATCATTAATTTAGTTGGCCAGCGCCAGGCATTTAGTAGACACTGGGCAGGCAGGGCTAGGCAGGTCTTCATTTCTGTGTTTAGAGATAATTGATGAAGTATTGAGTAAATTTTAGCGAGTATCAAGCACTTTCGCAAAAATTCAGAGGGAGATCTCTAGAGATATCTTTGGAGTTCTGTGGTCCAAAATTCGTTTTTGTAACTAACAATACCTACTTAACTTGCGCTAACAGGGTTCGCTGCAATTTTTATAACTGTGTTCTTGGTTCGCAATCAGCATAATTATGCAAGTATTTTAAAACCGGGTAATGCTATTCAAATTATGCAAGCCCACTCCCTGTTTGCGCAAGCTATTTAAAAGAGAAGTAAAAACATTAAAAAAAAAACAATTCGCAAGCTGGCTGTTAAACGTAAAACTTACAAGAAGAAGTTATTTACAACATAGAGATAACATTTCTAGACGTATCCTTAGTTTTTGATCATAAAACTTAGCTATTAGATACAACTTCGAATACTCACCTAGACTCACCTACTAGAAGTTTGAATTACATTATGTACAGTAGGATTGGCAATCTATTTCTAAACACCTAAGAACAAGTACTACAAGGTCTAAACACAATTTAAGTTAGACACAAAACAAGAATTTGTACCTTTACGATTGGACATATAACCGATGAACTTCGAACAGATATTGAAATGAAATATCCCCCAGAAGGTTAGTAATAAACATAGTCGATTAAATCGTGCCAATTATAAATATTGTATAATCTGCGTGTCATAACACTTACGCGGGAAGTAACCTCGAGATGTTTGGTGTTTAGCGCCAAAACTGAACCGGTTGCAACCGACTTACACTAGTTCCAGCCAACTGGAGAAACACAGTTGCATCACTGAAGCTTACCGAACTTCGGGAAGCTTTGTTTACATCAAAAGCACTTGTTACGATGTTAACTGCCGCTAATAGTGACCATGTGTAATGAAGTAGTATCTAAACACAGCGTCACCTGTCAAAAAATGTATTAATAGTTGCGTCGCCGTTTCATGTCGTGTGTTTTTAACAAAAACTAACGAGGTCACTGCAAGCTTCACTAAAATTTTAGGACCCGTTTTCGATAAATCGGCACTTAAAGTTGCGAAGTTGTTAAGGAAGTTTAGACACAAACACAATCAAAGTTTTCATTGTTTCACTGTCACTGATCACGTACGTTTACCTGTGAGGTCGTTGTATTGCGCACTGGACCGTGGTGCCGCGGAGAAGAATATGTGGGTCTTGTAGTGGTGTTCCTCCATGCAGGAGTATCGCTCGCGGTCGCGACGCTTCGCGTTCCTCCCTGCACCGAGCGCGCCCCGCGCCTTCCCCCCACCCCCGCTCGACGAGATGGTCTTCTCCCCGCTGAAGTTCTTCCGAAACATCAAATTCATCTTGGAAAACTGCCCACTTCCGTCTCTGTCGCACTAATATGTTGTCGTATGCGTGTGCACCGCTCTCACGCTGAGTCTCTCACAGTAATTAGTTCACTGTACCACGCCAAGATTAAACCCGGCTATATTCAAACGTCTCCTGTTTGGCTCGGCTTGTTTTAGTTTGTTTTATTTCCGCTTTAAAATGAACAGTCGCATGGTAGGATTAACTAATGCGAGGTGAATAGAGTTCTGGAGTACCGTTGAAAAAGTTTCTCTTGAAAGTTATTGGAGTAAACCAACCTGTTATGTTCAAAACATTGTTAGATACCATGTGCTTTATTGTTGAGGAGTTCGTTTTAATCAGTTTCCGTCACGTCAGCTTATTTACTACCGTTGGACTTAGTCCAATTGTAAATGCCGTAATACCGGTGACAAAATATTTGGTCCAAACATTATATCAAAATTTAGTCTCCTGTAACGTCTGAAAGCTTAGGAACAATGACGTTTTCCTTTCGATTGGTTACAAAAGAACTTATTAAAAAGAATAGGTAATCAATTTCTTTGTTTTCTGTTCACAAAGGAAAGAAGTCATTAACACGCTATTTGAAAGCTTGGTGAATACTTTTTCGATTGAGAGTGGATGAATAACAAATCAACTGGCAAGATCAAAGGAACTTTAAAAAGAAACAAGTAATCAATGGTTTTTAGAATTAATTGATGTATTGGCAAGAATACTCTCTCCATTTCTTGATGAATGATTAATCTTATGACATAATTCGTGTGGGCGAAGGTGCACTTTAGCAAAATGAGACGTTTTATGATGTGTTCGATTTCTTTTTTTTGGCCAAAGTGTTATTGTTTTACAAGAAATTCATATTTAGCGCAAGTTTTTAGATCCGTGTTTAGTTGATGATAGAGTTCGTATCCCAAAGATACTTTAACAATCAGCAGGGAATAAAAACGAGGTTAAAATGTGTTGTTAAAAGTATTTTTTTTCCAGCAAATGTTTGCGAAACATAATTATGTTTCCATATGTCTATATCAATGACAAACAATTTTCTAAACGCTCTCTATTTGCCCATTTGATAATATAACTTCAATTTACTACGAATCGTATTACTATAATGAACAGAGCGTTTGATAGAAGTTACCATTTCTCGGTAATCCTCAATGAGTTACGTAAAAACTTGTTGAGTTGTCTGTCTGTATGAAATATTCAGGTTGTTTCATCGATTTTATAAACCTTTCGTTGGCATATAACGTTTTGTTTACTTCGCTATATTTGATCATTGTGTTCTATTTCGTTATTGGTAAGGCGATTACGGCAAGCGGCTTATCCGGAGGTATTATGAATATGTTTTGCTGTTGTGTATTTTAGTTTGAGCGTTTTATTGTTCAAGATCTGAAATGACTTTGTTTTTTACCCGACTGCGCGACGCATTTTTTGGTAATGTGATTATCAGTCTATGTATGTATGTGTTATGTTGTATTAAGTATGTATGTATGTATATAGACTTATGTTTGTTTACTATGTGGCGTTCTAGAGACAAATGCGTAGGCCGATTTGATAATTTTTACGTCAATCGATTTTCTTAATCTTGCGAGTGTCACTAAAGACATGACAGTAATCAAAATTAGACAGCGACAACCAGACGCCATATTGTCAAAATGAAAAAAAAAAATGTTGATAACTATGCCATTGGGGTATCGTTGAATAGGTATTTTAAAATCATCTTTAGGTTCCCTTTATCATTTTTCATTTTAAATAATAGTTTAGGATATATAACGATTTAAAGTTGTTAAGCAAATGACAATAATTCTCAGAACATTAACTAAAAAGTATGAAATAAAAAAATATTTTTGTTCGAAAAACAAATATCCCGACTGCTTTAAAAATATAAAAAGAAAGAAATAAGTCCAGTAGTTAAGAATACTCATTCACACTCACAGTCGGGGCCCGTTCAAATTATACCAATCAAAATCTTCCCAACGGGCCCCGACTGTGAGTGTGAATGAGTGAATTCTTAACTACTGGACTTATTTCTTTCTTTTTAGTTTTTTTAAAGCAGTCGGGTTTTTTTTTATTGTATTTTTTGTAAATTTATATTTTCATGTGTTAATTGCTTGATACCTATTTCAATATAGACTTAGGTATACAATTCATCAGGGCACATCGTGGCTATCCGATGGATTACTGGATGCAAGTTGCAGATTGTCTTTTGGCGTGGCGGTCTAAGGAGGAGGCTCAACAGTAGACGTCTTCCGGCTGATGATGATGATGGCTGATTAGTCATCATATCAGCCGGAAGACGTCTTGATTTGATTAAATCCTTCAAAAATGTTTTATCAACTCTGCATTTAACAGACGTTTAAAGAAATTACATAACTATAACTTAAAAATAAGTAGAAATTACTACCATCGATTTTTGTTCTTGTTGACGATCGTGTATCATGTTTACATAATTATATCATCTGAGATGATATTAGTTTCTAAAGATAAATTCCCTAGCCGATATGCAAATGATTGCCTATCAATCTTCGGGGTAGGTAGCTGGTAAACCAATAAAAATACTCGATGACAGAAGAGGCACGTAGAAGGACAAATATTTTTATGATCTTCAGAAATTCGCTCAAGTTTTAATATATTATTTTGTATGGATGGATATTTGATTATTTATAATACTTACTTAGAAAGAGGCAAAATAGAGGAGGCCCATAAAAGCAAATCAAGCCTAGAATGAAAATAATTGAACGATAAAAAATACAGTTTGCAAAATGCTCGCATATAAAGATATTGCTTCCGTAGTTTTTCAGCGGGAATGTAAAAGTGGTGGGATCCATAAACTTCAGCAATACAATATCTGTCTCTAAAGTTTTGCATGGGACATATTAAAAATTCGAAAAGGGGATGAATATTTGCTACTCTTCACATAAAAACTGCTAAACGACTTTGAACGAAATTCCGTATTAGACACTTAGTTTATAACCTAGAAACTCGTATATTATGATACCAAAACTATCTTACCTTTTTTCCGGTATGCCATTCTCGTGGGATAACTACCAAACCACAAGTGGGCAATGCCGCGGGGATATAAGCTAGTCACATATACATAAGTATCGGACATTAGACAGTCAGCCAATTTGTCTAAATCGAACTCTTAAGGTAAGCGCCCACAGGTCGGCATCGTACGCATCGGACGCATCGCATCAAACGGATTTCTGTATCGACAGTGACCGAATTGCCGACGCGAGTATCAGCAATCGGATTGCCGATGCCACCTTCATCGCGTCCACTGATCGGCATTCCGTATGACGTCATCGGTACGCATACGCATGTAGGCATTGCCGATGAGCCGTCCGTACGATGCGGATTAGTGGACGCAGTTGTATGAGTTTTAATACAGGGCAAACTAAAATCCGTTACGTACGATACGTGCGATGCGGACCTGTGGACGCTTACCATTAAGAGACAAGAGTAGGTACCTGCATTTCGTCTCAAACTATTGAAATAGTGTGCAAAACATATTCGCGCTCTCAAATATTTGCTCAGTAGTCTAGACTGCCAAATCGACTGCATGTTTAGCTGGTAATGTAAACAAGAAGTATAGAATATTGAAGTTTATAGCGAAATGATGATGGATATTCTCATAAGCGATGCGCGACGTTCCGTCTATTTATAAGATCTTTTAACATATGGTCCTGTGACGTACAGCGCAGCGTAGTGACGTGTGACGTAGTGACGTTTATTCAAGAAAGCTCTTTTAACATCACGATTATGCCATCAGATTTTGGTTTCATAAGAACCTGGCAAAGTTCTCGCAGACTTGTAGTTTCATACTAAATGGATAGATTTAAAGCCAGCCGGGGTCGCGCGACTGACTAAATACGTAACTGTGACCCTGGAATGTAAAGAGCTATTGAAGGAACACCGTGGATTAGACTCAGGTCGAGTCTGACAGTTACTTCCGCTTCTCCAAAGACGGGAGGAGTAAATTTGAAAATGATGAGTAATTGAAAACGTAAAATTTTGCATAAAAGTGGAAAGATATGTAGTACTTGATTAAATACTTTAAAAATAGTATCAATTGCCTGATTGAAGGGATCAGGGTGGTTTTTAATTTTTACGAGTCTGACATTCCTTTCGGCTCTACCCGGAGCAGACTCATTTGATTATTTTCTACCCCAAAGAAAGAGAAAACTGCAAAGGCCAAAAAACAGTTACTGTCTGTTCTTCAATTTCAGTCACCCAATTTTTTGTGTAGGTAAATCTCTTCCAAGAGTTGTTCTTGATTTTGTTACTAATATCAGTATGGAAAATATATAACAGGAGAAGTATTTCGAATGAAAGTAAAGTCTAGCGAAAAAATATAATTTATGTGACCTTCAAAGAAAATGATAACCAAATAAAATGTATTCAATAAAGAAGTTCCAAACTCCTTTGAATAATTTAGTACCTAAGTTAAATAGATTTTCACCCAAAACATTTTTTCTATAGTCAATCAATACTCCCGGCCATAATATTAGTATTCTTTCGACGCCAACAAAGTTACCTTCATAATTTACCGGCGCCATATTGGTCTCAGTAAATATCAACTTGTCCTTTACCACACGAAAGTTTCTCACGAGTGACGTGATAAGGTAACACTTTTAAAGAAGTCCAATAATACCATTAGTTATCAGTTTTATGAAGTCTGATGGTAATCCGAAATGTTTCAAACTAGAGGCCAGAGCAATTGTGGTACTTATAAATAAATGATAAATGATATTTATTTTGCAAACAGGTTTTCACAAACACTTTTACAAGTCAAAACACTTTTTTTTTATAGCTAGATGAGGCCGGTGTTTCGTACCTGACTATTCAGAGAAGAAACATCCGAAACAAATTCAGACCTCATCGTCTCTTTTAAAGTCCAGACATAAAATTGGTTAGTAAAGTCATGCGAGTACCCTGCAGGTTTGTGTCCGAGATGGGCTTTTGAAGAAAGAGCCGTACAAATTTGAGTGGACCTTTCCAGTCAGTGCAAGCATTTGTCAGTTATCGTGAAGCTCGACTCATAACTCAAGGAGCTCAATGAGTTGTAAGTCTTGGGTGTAACCCTTGCCAGGCGCATTACTTTTTGTAATTTATTTCATCACCACTGCTCTCATAAAAGAGAGGAAAATATCTTGAGGAATCCCAAAAGTCACATCCTCCATGTGTAATGTGAATGTTCTATTAAATTGAATAAAATGTGGGTTCCTCTAACCGTACAGACAGATTTGTTGCTGGGGAGTTTGTTCTCCCACCTCTTCTTTCCAGCCAAAACACTAGGAAGTGTCGAAGGAGTCCCCACTCCTTCAGTCAAGTCACTCCTTAAGACAGTCCTCCAAAGCACCCCTGCTTTGGAGGACTGTCTTATGTAAAAAATGAGTCCTCCGGCCCCCACTGTCAGACTTTTACTGACTAAAATCCACGGTGTCCTTCAATAGCCCTTTCTGTTCCGGGGTCACGGTAAGGAAATAATCTCGCGACCCGGCAGGCTTTGGCCCTCTGAGAGGGGGGCCCCGTCAGTGTGCTGTCGCTCTTTGAGGTCCGCGTGGGACACAACGCGCCGTCGACCCGGGCATGGTCCATGGTCGGACAGCGAGTTGCCCTTTACTCGCTGCCCGCATGCCCGCGCCTACATCACTACTCTTAAGACTTAATTGAATAGAGTGGATTTTCGGATAAATTCTCGTAGTAGTGGTAAGTTTATGGGTCAATTTTGTGGGCCCAGTAAAGATTACGGTCGGCTTAGCCGGGGCGTCGTAAAGGCCACTTTTATGATTCTTATATCTGTCTCATTTTTATCGTTAATTGCTTTACACGTGTTTATCTGGCTTATGTGTTAAGACACAAACATATACACATTACATGTCTGACTTATGAGATGATGTAATCGCGAATCTGATTTTCCTTCGCAAAGGAATATTATTCGACCATAGTATCTTAGAGAACTCGGGAAGGGTCGTAGGCTGAAGAAGAAGGGGTGAAGACTTCTCAACAATGTTGTATTCCGATACGGTCAGATAAGAAGTCGTTCCATGTAAAATACTAATATTCAGCTGCATCTGGTTAGCCTGGAGAGACCTCAATATATATGGGTAAAAGGCTAAGCATGATGACTCGGGAAGATCACCTGCTAATAACATTGAATTTCTGGTTACTAATCTGCGATCCATTATTTGGCACTCATAAAAAGCAATACGACGACTCATTGAATAACCCGTCTCTGTCTGGCAATACTTCTCTCTTCTTATTATTAGTGAGTTGAGTATTGGGCTTTTAAAAATAAAACTATCCACTAAAAAACTACTGCTAGTTTCATTGGCCATAAATCTGGGAAGAAACCAAACAGATGGCTCTATCTTAATTGATTTCTGAGTGTCGGCCATTTAACGGCTTGCGAGCGCCAATAAGGCTAAGTGCATCGTTCATACTGCCGAACGAACATTTTATATGAAACTGAGCACTAGACTTTTTAGCTTTTGCACACTAAAGGAACGCGGTGGCGAAAATTATGACCTGCTTTTTAAATAAATTGTTGCAGCAATTTCGGTACCAGCAATTTTGTGTTTTTATAACGAGCTGTTTGGTCAACCGTAAAAATATAATTTTGGAGAGAACTGATTGTACTTTGATTAGAATCTTACCCTTGTATTTTATACCAAAAAAACCCAAATTATTTCTTTATTGTCGTCGAATATTGAATTTTCAGGCATGAAACTATACTGTTGTTGCCTTGTACAACTTGGGACACATCACAATTTCATGTAAAGTTTTAGCGTTAACACAAAACTAAAAGGTACCTAAGTACAAATAAGTTAAATGGATTCATCGAAGGAAATTCGCTATGATAGTCACTTGTATTTCATTCCAGAAGTTAAGAACAATAAAAACAGTGTGTAACTTGTGTCATAAAGCCATGATACGAGTTGTTGTTGTGGGCACGTCTCATAAACCAGCAGAAATAACGATCTCATAGAATGTAAGACTAGCCATAAACACTAAACTGATAGTACTACTCGTCTGCCAAAAGCTAAACATCGATAAGTCAAAAATATGTTGTTTTGAGAAAACGGAGGAAGATGCTGTAAAACAAACATAAATCGGGTATTTTATCAAGGAGGCAGAAAAAATAGAATACCACCCGGTACGTTATATGTGTAGATATTCCGATTTTACTTCATCCCTGTTCATACACAGATAAGGTAAAAGGAGAGTTTCTTGCGATGAAATGAAATGTGATCCGCATGAATATCTTGATGGCATTAAACAAAATTAATATTTATGTAAGTAGACCGATTACAGGAAGAAATAAAATAAACAATGAATACACTGTGTGAAGATGATAATAATATGATGGTTAGAAAGGCGTCGACGAGTAAAAGAGAAGTGTGGAAAAATACAATTAAGTCATCACCCCAATAAAATTGAGATAAGAGCGGGAGACGAGTTGTCGTAGGAATGTTTTAACAGGTTATCTATGGAATACAAAGAATGAAGAAACATCGTGGTTTTTAATCAGTACGAGTCTGACAGTCTCTCCAAAGTGAAGGGACTGTCAGATTTTTCAGACCCAGGACGGGAGGGGTCATTTGATGATTTTCCACCCAAGAAAGGCAACAGAATGATGATAATATTTTTTTAAATGTTGTAGTTAATGGACAGTTATTTTGATTACTATCTGTTGAGAATGTGTCAATAAATTCTCATCAAATGGACATGTATCATATTTTTGGATGTTTTGGGGATACTGCTCTTTTGCCTACAAGTAGTACAACATAAACTCTGGCATGTTTTATCGCGGGTATCGGCAGTTAATGGTAGAATGTATCAGTAATAACCATTGATTTGTTTGCTTAACTGTAATTGCTAGTAGATTTGTACACACAAGTGGTTCGATTAGGAGTTTTCTGTGAGTCTTTTTTTATATATTTTTTTTTATGATTTTACCACGATAAAAAAGACTCAAGTAAAAGTCGCTACAAGTCCTTACTGTCAGACTTGTACTGACTAAAATCCACGGTATCGTTCAATAGTCCTTTACGTTCCAGGGTCATCTGTAACCTAACAAGGAAGTCCTGCTGTGAGTATGTTTTTTCATCGTGGTAAAATCATCAAATGAGTCCTCTCATCTCGGGCAGAGCGGGTGGGACTGTCAGACTCGTACTGACTAAAATTCACGGTGTCCTTCAATAGCCCTTAATGTTCCGAGGTCACGGTATAATGAGATAAGTCCCGCGACCCCGGCTGGCTTTAGCCCTCTAGAGGGGGAGCCCCTGTCATCATGCTGACGCTTTTTTGGCGCGCGTGGAACACAACGCGCCGTTGCGACCCGGGTAGCTCATGGTCCATGGTCGGACAGCGAGTTGCCCTTTAATCACCATGTTTACTAAACAATCAATCATCTTCGAACTGTATCAGGCAATCCCAATCAAAATGAAACTCAATTTAAATGTTGTACTTGACGTAAACTGTTTTGTAAACTTAGAATGAACTTCAAAAGGATTAGAACTTAAAGTTTGAGCAAGTTAGTGTTAAGTTTAAGGACTTTCATAGAGTTTAAAAGGTTCTCAATTCTTAAATGATCCGATTATTTAGAATCAACCCATTAATGTTTGGATCTTATTTAATTATGAAGAATTTCAATGCTTGAATTTGTAAACTGAGTAATGAAAACTGAAAGATGTTGAACAAATCTGGTATTTTTTATACTTAAGAATAATGGAAATATAATATAGGTCTGGTTATCGCTCACTTTATTACAATTAAGGTAGAGAAGATATCTTAGTAAATTCACCCGTAATTTATTTATGTAACCTCCCATTATTTAAATTTTGTCCTATTTCTCATTTGTTCCCAAGTCTCACAATTAGTAACCCTATGTTTGAATCAAATAACAAAATTTTAGAACATAGGTATAGGTTACTGAATCAGAAATATTAGAACAAAATATCAAGCAAAGTTTGTCCTATATGTCAGAGAAGAATAAACAGAAAGAATTATGTAAATTGTAGTCTATTTGGAGTAAAGTAAAAGTTACTTGTGTAAGTGTTGGGGACCACGATATTATTCGTTCATGTTGAATTAAGCGCCATCTGTTAGTTCGAATAATAAAACTTTCCATACATAGCGTATAGACTTACTAATGGCTGAGTGCGGTTTACACTGCGAAAGGGTGGAAAATCAGCGGGAAATCGTAAATGTACAAAGGATTTTTTTAATAAAACAGGTTTGCGTTTCCACATAGAAAGTGTTTAGTCGTCTGATTCCCAGAGTGTACTCATTTTTTTTCCTTATCGCTGGACTCTTTGTTGGTGGAAACACATTCAGATTCGTACTGACTAAAATCCACGGTGTTCCTTCAATAGCCCTTTACGTTTCAGGGTCACGGTAACCTAATTAGACAGACTCGGAAACACATTAAAGCAAATTTCCTCCTGCAAGGTTAAAGAAGGCATTATTGAGTCCGCTCCTCTTGCAGTGGAAACCAAGCTTTAGGGAGGATTCAATTGAAAGTGCTTGGAAACTCATGTTGTGGTTTGTACTCACTCATTAGATAGTGGTATACAAAAGGTTTTATTATTTTGGGCACATTCAAAGAGATTTTGTGAATGTTTGTTTTAATTCTCTATCTTTTCATAAATACTCATCAAATAACTGTCAACTAAATTGTCCTTGACGAAAAACTTAGTATTAAGAGATTAGGAAATTCGTATATGTTCAATTACAATAAAGTGGTTAAATGATTTCTTTCCAAGGTGCGTGCGCACAAGAGGACTGCCTCATGTAAAATTCACGCCACTAATAATGTTGATTTATTAGGTATCAATAAATATTAATTTATCAATATTAATTATAAGCTAATTTCCATAAATCAATGATTCCGTTGAGGTAACATAAAATTCCTGCTCTATGAACAATTACTTATCAGATCAGTAAAGTCTAAGCAAAAGGCGATAATAAAAATCTTACTACTATTGTTATGCAAAAGAGATGGATGAATGTTTGCTACTCTTTCACACAAAAACTACACAACTGATTTTGATGACATTTCAAACACAGAGTTTATAACATGGATAAACACAGAGATTTTTTATCCGGGTTTATCCCTTTGAATAAATTACCAAACTTCACATAGGCAACGCCGTGGGTATAACCTATAGTGTTATAAGTTAGTTCACCAAGTACATACATTACCTACCTATTCAAAGTAAAAGTTTGCATAAAAAACCGCCAAGTTTTTCAGCATTTCATCACGTCGTTCTGCAGAAATTAGACGCCCTCATTTAGTGCCCCAACTATTCCGAGATTAATATTAATGAGGCAAAGTTTTGCTTTCAATTCCATAATACGGCTGCTAAATGGTTAATGACGTAGTAGAGCTTTATATGTTTTAATTAAATTCACTTTAGAATTTTATCTACTCTCATATCGTAAACCTCGAAATACAAAACTCAAAACGAGTTTATAATGACATACTTTATACCATAGAGTATCGTAATGAAATTAAAAAATTAAATTATAACACTGTTTGTCTAACAAAACAATGTTATAATTTAATTTTTTTTCATTATGATACAGATTACTGATCATAGACACATTTTTTTACTTTTTTATCTGTGGCTGCGCGCGCTTTCTAAGGGAATGTTGGGATTTTGACGTTTGTGTTTCGGTGGATGACATGGTGGATGATTATTAGTGTTTATTTATTTTTATCTTTTATTTGATATGTTCGTGTTCAATGAGAGTAGATAAAGTAGTGTATGAAACTGTACATAACTAGGTATTATACCACTCGTGTGATACTATTATAAAACTCGCTTCGCTCGTTTTATAAACTCACACTCGTGTATAATACCCCTCATTATGTACCAGTTACATAAACTACTATAACTTACTTCATTCTAAGTTTATCAAACATGATAACTTGCTTGAGGTTTTATTGGTGCATAATAGAGATCAAAATCGTAGTAATCTGTCTATACTATTTTATTATGAAGAGATAAAGTTTGTGAATTTGTTTGTTGATAATCTCAGGAATTAATTAACCGATTTTGAAAATTCATTCACCAGTTCAAGCCACATTATTTTTGAGTGTCACAGGCTACAGTTATGTTATTTTAAAATTTCACCTGTGCGATGCCTGTTCGAAACACTAGTGTTTTGTTATTTATGAACGCAAAAGTAGTTTTTTTTTTATCTTATTTTCTTTTTATTTTAGATCTTTTTGTCTATGACTTTTTTTTTCACATCTTAGCAAGTGATGAACAGATTTCGATAAAAGCTCTAGAATGTGATCTTTAAAAAATCTATACTTAGACCAAAACTCGTTGCATTTTTTAGAACTATGCTGGTATAAGACCGCGTGCATTTATGACTTATTACTCGTGACATAAGACGCGTTTCCATTATGCAAGTGCTTGCATACATGTATGACGTCAGAAATGTGTGCAAGTGATTTGAATTGGAAACACGATTTTGTTCAACTTGCAGCTTGCATACAAGATTTTAGTGGTATACGTAAGTGTTCTAGTTGAGAAAAATTGTTTTTTGGTTCCAACATGTCTATGATATTCCTCAATAAACATTATTGTTTTCTCCGTATCCCATTTAGCAGTCATTTTTACAAAGTAATAAAGTCATAAACAAAGTAATCCTCTATGTACGACCGCATGCGCTTGCAACTTGCGTGCAAATGTGCCGACTTGATTATTGTACGTACAAGTTTAAACCTAATTGCATACAAGTTGAAACTTGTTTGCAAGTTGTTGTTTCTACTATACAATTTGCATGCCACTTGCAACTTGTATGCAAGTCACTTGCATAATAGAAACGCGCCTTTAAATATGATAAATAAAATCTTGGTTTATGAAAAACAAAAGCAAGAACAATTTTCACTTTTTGTGACGTTAATTTAAGTAAACTGGAACTTGACGATAATTTCATGGTTTGTTCCTCATTCGAAAACGTAACTAAAGGCGCATTTTCAATTGTCCTATTTAATTGTAAATAAAATACAGAAATCGAAGAACTGTATTTTCCAGTTTCAAAACTACGAATCTAGCTATATCGATTTACCCCACTTGACCGTTAGTCACAACAACAATGAGATACAAAGTCGAGTTCACAGAACATCATTAAACTTTGCAGACACGACTATGACATCATATGACACAGTAACATCGGGTTATAGTTAACCTAGTAATACATAGTTATATTAACGGGTCTAACAACGACATCGTAAAATGTTAAAATCTTTTCTAAGGCTCAAAGTAGTGGGCACGCCGCAACTGCGGCGGTAAGACCCCTCTTTGAGGAGTGGCTGGAGAGACGTCATGGCGTCCTGACCTATCGGATGACGCAGGTCCTCACCGGACACGTAAGTTTCGGGAGGTACCTGTGCCTGATGGGGAAGGAGGAAACGCTCGGGTGCCACCACTGCGAAGATCGCCCGGAGGACACAGTAGAGCATACGGTGCAAGACTGCGATAGGCGGAGACCTCTCGCGCCCGGCATTGGGTGCGGCCATGCTGTGGGGCGAGACGGAGTGGGAAGCGGTCTCCTCCTTCTGCGAGGCAGTAATGCTCGTGACGCGGCGTCGGACGTCAGCAGATGATCTCCGGCCACTGTAGGCGCGGGCATGCGGGCAGCGAGTAAAGGGCAACTCGTTGCCCGACCAAGGACCATGCCCGGGTCGACGGCGCGTTGTGTCCCACGCGCGCCTCAAAGAGCGTCAGCATACTGAAAGCATACTCTCAGAGGGCCAAAGCCTGCCGGGGTCGCGGGATTCTTTCCTTACCGTGACCCCGGAACAGAAAGGGCTATTGAAGGACACCGTGGATTTTAGTCAGTAAAAGTCTGACAGTCCCTCCCGCCGTGCCCGGGGTGGGAGGACTCATTTGATGATTTTACCACGCTAAAAAAAAAAAGGCTCAAAATTGTAGAATCTTGTTTGTGAGGATCGATGTTTGTTACTGTTTCACGCAAAAACTACTGAACGGATTGGGATAAAATTTGGTACACAGATAGTTTATACTAATATTATAAAGAGGAAAACTTTGTTTGTAATGAATAGGCTCAAAAACTACAGGTCCGATTTCAAAAATTTACACCAGTTGAAAGCTGTTTTGGTCCTGAGAGACATAAGGCAATAAGAGGGGGGGGGGGGCGAATGGACACTCTGGGAAAAGCTAGTAATAGATATAGATTGACTTTGTAGCAGGTAATATTATGATTCCGTTAAAATTAACTTTTTAGACCTCAGGATGCATAATATCAGTGTTGACAGGAGCTGGCTCTGTGCCAGTCTGGTAACAATAGCCTAGTGAATATCGTCCAGGATTTATGGGAACGAGGGGTCAGGGTTTGATTACAAGACGAAGATTATTATGAATGTTATTGGCAAAGGTACATAGGTGTACTACTGACCAATAAAACTAACAAATTAAATACAATTATTTCTTAGTTCTGTTTCATTATAATTACTTCTTGATATCGCCTCATTGATAACAGATGTATTGTTGTCCGGTCTGAAGACAACCGGATAATTAAAAAATTGTAAAATTTCATTTTCTGTGTTCAAAAAAATTTTTAGCGTATTCTGTATCTCAATAGAGACAGGATTTTCTTTATTTGTGGTCAAATATTTGCATAGAATTTGCCTTTCTAAGTATTTGGAATTTATGTAATGCATAGAGTAACGGTTGTAGTATACTGATTTCTCATAGAGACGGATAGGTATGTCATAACAATTCCGATATAAAAATATAAATGGGTGTGTTAAAACACTGGATCATTTTATGTTCCTTTGTTAAACTATGTCATAACAGTTAGCTTTCAAATAATGTACGACATAAAAGCATAGTAATATAAAACCCTGAACACATATTATTGTCGTGCTTTACGGGCACGCTGGCACATATATGTTGTATTTATATCAATTTCAAAGTTGAGTTTTAGTTTCAGAGATTCGAATCCAAGACTTACAACGCGCAACGTCCTGCACTGCAGGACTTTTTAATGACCAGAAAAATATTCCTAAAAACCAGTAAGCATTTATTTATCGTGCTAAAATTTTCAAATTAGTCCATCCAGGGCGGGACGCGCGGGAGGTATGACTGCCTTAAATCTACGGTGTTACTTCAAAAGCCCTTTACGGTTCGGGGTGTCGGTTACCTCATTATATTGATAGTCCCAAGACCATGAGATGAATATCAAACAACACAATAATAAATGCCAGGTCTCGTCATAAAGTCGCCATCTACATCATAACAGTATCAATCCTCTCATTAAACCAAGATCTACAGCAGTTTAGTTAACTGTCGGAACAAACAGTATTGTACCGCCCCTGGCGCGCCGCCAAGCACGCATGTCGCTAATTTACTCGACGTGACAAGCATTCCGTTGTGTCGTAAGTATTTTGTACTTGCTCGCCATGTGGTTCCACTTGCATTTGGCAGGTGGGCAGTCCTATACGTCACCTGATAGGGTCAATGGGCATTTTGACAGTTGCAATAAATTCCAAAATTAATTTGTCAGTTCTAGTTCTCAAAAACGGGTTGTTGTAAATTTGCCACAAAGTTAATTCGCCACGAATAAAGTATGTGTTAATTAAACACATATATTGTTTTTTGTTTAGTGTAAGTTCGCCCCATTTCTTTTTTTCCGCACGGATAGCAGAACAGTTACATAATAAAATCCAGCACAAAACTACAGAAAGCTGGTAAACAATGTGGATTCTGAACAGAAAGTACTAGGAGAACAGAATCATGGAGGTGTTCTTTCTCTCGTGTATCGTTACCTTCAGTAGAAAATAATATATGTGAAATAAGATTATGTGGCAGATCAATAACAAAATATAGCAGCGGCGAATTAACTTTCTGTAATTAATTATGTATAAGGTTTAAAAACTTTGGCAAATTAACTCGGTGGCAAATATAAACAGCCCTCAAAAAGAATGGAAAAAATATTTTACCTAAGTTAAATCAATGCATATTTATAAAGACGTAAGTAACGCTGAAGTAATGTTATCGAATATTTAATTAGAAGTTATGTTAATATTGTTTCACTATTTCAGTAGTTTATTTTATCATTTATGCATAAGTTCACCTGTTTGTAATTAACGATAATTATAGGTTAAAACTTATTTAAAATGAACAGAATCTAATAACATACATTTAAATATATATTCTCTTTCACTTTCAATATTGTAAAATAAAACAAAACGTTTCATAAAATTGATGTTGTTGAACGAAATACCTATATTTTATTCAAACCACATAATTCAAGGTCTACGCCTACCTTCATAAATTCTTAAAAACATGAGCTTTCTAAAAATATAATTATTACAATTGAAAATACTGCTGAATTCGGGTGTGGTCACAGTTGGGCTCCGTGATATGTTAATATTCAAGTCGCATGTGTAGGCGCCATTAATTAAAGTCAATGTTTAGTTGTAAAAGTAGGGTGCGTCTCATTTCATATAAAGTTATTTGATATATTTTCATTTCAATAACGTTCACATGATATAATCAACGTGAGATATACCAACGGTTGATATAATTTCTCCACACATAATGTTTGTGTTACTCTAAAACTCATTTTATATAATTTTATTTGATATAACGTATAATAAAGCGAAAATCATTACATATAACGTTTGAAACGTATAATTTTTCAGTTATTTGACCTAGGATGCAAGAGCGAGCGAAGCGAGCTCGGGACTTGGGGCACCCCGACACGGACAGGTTAGGTTCGAAGGGGATGGCGGGGTCTGAAAGACCCCGCCATCCCCTTCGTGTTAGGTTACTTTAAACCCTGTACGCAGAAATAGGAGCCCCGCGAAGCGGGGCTCCGTCGAAGATTCACGGCAGGTGGTACTATTACAGGTACATCAGTGTTAGATTACTTGCCAGGAAGAAAAAAAAAATTAGACCAAATAAGTTTTATGTCTTTTGAGCGGTATACAAAACGATTTTTTATTCATTGATTGTTATGCTTATAGAAATTAGTCATTATAAAATTATGTCAATCGTTTATTATATTAACAGATCGTTATATCAAATAAAGTTATATGTTCAGTTGTTATCTCTTGTAAGTTTTAGAGATTTTGTAGTTAAATCATATATTACTTACCCGTAAAAGTATGAATACACACTTTTATAGCACTGTATTTAGGGTAGTTAACATTACAATAGTTTAAATGACGGTAATGCGAAATTATGCCTCGTGCTACGAGTGTGGCTACGTCGTAGGCGCGTAGCCGTAGAGCCTTCTACGGCGTAGCACTGCTACGAATATGTCTTTGTGCTGTGCCTACGGTTGCTTTATTTTATTACGAGTAAGTATCGGGGTCCAGTGATGCATATTTCTTCTTGTAGTCAAATAAATCATTGATTTTATTTAACTGTTTAATCAATTATTTGTACTAGTATGAGAAAGTATACTAATTTATTTTGATGTGATCTTTTTGAAATGTCATTAAATTCATCAAACTAGAATGTTTTCGTGAAGATATAGATTCAATCATTGCATTGTAAATAACGTCACTTGTATCATAAAAATGCAAATGTACACCTGTAAACAAACCGCGATCAGAAACATCAACACACTTTATTTCTGTTACGTCACCTTTTTGATTGATAGTAATCAACCTCACTCTTCAAACACTCCAATTTCAACCTTAAGTCTTCGCAACAAAGCTCAGAATTGCTTCAATCAGGTATCTTAAGAAAGTAGTCCAATCCCTCAGATTAAGGGGTATTGAAATTTGAACTTTGGTGGTTGGTGTTAAGGTTGGGATTTAAGTGGGAGGGTGGTGTGCCAAGTAGTCTAAAGTGATTGACCTTGGGGTAGCCCTATAGGGAGGGGTCGACCTTGATACGAGTCCTACTAACCGTAAAATTGTGAGTGCTACAACCTGGCGGGGTTGACCATATGCTTCTAAAAATAGTGGATACCTTGTTTCTAAGGGGATTCCTTCTATAGGGTACCAATTATGTTAATAACATTTGTATACAACTTGTAACGTTAATAGCGATAAAAGTCTCGTGGGCCAATGTTACTGAACAGTGTTTTTTCCAAGACTATTGAAAATTCGCAATGAAAAAGCAATTATTTTTTTTGCGAATTTCCAAAAGTCTTAGAACAAACATTGTTCAGTAACATGGGCTAAGTTACCCCACGAGACGTTTTGCACTATTAACGTTATACGTTGTATTATAGGGAAAGTTTACGATTTGATCTACTAGTCATAGAAAGTTTTCTGTTTTTCTGCTGCGTTCTTAGTTTTTAGAAAGATTTTTATTTATTCACCTTCCTAAGACTTGAAAGGTAAAAAATGTATGTCTAGACTTTCTAAAATCAACTTAAGTAAGTAGTTTACATTTACAATGTACATAAGTAGCATAAAAAAACAACAAAAAACCGGCCAAGTGCGTGTCGGGCCCCGCACAGTGTAGGGTTCCGTAGTTGCCCAACAAAATACTTATGCGAACTAACTAAACTGATTCGCTGAATTTAATTTTAAAAAGAAGATTTTTCAAAATCGGTCCAGGAGTCTTTGAGAAATCGGGGATAATACATAAGAAAAAAGATTACAACGAATTTAGAACCTCCTCCTTTTTTTGGATTTAGTTAAAAATAGGTGACGATAAAAACCTACCTATCCCCAAAAACATACCTATAAAAGCTGTAAAAATAAAGTTGACAAACTTACATTTGCAGTTGTCTTCGATACATTTTGTTTAAGAAAATATGATTTTAATTACATTTTATAAGTTGGTCGACTATTACTCGTAAAGTTGTAAAGCCTAGGTACTTAGTCATGATAATTTTCTTTTAAACTTCGTTATATATACTACTATTGTGAATTTTTTCACACCCCCAAACAACCGTTTAGCTGGTAGAGGGGGGGACACTCGAATCGAGCAAAATTTAGCACTTTAAAGCTTAATATTTCACAAACGAATTTTTTTTATCAAAAAATTGTTACTGAAAACTATCATTATTTTTTAAAGACCTAATTAATGATACCCCACACTAAGGGGTGCGCGAGAAAAAAAAAATCCGCACTTTACGTGTAAGTACTGGAGGTACCCTAAAAAAAAATATTTTACGAGATTTTATTTTACCACTTTTTCGGCACAACAAATCCGTATATTTACACCAAATTACAGCTCTCTAGTACTGTGCGTCTCTGAGCTAAACTGCGGACAGACGGACGGACGGACGGACGGACGGACATGGCGAAACTATAAGGGTTCCTTGTTGACTACGGAACCCTAAAAATTAATTAGACGAGACATAAAAAGAAAGTTATTTCAAGTAAGAAAATTAATAAAATACGAAGAATTCGTTTAACAGATTTTCCTTTTAAATTGAGATATTTTCATAAATATTTTTATAAGAAGTGGAAAATTGTATTATTAGATTAAAAAGTATAATAAAATAATAACTGGGTACAGTAACAGATAAAATGGTTAAGTTAGAGTGGTCATAGGAAAACACATAAACAAGTCCCATAAAATAAATGGTAGGCTGTGGTTAGGTCTCTTACAAAGTGACTGAGCGGAGCGGTGTATGTCCCGCGACAAGCGGAGCGGATTGACACTAGCTTACGCTATAGTCTATTGTAACGTGGGTAATTGATGTACAATAACAAATAAGCGCTTTCTTTTTTCTTAGTTTCTTAAAATCATCAAATTATATAGTCCTAACCCTGTGTTGAGCGGATGGTACTGTCAAAGTCGAACTGACTTAAATCCACGATGTTACTTTAATAGCCTTTTACGCTCCAGAGTCTTGGTTACCCTGTTAAGCCTTGGCGTTTGGCTGTATATGGGGACCCTGTCAGATAAGTAAAGGCAAGAAGATTTACATTGAATCAATAACTGACGTCAGTCCACTGACGAGTCAGTGCTGGCCTGGCACTGCCATAGTGTAAATTGATTTAAAGTCAGTATAGTACTGTCGCGTCGTTTTGACTGTGTATAAATAGTGTGCGTCAGTTTTCGGCGCCAGCCACTGACTCAATGTAAATCTGCCATAACGTAGCGACTGTAATCTTCGATGGTAACGTAGAATTTGTGTTTCTGTATGTTACATGGGTCTCACACATCTCCTTTTTTTCTCTCTCTCAGTACGGGCAAAGGCTCTCCTATAGCCTTCCAGTGTTTTCTGTGCAGTTTAATGCATGTAACGTGTAGATTAACGAGGCAAATAATTTGAGTTACAATTTTTTAAAACTATCGCACATAAGTATTCCGCGGATCGCTATAATCCTCACCACCCACTTCTGTGAACGCACACTAAGTTGCTATGTCGGATGTCCGGTACAGAAGCCACGAGGGGAGGCGAAGTTAACGATTACCACCGGTGTTTAACGCGTTCAATAACATGTGTAAACCACTTCACAACACTTAAATCCGTAGTAGACTATTGTTGGTTTTTGGTGAAGTTATGCACCTGTTATTTGATCATTTTTCCTTTCAAAGTTGAGAAGACTCGAAGTCCTTTCTTTGATTGTCAGTTGGTCAATAAATAAGCTAGATAGACAAAGTAATTATATCCCAATAATAATAGAAAAGAAAAAAAACCAATTCCAAAAGTAATTGGCGATCTAGTTCAAAGTTATTGATAAAATATAAAACGCGTTGACAGCGATCATTTTGTTCCTTTGGGCAAGCCTTTACATTTTTAGGTTGAGCTAATTGCAAAGCCCTTGCGTGAATTACGAGACTTTTCCCTTAATTATAGTTGATTTAAATCTAGACATAATGGGCATCAAAGATATACAACTAAAGGCAAGTTCTTTGAGCAAACTATTGGACAAAAAACATTAATACAATTAGACAAAAAAAAATTATAGAAATATGCATAAAATGGTATAACCTACAGGCTATCTCTGAAATTAGTATTGAGAATGTCTGGACGGCAATAACCCAGGTTTGTATAATGATATTGGGGCCCTTTAGGTATAGTCCGACCCTGTCGAAATCTATTGTCATAATAGCATACATGTCTTGGAAATATAGACAATATTCGTCTGTGGTCCGGTAGGGAAACAAACAAACACACTTATCAGCATCTATAGCCTTTTCTGTCAGACAAAATAATATGTTTGTTTTTCCTAAAAGGGTCGTCTCCATTGGCTTTCGATAAAATTACATTGCTTGACAATGAAATTTCAGTTTTATTTTTTCACCAAATTGGCTGCTTACTATAATTTTCTTTATTATGTCATTTGACAATTTTATCGTATCTTTTTGTAACAAGCTTTTAAAATCCGCTCATTTCGTAGCAAATGTAACCCTTCATGCAAGTTACGAAGTAATTGAAAGCCAATAGATTTATCACAACACAAATGTTGTGATTTTCCCAAAAAAATTTTTTTTACAATTAATTTTCACTGATTGGGCCGGTATAATTACCCGTAATAATGAAAAGGTCAAGTCGATTACCACCCTTCAGAAATGCTGAAAACAATTCAGTAAATTACGCGGAAATTGATAACACTGATAAATAAAACATGGCTCCCATTGGACAACCTTGAAATTCTGATAACAAACAAAAAGGCCCATTTTTTAATACAGCATAGAAAATATTGGTCGTTAAATAAAGTTTTATTTTATTCTGTTAATAGTCTCAAGGTGGGTGTAAAGTATAAATGATTCAGTTTTTTGGTAGTCTAAACGATTTGTTCGAGGCCTCGAGCCCTCAAGTTCATTTAATCACTCACTATTCAAACTTTTTTATTGCTGTTGACATAATTTGCCCATAAAATACAAAGACTTTTTTTTCTTTAGTTTAGTACCTATACTTCGTTTAAAATTTTACCACACCGTGGATTTTAGTCAGTACGAGTCTGAGAGTCCCTCCCGCTCTGCCCGGGGTGGGGGAGCACTTATTTGACGATTTTACCACGCTAAAAAAAAAGACATTCTGTGGTGAATTATTACATCTTTCAGTATCTCAGCAAGACTATTTTAATATTTAACCCCTGCTAAAAATATCTTAAAATCTTCAGAATTTTCTCACCAATATATCTTTTTATTTTTAAAGTTCTTTCAAGTACGTCGTGCTCAACGTTCGATATAATCTATCAAAGACAAAAACTCGATTACTCTAGCTCAATTCTCTAATACCGTTACAAAGTGAAAGCAAAGTTCGCAGTAATCTCCGAAACTTATAATGAAATCGTAAGTTAAGGCAAAAAATTTAGATTGAATTACATTTTGGGGATCGATAGACAGAAGTTTTAAGAAAAAGGTTGAAGAAAGAGGATGGAATACATGTGATTTAATTTTTTTAAACCCCTCCCCACACAAGGAATTTCTTCTTGTATCGCAAGTAACACAAATAAAAACTCACAAACACCCGGAACAGCTACTTGCTGATTATAAAAATTGTTCCGTGCGAGAATCAAACCCGCGACACGTTGTACAGCAGTCGATTGCTCAGCCACTGCGCCAACCGTGTCGTCAAAACAGATTGCAGGTGACGCCATGTTTTTAAATTAGTATTAATGTAGTCAAAGAATCTCGACCACAACCTCAAGAGGTTCTCGTTAGGCAGCTGGGTCAAGGAGTGGTGCAGAAAGCGGTTAACCTAGAGTCGGATTAAACCCGGATGATTTACGGGTGATGAATATTATAATGGACAGTTTATGTGACTATTTTGCCAGCTTTTGGCTTGGAAGTCGGGTATTTTTACAGTGAGCCCAAGATGGGTTCCCCGGTCGCGGGACTATTTCCTTACCGTGACCCCGGAACATAAAGGGCTATTGAAGGACACCGTGGATTTTAGTCAGTAAAAGTCTGACAGTCCCTCCCGCCCTGCCTGGGGTGGGAGGATTCATTTGTTGATTTTACCACGTTAAAAAGAAGACGTGTTGCCCGCCTAAATTGGGTATGCATATAAATTACGCGTCGTTCTTGCTAATGAAAATGTGTGCGTGCAGGATGCGGCTGCTCATAGGGAGTGCTCATTCTTATTCATAACTCAACATGCATACCCGTTTTAGGCGAGCTACCCGTCTTGGGCTTACCTCCCCTAATTTATAGGGATAGAACGTATCCTATGCAGTCATCCAGTTCATGGTTTACCTGTCTGCTAGGTAGACATACCTATAGCAAATATAGGTATATTTTCGCATTATTTTAAGAAGGTGTGTTATTTAGGGCTGTTTAAGGTAGACTACATTAACGTCAAAGTTAACAATAAAAAATATTCCTCATCAACTTTCTACTACATTACCTGCTAAAAGAAAAACTTGGCTAGGTTACAAATACTAGATCATCAAAAATTTATTTTGCGACCTTTCCGATTGTTGTTTCTGTCCATAAACGAGTCATATCTGTTCAAACAACACCGACCTTCGTGATCCATCGTGTTCATTGTAATGACCGCTTACCAAGTGATTTTGCCACAAAGACATTCAGAAATCGTTTTATTAAAAGCCGGATAAAGACATTATTACTACTAAAAGTAGGTACAGAAGGTACACTCAAATCAGTTGTAAAACACGCACACATCACTGATGATGATGATGATGAATAAAGCACACAATTAATTTCTGTTTAGGTCGTAAATACTGAAAACATAGTTGGACAAATACCATCTTATCTATTGTCGATAAATTGAGAAAGAAAAAGGTATGAAGTAGAAGCAACATGAATCCCAAACAGAGTAGTCGAAAGAGAGTTATGATGATGATGAATGATGAGATGATGAGATTCTGATGCACGCTTTACGTAAAGAAACTAGCATTCGCGACGCCAGAGTCGCCATCTTAAATCACTACGTAGTATAAAACAAAGTCGCTTTCTCTGTCCCTATGTCCCTTTGTATGCTTAAATCTTTGAAACTACGCAACGGATTTTGATGCAGTTTTTTTTTACTAGATAGAGTGATTCAAGAGGAAGGTTTATAAGTATAATAACATCCATTAAATAGTGGAGAAGTACTGTTATTTTTGAGGTTTCTAATGTGATGTCGTAAATAATTACATTTTTTCCGCTTACATTGCAAACGCAGGCTGAACCCTACGAGTTTTATCAAAATAATGTACTAAGTATTGTACATATTGAAAAGGTCTACAGAAAAGTCCGTGATGGTAAATGTCTATGTCTTATGGATAACCCACAATAACTTTTTTTTGTCATTTACTTTTTACGACAAATAATCGCTAATTTTCAAAGCGATTTTAACCAATACAGCATTAATTCTTAACCAATTAAATACCTTGAATACATAGTTCATTGAATATAGATCTATATGACCCTATTACACCGTATGATTTAAGTGAATATTTTCGAAGATATTACAGATTTAAAAATTGCGGGTCGTAGCGTTTCCGGCGGTACCGGCCGGCCGCCCGGTGCGGCAAGAGCGACTTTGTTTTAAACTATGTAGTGATTCTGTAATATGTTGTAAAAATGAAATAAATAGTTAAAAATGTCAAAAGTAAATAAGTAAAAATGTAGTGTATGAATTTAGATATTCCAAAGATAGCAGGAAATCTTCATGGTATAGGGAAAGGGAATCCCCCTTTCCCTATACCATGAAGATTTCCTCCAAATTTAACGCGTGCGGGCCACGGGCGGTAATTAATAAATCAAAACTACTGGATCGATTTTAATCACATAGGCTATATATTTTATACCCGTGTGAAGCCGAAGCGGGCCGCTATGTTTTTATATACAACGTTCAGTTTTTCTGTAGTGTATTTAGTATCAGCATTGCACCCGTGCGAAGCTGGGGCGGGTCGCTAGTAGTGTATAACTATTTAAGATGGCGTCTCTTTTTTCTGCGTTTTTTTTCACTGGTTGATCTTCTGTTTTATTCTGTGATACTATTTCATCATTAATGGTATGATTGTAGAAAGTGGATTCTGAATCTGTTGAAATCTTAAGCTCTTTATCATTGGATTCTGTTTTATGAATTGATCTCGTGATGTCACTACGATTTAAACCTGATTTTGTGGATTTTATTTTTGTCTACCTTCAAGCAACTTCTTACGGACTTGAGTAGTTTTAATACCTTGTTCGTCTGCGATTTCTGTTTGTATGAGATACTTTATTTTGTTGAAATACATAAATATCCTTAATTTAATAAATAGATCATCCTCATAATTAAGTTGTATTCAGATATCTATAACTCAAATGATATTTACTTTCTTTGTTCGAAACGCACACGATTTGGCTATCTTATGATTTCAGGTTCAATTAATTGATTTCCATTTTGGTCACGTTTTGCGTAAAGTTCAAGAGGGAATTATACTTTTGAAGAAATCTATGTGAATTGAATAATAATGACTGTTTTATAGATTCTGATGGTTTTGTTGTAAGCGCTGAATTTTCCGGCACCATTTTGTATTGTTTAATTTCATTTCTTAATTATTTTTAGGAACGACAGTTTTGATTTGAATATAAACTTGATATTTACGTTGGTAAACAAATTGATTATCAATTTTATTTCCCGAATTTAAAATCATCATCACCGCAAACAGTTATTCTAACAATCTACCAACGCTGTTACAAATCTCATATTTATATATTTCGTTGTTTTCAATAAATGTAAATTCTTCCTCTGGATTCTCTCTTAGTTTACGAGTCGTAGCTTGGATGATATCCAAGGTTCCACAAACTGACGCCTCGTTACTACCCACGTTCGCTTTCATATCGACCTGTCGTTCAATAATATCACTTACAGTATTTACTTCACCTTGCCAAATATATAATATTTTAACTGGATAGTTTTTTTTAACTTGTTTTTGGCTATAAATCGAGCCAGAACAATAACCTCATTTAAAAGTACCTGGATTGAGATGAAAACATTGGTAAAGTCGAAATTATTAATGTTTTCGAGACATTCATTAATTTTTAGCAAAGCTTGCTTATTTGTTACGCTAACAGGGGTACTTATCAGACAAACAGAATAGGTACTAGCAATTACTACTATAATTTGTAGTTATTGCCTTTATAATTAAATCAATGTCACTTCCAGTTTCCAGTGAATAAAACCATCGATAAACAAAACTATCAACAGTTCCGTGAATCGCTTCGTTTAATATTTAAAATGGACATGTGACATTTGATATCTACAATTACCGTTTAAAGGTACGTTTAATGAATATTTGATCGAAATGTGTTTTTTCTTAGGGTTGTACAAAATCTGGATGCAGTTGGCTTCGGGAAAGTTAAGATAAAGTGCCGTCATAATGAAGCAGGTTTTCTGTACACACAAGTCGGTATGGGTCAGTAGTTGGTACTGATCCGTG
This sequence comes from Agrotis segetum, assembly GCA_036375495.1. Lineage (NCBI taxonomy): Eukaryota > Metazoa > Arthropoda > Insecta > Lepidoptera > Noctuidae > Agrotis > Agrotis segetum. Next base: position 1,415,731 of record JAQSVV010000679.1, on the reverse strand, counting down.
CAAGTAAAGCTGATTTCAGACTACACTATACTATTGTGGTATAAAGTATAGCAAAGAAGGACGTAATAAAAGCATACCAATAATGTATAGTAGGTACAGTACAATGTGAACCTGTCCACAACAATATATGGAGCGCGATATTGTTATTCTATGAGCTATATGTATACTATATGCTATTATATTATAGCGTAGTCTGAAATCAGCTATAAACTTGTATAATGAGCGAGTACATCGATACATGGGTCTATAATTTTATCGTATGCACACGCACAAAAAAAAAAACCTGTAGATAAATACTTATAAGTCAATTGAAGATCAATTTAATAAACCAGGAAATTGGAATTTATAGCTGCATTATGGCACTAAAGACACATAATGGATAACTAGGGAACGGTTATGAAGAGCATAATTAGTGCTCCACCCAGGTTTGCCCTACCTTAATAGTGCTTGTTTCAACATGCACGGCTTCTTTGCTCTAAAATTATAAATGCGAAAATAAATTAGTTTTGGAAACTCTTTTTTCTCTCTCATATCTTTTTCTCTATTGAGAAAATCTAATATTTTTTTCAAGAAGGATGTTGCTACTGCTCTTTAGTAGAGTTTCAGGGTAGTTCTTCAGAGACAAAATTTTCGATGTCTGTGGGTATATTTCTGTAACCAACTAACAAAACGGCATGTAATATTTTTTTCTGTACAGTATAGCTTTAGCTCTACCCGGGACAAATTCTATTTTTTTAATAGTAGCTATCTAGATACAAAATAAAAAATTTTGAAGTCTGTTCTCCTGATTCATATAGGGCGTCCGTTTCCCATTTTCCGGAACAAAATGGTCGATGTTGCATTTTCCTTTTGATTCATCAATATAAATTATACTTATATCGAAAGGTAATTAATTGACCTCTTACAAAAAAAATACTTATTAGATATAACTACGTTAGTGTAATTTTAATTAAGTAAATAAGAAGTGTCCGGCGTATAATACTGATTCATGTGGAGTAAGCTTTGCTTGACTGTACTTGGTCGAGGAATAATGATGAGAGTCTGGGATCCCACGTGGGGGGAAACCTGTCGTACAACGGACGTGCTAGAAGGTGGACGTGAGGCTGGTTGGCTTAGAACCTGGTGAAACACTGGTAAATGTCTGATTCATCTGTGCTTGGTTTAGGTACCTTGCTGATTACAACGCCTAATTTATTAATTTTATTTTGCTGTTTTAAGACTTTTATCTGAGTTTCGTGTGATGCTTTTGGGTTACAGATTCGTGTAAAAAAATGTTAATACTGAAGTCTGTATGAATGATGAGTTAAGCATGATTTTAGGTAAAATCATGATTCATCTGTGCCTGATTTATATGTTCAAAAACCCATATGAATCTGAAAATAAATTAGTTTTCCTCTTTTCCAGCCAGAAAGGAGCACTTTTGTTACGTTATTTTACTTTTTCATTTCAGTAGAGTGTGTGTGACATAATTTTGACATTATTCTTCGGGTTTTATTCATTATTAAGTCAAACTCTATCTATTTTATTTTATGTTGCTGTTTACAACAATGCCACTATTAATAGTAGAAAAGATGGAACAAAATATACTATGAGAAAAAAAAGACTCACAGAACGTACGGATTTATTATCTTTCTAAGATGGAAAATAAGAAAAGTTCCAGGCAAGTATGCTGCGTGGAAATTAGAAATGAAAGAATTATATTTGAAAAAATAGAGAGAAAAACAAAAGTAAACAGAGAGAATATTATAACGTATCATTAAAATAACTATCTAGTATAAAATAACAAAATTCTCGCTTTTCTGTAAGTAGGTATTTATTTCTGTAATTGTTAGTTTAAAAACAAGAATTTTATTGTTGAATAGACCAGATTTTTTCCTTGATAATATGATCACTGTTAATAAATTAATTGTTTTATAAAAAAAATAATATTGTTGTTATAATATTATGATTATTTTCTTATTACAAAGCCCATCTTTATTTACATCTGTAAAAAATTCTGATTCATCTGGGCACAAAATTTTTAAACGTCGATATCTTAAAAACTCCTTTGTAAAAAGAAGTCCCTCAAACAAATAAATGTTATTTGGAATATCTATTTTCATATGAACATGTGTTACTGAGCTGAAAGTGAAATTAAAATTTGACCATATGAATCAGTCAAAGAATCAAATTTCGAAGAACTACCCTTCAGACTTATATGTGTTGTCTTCTCCACAACCACTTTATTAAACCCTCTTTTTTTCCTCGTCACTTATAAACTTCCTCTCATCACCGCCTATTTCGCCATCATCACCCACTCCACTAGCATTATCATCTATCGCTCTCTCAATTACGTGCATTCCTCCTTCCTATCCATCTAGCCCGTTAGTAGTCGGTATCAATAAATAATGTCTATATTTTCACGTGATAGCAATAACCTTGGTTGTTTACGGCAGCCCCACACTGGCCCACGTTGGGCGCCATTCAATGAATAGTTTGACTATCGGCGCTGTCACGCGATCTTTGCCGTGTCACTGGTTGTACGGACCGCACGTGCTTTTAATTATATTTTTATTTACATTGATTGGTTTATTGTGTTTTATTGGATAGTTTATCATTGTGACAAGAGTTGTCTCTCGGAAAATTCGAATAAATGCTTAGTAGTCAGTTAAGAAGACAAAAGTTTAATTAATGGAAAACTAGATTGAAAAATATTGTAACCCTTTTCACCGTCCAGGCAAAGTCGGTACTCGGCTAAATAAATCCATTTTACATTCAATCTAAAGTTTTTTTCAATTTCCTTAAGTGACTGCTAACTACTATGCGACCAATTAACCAAAAATAACTGATATCAATGATATTTTAGAATAAAACGAATCTGTTTATTCACACATTTCACGAAATGTAGTGCTATTATTTTAGAAACTTCTCATAGCGGCGAACATTAGCCATCAGGACAGCTTTCATCAATTCAGACGCGTTGTCATCATATGTGTGCATTTATTACATTCCAGCGAATTTGAGTACACTATCTCCTCTTTGTCTAACAAAGGGGAAGTGAAAGGGAGGGAGCGATAAGAGGTGTATAGTAATTGTTCAGTGGGTTTAACGTAGCTTCGTTGGACGGACGCCAGCCGCAAATTCGTGGACGAGGTAAAAAGTGATATGTCCCTTATGAAGGCTGCCGCTCTGGTTAATTTGTGGAATTGTTGAATTTTGAATGGGTTTTAGCAGCTTAAATTTTCAGACTTGGTATTTTTACAGAGGTTAGGTATGATACGTATCTACCGAGAAGTGTGGTGATCCCAGTCGGAAAAATGGAGATGTTGAAAAATATGATCCGTATAATACTCGTACCAGAATACCTTTTCAGTAACGCTTAAAAATTAATTGGTTAATTTAGTGCATTTTTCTTGTCATTGATATTTTTGTCGATATTAATTTTTTCAAGATTTCTCAGAGACACCTAAAGTTAATTTTAAACTGCAAATGCTCACTTAAACAGTATTGTTCATTAATAATAATCGTTGACAAGCATTTGAAACGGATGTCCACACTTTCAATATGATTTATTTTAGCATTTCGACGGCCATATTTTATAACCCACCTGCCCACCAAATGACTTTAACACAGATTTGAATACCGAAGTGATTTTATTGAAGCAAAATAGTCAAAACTAGATAAATAATATATGTTGATCCAGTTTTAGATAACGATAGACAGATTCGTAGCAATACTACTAGTAAGTACGATAAAATAAACTAAAGTATACTAAACAAATAAATTGGCTGGTCACGTTGATTGATAAATTGATTTCTAAAACAAGATAATAATGTGAATGATTAATTAGAAATACACTAATTGACCATTCATGAAACAAGTACTCTAGTTTTTTTTTTATGAGAGATGGGTTTGCTCTTGACCTTAGTCTAGGTCAGGAATGACTAAGACAAGGTCGACGAAAGAGCGAGCTTACTCAGAAGAAGCCTGTTCACTGTAACGTTAAAAAGATTAGGGTTGAATGCGTCCGGAAACACAGATGCAGGCAGAGAGTTCCACTCCTTCGCTGTCCGCAATATAAAAGACGTTTGGAAACGCTTAGTGCGAATTGGTGGTATAGCAATAAGGTTAGGATGGTAATTTGCCGCGAGTCTAGATGTGCGATGATAGAAGGGGGCTGGTGGGAGAGGTCGTGGAGTTTTTGGGCACACTCTCCGAAGTACAGTCTGTAGAAGACCGAGAGGCAGGCAACTTTGCGGCGATGATTCAAGCTATGGAGCTTGGCATTCACCAATTTTACGTCGCAGACGACTACTACGGCGACGGCTCCTAGTTTTTAAATTTTTATGATTGGTTTGAAACAACCTCAAGACATCGTTGGTAGAGCTGCCGCTGGTCGCGGTTGGTCCTAGTTCAATTCCCAAGACGGTCATTGGGTTTCCCATAGGGATTCCGAAAAAGAATTTCTCAATTAATTACCCTATTGTTGGCAATAGGCTCGCTCTCTATTAAATGGAACTTAAATATTACTAGTGACATGAGGATTTACTATAGATAATTATATATTTGCCTAATCCTTCAGGGGATTACAGACATATTATTTATGTTGTTACTCGAAACAAGAAACGGAAACATTACAAGGAAGTATTACTTCACCAACTATTGATATAACTTTCGTAAAAAAAATATAAATCATAGCGAAAGTCAAACCTATACGTCATCATTACTTCCATAGGCTAATCCCTAACAGATAGGACAACCTATAAATTAGAGTTACGGAATTGTGCCACGAGGTCGAACATTTTCATAAGATTCAGAAGCCAAGACGTCTGTCTGTCTTTATAACCTTAACCTCCGTGCACACCATCACGGTAAGCGACTTACGACGTGACTTTTCGTAAGCTTCACGCGGTTGGCGCAATGGGGTTGGCAACGCAAAGATATTGTAGATGGCGCCACCATAGCTAAGACCTAAACAGACCAATGAGGTAGTACTATTTTGAAGTACCTATAAGATTTGAACCAATGACGATGCTTGGAACAAGCTATACTAGCGCCATTAGTTCCCCAGTTGCTATCCCCATTGTACCCTTTGCGTCTTTACTGTCGCGTCACAAGCAAAGAAGCATTTGTTTTTCCTCGCAATTACAGTCACAACGGACACCCTCTCATAGTCTCGTGTATTGTAACAGTCCGTCCGACAGTTACACAGATTGAGGTTATGTAATAAAACCCATGTTTCAAAGACGTTGATTTTCTAGAACATCTGACATTTTTAGTGCTGGCAGCCATCATCCATGTATATTTTGTTACTGATAATTATAAATATCTGGTTGACCGAGCTTCCCTCTGTTTTTAAAATGTTTATTCTTGGGAACCGAGGTTTTCTCGAACCTGGGACCTTGATAAATCGATTCCTTGAGCCGAAAAACCCCTAATCTGTAACTTTTATGAAAATCCTTCGAGCCGTTTCCTAGATCCTGATTATATATAAATAAATATACAAGAATTGCTCGTTTAAAGACATTAGATAGATAGATAGATAATGCGATGACAAGAATCGTATAATTATATTGGAACAAATATTTTGGATCGCTGTTCTCATCTATGATTGGTTGATTCTTGCAAATCTCGGACTCAGTTTTAGATCGTATCAGTGGAAACACACCTTAAAGACAGGACTTATTTGAAGACTAGACTTTCTAGTGGCGACGAGTGAATGACTGTTGTTTGGAACTCTGAAAACACTATGTTAGTGTTGATTTTCAAGGTTTCACAATTGATATTAGCGATGTTGTTTCAGTAAATCGGGCATGAACTTGGGCAATTTATTAGAATAGGTAAGCAGTTTCTCTTTTAATATTACTTACTAATGTTATTTCGGTATTGCGTAGGCAGTTTTTTAATACACAAAAATCTAGGTACGCTATTTCGCAAAAAAGTACCATCCCAATAGATAACTCAGGGATTCATAGTAGGTATGTAAGTACTCGTACATTAGAGACCTATTTTTTAGTGATAGAATCGTCGAGCATGTCCTCAGTCCTTGCATGGTGGGCTGAAAGGGACTGTAATATCCACCAAATTCCTTCAATTGTCCTTTACATTCCAGGGTCCCGGTTATCTATTTAGACAGTCTTGCGACCCATACACAGAGGCCTGTGGGGTACGCACTTAATTTTGACTGCTTAATTTTCAAACCAGACCCTCACACGAAAAATAAAGATAATAGGGTAAATGGAGATTATTTGGTGAGACAAGCAACTCAGTGATAGTCTTAAAAGACTCTCTAAATGTTACCTGTTATGCTTGCAGTAATGCGAAATGATGCAACTAGTTCACCACTAAAGTGGACAAGACGTAGTGACACATCATTTCGCATTACAGCATGCAGAGGTAACGTTTTGAGAGACTTTTAAGACTCTATCACTGAGTTGCCTGTCTCACCAAATCTTCCTTTACCTTACCTATTATACGAATGAAAATATTAGTCTGTGCTTTTAGCTCTACCTATTTTATTATTTGCTTTACTTCTCCATGTAAACTGCAAAAAAAAAAATGTCCTGAGAAAGTGGCGACAGTCTGTCTAAGCTCAAATTGTTTATGACTATGTAAGAGATTTGGCTCACAGCTCCCCGATTATTTTATTTCATGATAAACTAAGAGGCTTGCTTAGATAAGCTGGCATTTTGTTTATTCCGTTTGTTGTACACGTAACTTTTTCCTTGCTTGACTTTGATGTAACCTTCGAAGTTTTTGGTAAACTTTTCACATTTTATATGTGTGTTGCTCTAAAAATTTTCAATTATTCAAACGGAATTTTTTGAATTGTCAAAAATTTCGGTTTGAATAATTGAACATTTATCTTATGTCCGTAAGTGTTTTGGAATAAAAACGCGAGAAAAGTCGGCCGAAGCTATGAGTTTCGGGCTTAGATACTAGTAACCCTAATCTTCCATTAACAAAACAAGATGAACCCCTTTCATTTCATGTAGCAGATAGTCAAGTCAATCAGCAAAGATTTTTTCTTAACGGGAATCCTAGACCAAAATTAAAAACGGAAATTGAATTTGTTAGTTCATTTATCTGTTTGTTTATTTTTCACGCCAAAACCGCTATTATTGGTACCGATTTATTGAAGAACCTTGATATTACCGAGAATTCGAAATCATGGAAACGGTGGCCTATAGAAATGGGCAAAGGCTTGCCATGTATTTAAATAAAAATCCATCTGTCATTGTAACATTATTATTTACATTAGGCATTATTATTTTTACAAACAAAAGAAGTCTTAATTACCTAAATAAGATGTAATAATGCCCACGCACTAAATGTTGCCCTTTGTACCGTACCTACTTATGAGGTCTCTTTGATCATAACATTTCACTGAAAATGTCAGACATTTTATTGAATTAACGTTTACCTTCTAACAAAACAAGAAATACAATAATTAAGGGCCTTGATCAGTTGGAAAACATTCCGTTTCTTAATCAGCATTCAAAATTAACTAGGACAAGCGTTATATCTTTTACGGTTATCTTTTACGTTAACAATAAAGTTGTTACTATGAGATTAATATTTTATTAGCTTAAGTTAAATTACTGTTTTGCTGTAACACTGTCGAAATAAAGCGATTTTTTATATACCTACTTCTGTGTCGCTGACTCCATTCGAGGGACGGTTGTATGCCCGTGGTTTAGGAAAAATGCGCGAGAGCAGTCAGTATACGCCTGGAGACTGCTTGACCGTACGATGAATGTTGAATGGAAAATGGCTGGGAAAGAGCTAGAAAGATGACTCGGCGTCCGAGTTTTCAAATAAAAGCGAGGGAACAATAGTTTCCTTGAAAACTTAGTTATTTATACTGTTCACGGGTGAATTCAGAACAAACAGGATGCACTATATTTCTGTGAAATATATCGAGGTAAATGACCGTCGCTTTCCGTCGCAAATAACTACGCTATCCATATAATGTCAATGTGCACGTTTATTATAAGTGTACTCCATAAATTATAGAAGCTTTCCGTAATATTGTGGGTAGAAAATTATGTTGAGCACGAAAACCTTATGGTCGACATTTTTATGATTACGACAGCAAAATACTACAAGGCATCAACTTATGCTAACTACAACAAAACTGAGGTGATCCGAACAAGATATATATAAAACCATACTATGCAATTTTAGATGTGAAAAGTATGTAAAGATTGTAGAACTCTACGTCTATTGATATTGCATATTTGTGCACCATTTGAATCATATTACTATTTAATTAGAGAATTTGGGAGGATGGATGGACAATTGTTACTTTTCACACAAAAACTGCAAAACCACTGATAGTTTAGGACCTGATGGATAAACACTTTTTTTTTTAGCTTTGTAAAATCATCAAATGAGTCCTCCAACCCAGGGCAGGGCGGGAGGGACTGTCAGACTTCTACTGACTAAAATCCACGGTGTCCTTCATAGCCTGTTATGTTCCGGGGTTACGGTAAGGGAATAATCCCGCGACCCCGGCAGGCTTTGGCCCTCTGAGAGGGGGGCCCCGTCATTATGCTGACGCTCTTTGAGATATGACGCGCGTGGGACACAACGCGCCGTCGTACCTTACAAATAACATGGTCCTTGGTCGGGCAGCGAGTTGCCCTTTACTCGCTGCCCGCATGCCCGCGCCTACGGTGGCCGGAGATCATCAAGCGAACAGTTTATACTTAGTCATTTTCCTTTCGCTTTATAGAAGCGCTATAAACTGCTCGCATTCACTTCAAACTCACAAAAGAATAAATTCTTAAGTAAATCTCCCTTTTAGTGATTCCCATAGGCTATGGCCATTACCGTAGGGCCCACTTTAGGGCATGTGAAGGCCACCAGAGGTCAGGGCCATCGCCACGGACACGACTTAATTCGTTTTAAGCATGCGTAACTATATCGCTGTAATTTTACTTTTGAAAGTATTATTATAATGCTGGGAACGTTTGAGTCATTGCTTTTATTCGTTTTTTATGTAGAGTTGAAATGTTGGGAGAGAAAGAGAGGGGCGACGAGAAAAATATAGACTTTTTATGATATTTTAGATCGTAAATGTTAATTTTGTAGAGAGCGTCATCTGCCTAGCCTTTTCCTATGTCGGGGACGGCTACGGCTGCTAGTACTGAATGCAGCTAAATATCAGTATTTTCACATAGAGTGTCTATCTATCTGACATCCAAAACCCAGTAACTGGGTAAAAAGATGACCCTAGTGATGATGATAACACTGGTTTATTAACAGAAAAAACTTTTAAAGAACTAAACACACTAAAAACAACACTAAGAACTAAACACACTAAGAACAAACTAAAAAACAAAAAAAAAAAACTGTTGGAATTACCAAACCTACTAAAACTTTGGTAAAATATATTTTCAAGAGTTCTCATGGATAAATTTACAGTCTTCACTAATCATAAATGTTCGTAATCATGACTACGGAAACCTACAGGAAAAACGACGTATCAGCAAAAGGTATGGGAAAATTATAATAATGACCCTTCCACAAAGCACTCCTACTTCTTAGGTACTTCAAAAAAACTGTGTTTGTATAGAAAAATACTAACGTCCCATTAACATTATAATGCCAAGTCGTTTACTCGCGTTTATTGCTCACATAGGACAGTCGGTCAGTGCCCGGAAAACTGGCTTGAAATAAAACCGCGAGCAATATCAATTTCACGCAACGAAAGATAGCTCTTTAGTCCCTGTAATATAACTTAGCTCGTAATAACTTTAAGGATTTCACAAGTACGATAAATGGATGAAAAGATTTTGTTGTTGGCTTGGAAAAAATATTGAGTTTGTCTTCTTCTTTTTATGTGTTTTTAAAAGCTTGTTGGAGGACTATAGTTAAGTGTGTTATCAGGGGCAGTAAATGAAGCACTAATAAGTTGTTTGGGTAGAGTTTATTTATGAATATGTTTCTCACAATGCAAAAAGTGACGTCTGTTCACACTCCGTACACAAGAGAGACGCGATTACACACAGACAGAAAGTAAGAAGTGCTAACCAGTGTTGCTAAATATTAACATTGTACAGTCACGAGCAATAATATATATACATTGGTCATATTTTCTAAAATATCTTAACTTGTTCTTTTCAAAAAATATGTGTACAATTATGGTTTTCTAAATAACCTAACCATCAAACTGTGTCAAAACTGGGTAACCATTGCTGTCACAGTAATATAAACGAAACAATATCAGTAAAAAGTTTACACTTGTAACGCAATTTTAAAGTACCCATGACAATATCGAAAATATGTATACAAAATGTATACATGGAATAGAAATTGTGTACGTGTTATTGAAATTGTCATGGATACATTAAAATGACATGGTTAGTTAGATATTTATCAACTTTTCCTGTTTTTATTAAAATTCATTGAAATGCAATGGTTTCTGAATGGGACTAATTCAGTATGATGGTTAATACAATATAATCATCAGTCTATTGCTAATAGTCCAAGCTAAGTCTGATGCTTTTGTTTTTGCTGTGTATTTTTTCATTTCGGGTCGTATCTCTAAGAGAAACCTTGAATGTAGTTTGCTGAGTGAAAAATATTTATCTAACTGCACTAGACGACAGCAAGGAACCTACCGTAATGCGCATTAATCCCTTATGTACCGGGCATGCCGCAATCACGGTGGTATATGACCCTCTGAGAAGTGTCCTCACCTTCCGCTTGACGCAAGTCCTCACCGGACACGAAAGTTTCGAGAGGTTCCTTTGTCTGATACGGAAATACGAAATGCCTGGGTGTCACCACTGCGAGGATCGCCCGGAGGAATCAGTGGAGCATACGTTGTAGGTTTACCCCACTTAGGCAGAGCACCGCCGTGTCCTCACGGAAGCGATAGGCGGTGACCCAGCACCCGGCATTGGTCAAGCCCATGCTGCGGGCAGAGATGCAAAATTATGATGATTGGATCCATGCTCCAGAGATGCCTTATCGACTACCGCTACGTTGAGGTGATGAGATGTTCGTATAAGGCCGCAACAATGATCGTCCATGTACAAGAACACAGCATGAAACCAATCCAACTGCATCGACGGGTAAGACAGGGAGACATCATCTCTCCGAAATTGTTTACAAACGCGTTGGAGGACGTTTTCAAGACGCTTGATTGGAAAAAACTAGGTATAAATATCAACGGTCAGTACATCTCGCACCTCCGATTTGCGGATGATATTGTCATCATGGCAGAATCTTTGAAGGAGCTGGAAGTAATGCTGAACAGCGTAAGAGATTTTTTCAACGCGTGTGGGTCTCGGAATGAATTAAGACAAAACCAAACTCACGTTCAATTGTCATCAATCCAAGATCTGTAATCGTAAATGGTGCTGCCCTCGAGGCAAGAATACATAATTATATCTAGAAAAAAAAAAACTATACAAATGGGCCGGTACAACTTCGAGAAGGAAGCAACCAAAAGGATATGCTTGGACTGGGCGGCATTCGGGAACCTGTGCCATATCTTCGAATTATCGATCCCGTAATCCCTCAAACTCAAGGTTTATAACCGCAGTGTGTCCTACCCGTAATAACTTACGAAGCCGAAACGTGGACACTTACCATAGGGCTAGTCCAAAATTCAAGGATACTCAGCGTGTCACGGAGAGAGCAATACTCGGAAAATCTCTGGCGTATAGAATTCGGAATGAACTCATTAGCCCGAGAACCAAAGTAATCGACATTGCGCTTAGAATAAGGATCTGACGTGGAAGTGGGCTGGCCACGTCTGCAGACGGACAGATGGTAGATGGAGCAAACAAGTGCTAAAGTGGAGACCGCAAATAAGCAAACGTAGTGTAGGACGCCTTAGCTGCGATAAGATGGCTCGAGGATTTGAAAAATGTGGCTGGCAGCGGATGGATGCGGACTGCCCAAGAACAGGAGGGTTGGCACTCTTTGGGGGAGGCGTACGTTCAGCAGTGGACGGCAATAGGCTGATAATATAATGATGCAGAGCGAGACTGAATGGGAAGTGATCGCTTCCTTCTGCGAAGCAGTCAAGCTAGCGAAGGAGGAGGCAGATGCCGTGAGGGAGAAGACAGCCTCAACCTTACAACATAGCCACGGCGGGAGATGCCCACGGGCGGCATCGGCTCGACGTCGCGAGGTGACTTCTGGCCACCGTAGGCGCGCGAATGCGGACGGCGATTAATGGGTGACTCGCCGTCAGATCATGGACCTTGCCCGGGTGGATTGAGAATTATTTCCGATCTCAAGCAGATGGAAACTGCTGCTTTGTAAATTTTTACATAATTTCGAAACTGTTCTGTTTACATGTTTTTGAAACTTGAGAATTATTTCCAATCTCAAGCAAATTAAAACTGCTACTTTGTAATTGTTTACATAATTTCAAAACTGTACTGTTTACATGTTTTTGGAAAATTGTGAATTATTTCCGATCTCAAGCAGATGGAAACTACTGCTTTGTAATTGTTTACATAATTTCAAAACTGTACTGTTTACATGTTTTTGGAAAATTGTGAATTATTTCCGATCTCAAGCAGATTGAAACTGCTACTTTGTAATTGTTTACATAATTTCAAAACTGTACTGTTTACATGTTTTTGGAAAATTGTGAATTATTTCCGATCTCAAGCAGATGGAAACTGCTGCTTTGTAATTGTTTACATAATTTTAAAACTGTACTGTTTACATGTTTTTGGAAAATTGTGAATTATTTCCGATCTCAAGCAGATTGAAACTGCTACTTTGTAATTGGTAACATAATTTCAAAACTGTACCTACTGTTTACATGTATTTGTAATTTCATTGTGTACATATTTATGTAACTTAAAGTTAATATAATTTTTTGGCAATCTATCGTTAACGAAGTTTTGATAAAAATGTGTAGTTTATTTTGACTTGATTTAACGTTTACATAATTTTTGGACACAACTTAGCATACTTATTTTTGCAATTTAATAATTGTTACATTAATTTAAATTTTAAGGTCGTTTCTATGTTATTACTCGTGACTGTACATCAACAAAGTGGCTACAAGTTTATTTTAGTGTTGTGAACTTGTGACCACTGGAGTCATTTATCGATCACTATTACATCTAAATTAATCAAATTATTGTGAGATCATTTGATCTTTAGAAGGTAAAATGATGGTATTATCTACACACCAACCATAGAAATCATTTGCTCATTAGTCAGCAAAGGAACTACTGAGCAATTTGATGTTAAACGTATCTAAATCAATAAAAATCCGAGATACGCATTAGCAATTGCACAACAAGTAGTAAGGGATGGCAACTGATGGGGTACTAATGGTGCTAGTATAGCTTGTTCCAAGCATCGTCATTGGTTCAAATCTTATAGGTACTTCAAAATAGTACTTACTACCTCATTAGTCGGATTAGGACTTCCCTATGGTGGCGCCATCTACAATCAGCTTTGACCGGCCTTCCCCATTGAGATTAACCGTGCATTAGAACGATTACTCTATCAGACGGAGAGCACAATTACATTATTAATAAGACCTGCTTATTATCTCAATTCATATAAACAAAACACATTAAGAGTCAAGCACACATAAATCTTCCTGACCCATTTCATTTTTAAGAAATACAACAGACAAATAAACTTCAATGATGAATTTATAAAACGTATTCCTGTGCTCATTTTATGACAATAAAATACTACTACAGCTCAGCAGTCCGCTTATAACCCCGCCATTTTGTTATTTTTGCATGTGACATTGTTATTTTCGTTTCCACACGATTCCCCAGCTTTCGTGACGTCAATTCTTAATTGACCAACTGGGAAATGTATAAAGATTTCGTGAGAATACAATATTTCTTTCAATGTTTGAGGTTACGCGTCAAAACATTATAAAATACGACTTTGAAATATTATTATTATGTGGTTAAGTGTAATCGTAAGATTTTACAACTGCTGTTATTCATAAGAATAAAAAATACATAACAATAATATAAGTTAAATAACATAATATCAGCCCTGTTTTTCTCAGTATTGAACAGAGGTCTACCTAATAGTATACCAACAAAATATATCACTATATAACTATTTTCGAGTATATTTTTGTCATTCGGGAACAAATGCAGATACATGGCAAGAACATAATGAAATTGAGACGGTTCTTTGGTCGATTGAACCACAATTCAAAAACTTGCTTGCAAGTTTGACTACATTTTTTTAAAACTCTTTAAATTTTTCAAATAGTCATGCAATAGGTTCAATAGGTCTTGAAACAGTTTTATACAAAATACACAAAAAAAAATTGCCGTGTCGGAGGAGTGGAACCGCAAACATCGTGTCACGAGATTTTTATGCTTATTAAATTAAATATGCGTTTTTTCACATTTACTACAGTGTTTTCTGTATCAACTTGTACAAATACGAGATGAAAAGCAATTTTAGGCAACAACAAAAGTGTTTCAGGCAAATCGCAAAGCTGACAAAATAAACAAAAAAAAAAAAACAGCAGAAAACGTCAAATATAATAAAAACTGCCGTACATAACTTGTCTACATCTTTTTTATAGGACTTGATTGATCGCCATGCGCAAACAATCAACATCTATTTTTCTCAAAGACTGGAAGAATGCTTACTGAATATAAATAGATTCTGGAAATGTCTGTGAAGTGAATATTATTACTTTCAATCATACTTAGTTCAGTAGAAAAGAAGTTATTTATAAATGCACGTTTTAGACTGCATTTGCGAGGGTCGCGGGTCTGTCGTAGGGCCTACCATGGCCCTGAAATGAAAGGCAACCAAATTAACAGGGTGATTTTGACGTGATAACGTCTTATAATTCGATGACTGGCTGCACGCACGAAAAAAGATGACGACATGCGGCGTTACCTCGCTCTGTAGCGTTCCATAGCAACGGCGTGTCAATTGTTTGTTTATAGTAACGTAAGTTCAGTATTTTCATATGACGTTGTCACGTTCAGTTATCGTCAGTAAAACGAGTTTACAGACAACCGATTTTTTTTAGTTAGCAGGTACCTACGAGCCTAATTCCCTGCTCTGCAGGGAAGGACTCATATTTCACTCACAGTGCTTCACTCACAGTGGAAGGACTCATATTTGATGATGTTAGTTGTACGTAAGAGTCTTTTGATGATTTTTCACCAAAAAAAAAACTGCAAGTTATCATAATGTCTTGTATTGAGTGAAATTTCTTGGAAACTGAAAGAAATATTTTAGTACTCATCCACGAAACGAAGCATAGCGCTATTCGGAAAGTTTTGAAGTGACTGTTTAAGCCAAACGCGAACGGTACCTTAAGCCAATGGCTAATTGAACTTTCTTGGACATAGTAAGTACTTGTTTAGGAAACGTGCCTGTATTTTATAAATACGAACAAGATAAATCAATCTTTTTTATCGAAGCCCCAGAAATAAATTCACTCGGAGCACCCTTAGAAGTTAGTTAGGCAGTTTTCCGATTAATAATTTTCCTTATTTAGAATTATGGAAGCGTTCAAATCCACAAGGACAAGTAGAAAAAGTAATTAGCGTTCGGAATCGTTTAATAAATATTACAAAAGTGTGTTGTATTTAACGTAAACTGATTGAATATTTGTGTATAATGTCTAAATGTGTGTTGTGTGTGTGTCATATGCGTGTGTGTGTGTGAATTTGAATGAAGAAATTGAAGTAACTTGATGAATTCTCGATCTCAATCTCGGAATTTGGATTCTGCAATTCTACTTTCAGTGGAATAGAGACACCTATACCTGAGAATATATTCTCAACAAGTTTTTCTTCTGCACTCTCTGTAGGTTCTTAAATGACCATGTTAACTATGATTAGCAAAATTTTGGACACTAGCGACCCGCCACGATTCTTTTCCTCTTGCTCTTTCTTTTTAACCGACTTCAAAAAAAGGAGGAGGTTCTCAATTCGTCGGAATCTTTTTTTTTTAATGTATTTTCCCCGATTTCTCGAAGACGCGGACCGATTTGGAAAATTTTTCTTTTGTTTGAAAGGTCCAATTGGTCCCATAATTATCAGGTTAGGATCTGATGATGGGATCCCAGGGAAATCGAGGGCAACCTTCAAATTTTATAGGCACATAGTACCATTTTCATATATTTTCTAAAGCTGTTCAAGTATTTGCATCTGATAATTATCATCTCAGGTGGATGACCTGATGATGGAAGGTACAACTCCTTAACAGTAAGGAGTAGGCATCGATTGATTTACTTTGTGTTCGCATATTTCCGGAACTACAAGTCCGATTTAAGTAATTCTTTTTTTGTTGTACTAGGTATCATTTAACTTAGAGCATACTGCAAGTTTCATCAAAATCAGTTCAGTAATTTTTGAGATATGGATTTTTTTTAGCGAAGAGAAGAGACAAGAATTAGAGTTGAATATTTAAACTAAAAAGAGTAAAATAAAAACTTAAAAAAAAAATGTAACCTCCTTCAAAAACAA
Organism: Agrotis segetum; assembly: GCA_036375495.1. Classification (NCBI taxonomy): domain Eukaryota; kingdom Metazoa; phylum Arthropoda; class Insecta; order Lepidoptera; family Noctuidae; genus Agrotis; species Agrotis segetum. The sequence continues at coordinate 1,399,292 of JAQSVV010000679.1, read as the reverse complement.
CCTTCAAATAATAACTTTTCTTTCGGAAGTCGGTGCCTTTGTTTTATTTCTTTTCATTGTCGTTTTAGCCACCGACTTCCGAAAGAAAAGTTATTATTTGAAAGTTGTTATTTTATACTTTTTTGTGGTTGTTTTTGAAGGAGGTTACATTTTTTTATTCTTTAAAAACGTTGCTCCATACTGGGAATTTCTCCTGTGTCGTGGGTGCGTTTACAATTATAGTAACTCACAGACACAGACACCCAGACTCGGAACAACTCTCTAAACCTTCCTCTTAAATTACTCTGTCTACTGATTAAAACCGCATTGAAATCTGCTACGTAGTTTTAAAGATATAAGCATACATGACATCCGATGGGGAAGAAAAGTTCCCGTGTGGCGACCACGGACTTGAAGACGCACCGTAGGTAGGCCTCCCACTAGGTGGACCGACGACATCGTGAAGGTCGCGGCTCGCGGGCAACCGATGGATGCAAGTGGCGAATTGTCGTTCGGCGTGGCAGTTTAAGGGGGAGGCATATGTTCAGCAGTGGACGACTTTCCGCTGATGATGATGATGAAGCATACAGACTTTACTCTACACTATGTAAAGTTTTACAACGTGGTCTTTAAATCTCATGTTACAAACACGATATAATATGCCTAATTAATAAAAAACAAAGGCTTGGCAACATAAAGCAGGCCGCGGGTAAGGTGCGGTTTTAATACTTAACCATTTTGCGTTCCCCTACACGACACAAAGGTTGTCGCTATTTGTCAAGGTTCTCTTTGATCAGCCGCCAAATACCACGGGAACGGTCACCATGCGTCCAGCCTTGTCCGGACTTGACTTTGATTTGATTATGAGAAATGGATGTCTTTAGCGGAATCATATTGTGACTAAAATGGTCTATTCTATTCTATTTCTTATAACAGCACGCAATAGAACACTATTTCACTATTTTAGAAAGGCCACTTTAGAAATAAGAAAAAGAAAAAAAAAAGAAAGTAGGTGACATTTTTTTTCTTTTTCCTAAAAGGGCTTTTTTAGGCCTCTGACTGTTCATATTATGTTTTTTGTTTATTTATTTCGCGTTGTTTATCTTATTTATGTGTTCTAGGTAGGAGGTTTAATAATAATAAATTGTTTTTAGTTATTTTTAATTGAAACTATTATCTGAATCTTTAAATAATCTGGTTTATAAAGCCGAGAAAATTTCTGTTTGTCAGACTTTAGAGCTTCTGAGTAATAGTAACGACTGTCAAAAATCTACAAATGACAGCCGGGACCAACGGCTTTACGTACTTTCCGAGGCACGGAGGAAACTCGCTATGACAGATGGTCACTCATCCACAGACCAACCTCGGCAAGCGTGGCGTACCCGGAAGATTGGCCTGTGCGGCTGTGATTATTTAGCCACGAGCTCCTCTTTTCCTATTTCTATATACTCGGACTACGTTTAGTAATAAATATTCTATGCTTGGACTAAAATAACGAACTCGAAACATAACAGCATACGTACCTTTACAGTGTAGATTCATCCATTACCTACATTCTCGACCCTTTTCTCAAGAAAAGATCCTAAATGGTACGTATGACGACGTTACCTACAATCTGTATCGCCATAAATCACCTTCTCAAAGTCCCTGTGTGCCGCCATGGTGACCGTAATCACCTGTACAAGCTCACACAACGTAATCTTGACGAGAACTTAATAACTAGGCCCTAGTGATGGACCGACTAGTTGGGAAAGTGGATTCAACTTGGCTAGTAAATGACAAAAAGCTCCGAAGACTTGACTGGAGATATGATTATTATCTTTAATAAACCAGCTTCTGCCCGCGGTTTCACCCGCCTCATTTTAGACGTTGGTCCTATGGTCCCGTCCCCATGAGCTCCCATGCGCATGGAACACGCGATGCGCCGCGACTCGGTTCTCGTCTTGGTCGGACGGCGAGCTACCCATTACTCCCCGTCCGCAAGCGGCTGGAATATGACCCGCGATTACCGACGCCCGAATTTTTAAATTTAAACCACTTGATCCGAGATTAGCGCGTTCAAACAAACTCTCAGCTTTATAATGTTACTGTAGGATATTATTACTGGGTTAGCTACTTTTTTGTTTTATCGTTGAGAAATCATTAAATGTGTCCTCCCACCCAGTGTGGGATGGACAGGTTTGCACTGACTGATGACCTTTAAATAGCCCTTTATGTTCCAGGCTCACGATAACCTGATGAGACATATCTGCGACACTGAAACAGCAGCCACACAGTTTATTATATCGAAAGGTGAAAGGCTACCATGTCTGAAGTGACATTTTGGATGTTACGAGTATTGTGTTAGGCTAATAACTAAAATATTTCATTGACCTCTCTTTAACCTCTACTAGGCATTATTTCTGTTTCATAATACTTTCTGTTCTAGACTGAATCTATTTTTCATTGAGCCGGTTGACGCGGGACACGGCAGCCGGTAGCTAGTTTTGTAGTTAGCCACAGACTTTTCAAAAGGTCATTATTAGGTATTTGAAGAACAGATAATACTACTTAAAATGATTCTAGGCGAACGATTTATTTATTAAAAGAAAGACATTTGATCGTGGTGTTCTTTTAAAAGGCCCTGTGAGTTTTAAAGTTTTCTGTGTCTCCAAGTTTTCTTCTGTTTCATGAGACACAGACCTCTGTGACACAATCTGGGCCACAATCCACCACGCGCACCCAGTACGGTCTGACAGATGTCAAATGACTTCGAATTTTTGGTTCTAGGACATGCCGGTTTCCTCACAATGTTTTTTGAGAGCAGTAGTGATGAAATAAATTACACAAAGTATGCGTCTGTCTGGATTCAAACATCTTGAGTCGATGCCGTTACCACAGGCCACCAGTGCCATTCAAACCCCTTCTACACAATCAAACCCGACCGCCCGACAGAGCTGACCTTGGTCCAGTTTGTGTTAAAATCTACCGTGTAGACGTTTGTCGGCCGACCAGATATGGGCGGAATCAAACGACCTTTGGATGACCTTGGTCGGGAGCGCATCTCTCCCGACAGGCTGCGTCCGTGGTCGGCCCCAACCGTCGGTCCACAGCGTTCCAGACGGTCGGGTACGGTTGACGCGACCAAGGTCACCTCTGTCAGCGGTCGGTTTTGATCGTGTAGAAGGTGTTTCAAAGAAAGGCGCATTATGTTCCTGGCGGTTTGAACCCACGATATCCAACTCCTAAGTCAGGACCATTGGCGGCGATAGGCGGAGACCTCTCGCGCCCGGCATTGGTTGCGGCCATGCTGCGGGGCGAGACGGAGTGGGAAGCGGTCTGCTCCTTCTGCGAGGCAGTAATGCTCGTGACCTCCTTCACGAGCATTACTTAGGCGGGCCGCGAGCGAGAGAGGACAGCGTCCTCCCTCCGCCCCAACCGCAGTGGTAGGCGCCCGCGGCGTCGGACGTCAGCAGATGATCTCCGGCCACCGTAGGCGCGGGCATGCGGGCAGCGACTAAAGGGCAACTCGCTGCCCGTGCTGGTGCTGGACCATGCCCGGGTCGACGGCGCGTTGTGTCCCACGCGCGCCTCAAAGAGCGTCAGCATAATGACGGGGCCCCCCCTCTCAGAGGGCCAAAGCCTGCCGGGGTCGCGGGATTATTCCCTTACCGTGACCCCGGAACATAACAGGCTATTGAAGGACACCGTGGATTTTAGTCAGTAGAAGTCTGACAGTCCCTCCCGCCCTGCCCGGGGTTGGAGGACTCATTTGATGATTTTACCACGCTAAAAAAAAAAAGTCAGGACCACTGTTCCTGGTGAGATTTTGCTAATACCATCTTGAACGGTCTATTTAGAACATCTACCCACTCCATTTGCAATATAAACTTGATATTTAATAATGAAGGAATTCATTACATAGCAGCAAAGGTACTTATGTAAATCTGTTTGTTTTTCTAAGAGGGCGCCATTTGTAACGGGTAGGTCGTCTTCGACTGTCGCCGTGTCTACAATAACAATTCCATTACTACTTCGGAAACTGACGTTTGTAATGTTGACTTTGAAAGTCTACTACTTGAAACTGAAGGTGTGGTTACTTGTATAGATGAATGATTCTCTGCAACTAATAACTCAGTCATTTTATTTTGAGTGTTATTCGGTTTTCCATCAGGTATTTTCCGAAAACTATCGGAATTACCACCTAATAGAGTCGCCACCTAACCTACTTCTATTACATAGGCCTTCAGCATACATAACTGTTTAGTGTTTAGTACTGTATAACTTATACCTACCTGGTACATTTTTAAAAGCAACTGGGTGCTTGCATATTTTCAGGCATTAAGTTAACAATTATAACACAACCAATAACACAAGCTTTTATAACACAAGCAATTTAACTTAATCACTAACAAAATAACTTTTTCGATTTCATAAGTATCAAAAACCCTACATTAACTGCTCGACTGGACATTTCCACTAAGGCTTAAGTTCTGGTCGCGGGACTCTAAAGTAAAGGGACCCTAGAACGTAAAGGGCTATTGAAGAACACCGTGGATTTTAGTCAGTACGAGTCTGACAGTCCCTCCCACTCTGCCCGGGGTGGGCAGACTCGTTTGATGATTTTACCACGTAAATAATAGGCTTAGTTAGAATATGATAGAATATGGGTACCAATAGTGTACAGACAATAATATTTCTGGTAACCTGCCACTACAAAGTGCAATTTTATCTACTTTTCGCGTAACATCTTATGCTAAATGTAGTTTCAGCAATGATTTGGCTCAAGTTGTCACTGCTTAACCCATTTAGTGTCCGATCACATTATGCGAGGTATTAGGTACATTGTTAAACTAAGTAATATCAGTATATCAAGGTAATCATAGTCATCTTCGGGTGTGATACGTAAGTTACGTACTTCGTAAAACTTGACGCTATAGCTAAGATCTCGGAAACAAATCTCTAAGTCATAATCGAAAAAAAAACTTCGTAAATATTATTAAATACAAATAATCGCACAAGACACAAAGATAGAAAGATAAATGTGAACTTGAATTTCTAAAAATAATTTCCAAGAAGAGTTATCATTTCATAACAGCCGTAGGACATCAACTGTTAAACACAGGCCTTCTTTATAGATTTCCAATATAGGACCTGTAGTAAGTAGCTTGCATTCAACGCGATCCTGTTGGGCTTCATCAAATCGTCGGTCCATCTCGTTGGTGGACAAATGACTAGGTAGTTTTCACTAATATTCTAAATGCAAAAGTTAGGATATTTGGATGGATGTTTGATACGCAATCACGTCAAAATGGCTATGCTCGGTTGAGATCCGTTATATTCTGGTTTAACACTTTTTTTTTTCTTTTTTTTAGCGTGGTAAAATCATCAAATGAGTCCTCCAACCCCGGGCAGGGCGGGAGGGACTGTCAGACTTCTACTGACTAAAATCCACGGTGTCCTTCATAGCCTGTTACGTTCCGGGGTTACGGTAAGGGAATAATCCCGCGACCCCGGCAGGCTTTGGCCCTCTGAGAGGGGGGCCCCGTCATTATGCTGACGCTCTTTGAGGCGCGCGTGGGACACAACCATGGTCCTTGGTCGGGCAGCGAGTTGCCCTTTACTCGCTGCCCGCATGCCCGCGCCTACGGTGGCCGGAGATCGTCGCGCGACGTCCGTCGCCGTGGGCGTCTCGCCCCGCAGCATGGCCGAAACCAATGCCGGGCGCGAGAGGTCTCCGCCTATCGCAGCCGTGAGGACACGTCGGTGCGCCGCCCAAGCTGGGCAGTCCTGCACCGTATGCTCCACCGTGTCCTCCGGGCGATCTTCGCAGTGATGACACCCAGACGTTTCCTCCTTCCGCATTAGACACAGGTACCTCCCGAAGCACCCGTGCCCGGTGAGGACCTGCGTCAGGCGGAAGGTAAGGACGCCATGACTTCTCTCCAACCACTCCTCAAAGAGGGGTCTTACCGCCGCAATTGCGGCGTGCCCGGCCGTCGGTCGCGACAGTCGTTCCTTCCATACTGCCCTGAGATCGCGCCGGAGGTCTTCGCGCCGCGCCTCGACTTCTCGAGGCAGCGGGGTCACGCCCCGGCGCTGCGCCTCCACGCGCCACTCATAGACGCGCTGGAGGGCAGTCGCCTCCAGATCCCAAGGCAGTAATCCGGCAAGCAGGTTGGCCGATTCGCCGGCAATCGTACGGTATCCCCGGATCATTCGGATAGCCATGACCCTCTGGCATGCGACCAGCTTCTGTGGTCGCGTCCGGATGCTCAGGGCCCACACAGGGGCCCCGTAGAGGGCCATGGACCGCACGACGCCAGCGTACAGCCTACGGCAGGAAGCGTTTGGCCCGCTGAGATTGGGCAGCAGTCGCCTGAGGGCGGCCGCTGCACGGTTCAGCCTTGGGGCCAAACTCAGGAAATGCTCCCTGAAGTTCCACCGGCTGTCGAGGACGAGTCCCAGGTACTTCATCGTCCCCTGTACGCCGATTGAAACTCCTTCCACCGTAATGCTGTAACTCGACTGTGGCGCGTTACGGCGGCCATGAAAACACATGGCCTCCGTCTTGTGCAGCGCCACCTCGAGTCCCAACCGCCGGATCCTGTCGACAACTGTCGCGACCGCTTCGGAATCTCTTTTTTTATCCGATGTTATGATGATGTGGAATAATCTTCGTGAAACACCCGGGCGAAGCCACTGGCGAAAGTTAATAACAGCACTATTTGATTGCCAATTTATTTGGCAAATGTGTGGTGATTAAAAAAACTTGAATTTATAAAGCCCATTTTGGGTGGCAGTGAGTTCAAGCTGAAAGTATGACAAAAAACAAAGTGATTTTTGAAATTCGGATGCGGATTTTTGCAGGCTGACGACTGTTGATACGATTTTGAACTGTAGCAAATAGTTTTATTTTTAAAAACACTGTTTTCATATCTTACTGCTATGCGAAAGTTTTTGAGAATGTACTGATGGAAGTTTCTTATTCTTTCATGCAAAATCTACTGAAATGGATTCGTATGTGCACTTAGATAGTTTACAAGTAACCTGAATAAATTAATACAGAACTATACTTTTTATCTTAGTAGTACAAGCCCGTGAGTTAATTACCTTTTTAATTTGTAAAGTTTTTTTTTTTAGTATTAGACAGATTGTAAAACAAAGAACTCCTGGAAAAAGAAATAAAATTGAAATGCCCTTAGGGATTCCTAAGTAATTATAAAATTAAGCTTTAAAAATTCTCATCTGTATTACTACAACTAGACATTTTTGCTTACTTACCTAAATGTAGGTAAAAGTTTTTCTAAGCAACAGCATACCGACCATAAACTTCTGAGCACTGAAGCATAGGTCCTAATCTGATCGTAATTGCAAGAGTACGCATCCTTTCAGGAGTTGGTTCCATCAATCATCATCAAGCCATATCGCTGTCCGCTGTCGTAAACGTTATTTATGTTTATTTATCTTCGTAAAAAAGGTTGACCATACGTCACAAAAAAGTAAGAATTCAAAGATAGATTTTTTCTCCTGTTAAATACTCTCTATCCATCTCTTCTTTGACATTTTTGTGTCTAAGAATGGTGGATTTTTCACTAATATTATCAGTTCGGGTTCTATACTCTTGTATGTAGTGAATACCAACATGTCTAAAGTAGGGACAGCTTAATTTGACCTTCTTAAGCCATTTACAGGGATATACGGCATCTCTTAATTGGAGAGGCGGACTTCTGCCAACCCATGAAGTTGATCAACGATCTACGAATGATAATGGTCAGGAACCAACTGCTTCTAGTGCCACCAACGTGGCTGTTCCACCGGCCAAATTAGCCCATGGAACCGGCAAAATTAGAACTGTAGCCGCCAATTTGAAAATGTCATTAATTTTAACGCCAAATTCTCAACTAGTGACGCCGTCATCGGAACGGAAAAGTTGGTATATTTTGGGTCTAGGGGCCTACTCAATTAGTTCGTCAACAAAAATATGAGTCCGAGCCGAACTTTTAAGTGAACCCTAATCCTCTATTAGTTCTGAATTCATAAGTTCGGACAACATTATCGGAAATCGGAACAACTACCGAATCATGTTGTCATCAATTTTTAGTTCGTAAATAAAATAATCTTATGTCCGTAAGAGATAAAGAAATTGGAAGTGGCTCAAACGTCAGCCGAAGCTACGGGTTTCGTGCTTAGATAGTGATACCCTAACGTGCTTTTCGTGATATCAGTGGGGTCTCAAATGTAAAGCAAGGCCATCTATTTGCTCACACATGCTCGTCAACGAAAAATACCGAGAAAAATTGCTACTTACATGAAGTCGAATACTAAACTGGAGTAACATATCCAAGTACATCTGAAAAGAGCTCTAGTAATAATAATAAAACACTTATCTTGTATTTTCGTATCGCATATGTATGTGTCGTATAGTTTCCCTTGGTCGTACAAGTCGACGATACGTGCCGATACTGTAGCTAAAGTACGCAATCAGGATATCCGAACGCTGTCGTATTGTATATAGGGCGTATTGCACGGACTGAGCAGAGCGGCGACTTTTTGAAATAACGGTAGTTTTTAATAGTGTCGGTATATTTTTTTCCGGTATTATTAGTAAGGAAATTAATTATATTATTATATAAGAAATGAATTGTTGTTACTTTACCGTTTAATAAATAGGAAGAAAACATATTTCTTCGCCTTTAAGTAACATGGAACATGAGCTAAATAAATTGATAGACAATTACCTATATACTATATGAAAGTACAAAGTGGATCAAAGTTGAAATAGAGAGCCATTGAGATGCCCATAAGTTTTAAACTAGGCTTTTAAATTACAAACAAATACCTACAGCATGCTAGAAAAAATGAAACATCGTATCTTTACTAAACTTTTCTTTCGAAAGTCGGTGACTTTATTTTTATTTCATTGACTTTGTGTCACCGGCTTTCGAAAGAAAAGTTTTTATTTTTTTAAAAGCGCTTAATGGGACCATTCCGGAAGTATACCCTATCCAACAAAAAAGATTTTTTCAAATCGGCTGTGAAACGACGGACTTATGCCCGAACAAACATAATGAAAAAAAATACAAACATCCGAATTGAGAACCTACTCCTTTTGTATGTCGGTTAAAAAACATTGCGTTTCGTTGCGACTTTTAGTCGCATGTGTGGTGCGACCCTACAGTTTTCCCATCACGACGGTCACGTCTCAGCGCTTTGTGCAGACGCCGCCGTTCTTTGCGTTCTGATGGTAGACTTCAACGAGCTTTACGTTGCTCTTAGTTTTGATGAAAGGTGCAATACCTACTGCATTATTAGTGTAATTATACCGCACCATATTGGATAATTCAGTTAAAATAAATTGATTGAATTTTGATTGCAAAGGGGTTTCAACATTTTTGTATGGGGAGTGTACCAGGTTTTAGATTTTTTTCCAGTCACGTCTGAAACATTCATGGATTGATAGATTAAATTATTTATATCACATTCATAGATCGATAGATTCAATATAAACATAAATGAGCTGTCAAACGTGTACCTAGAAGACGTAGCTATTTGCACATGTTTGCTTTGTTGTTTAACTCGAAAACGTGACGTTTTATGAGGTTTTGCCTCTTACATTTTATGTTTGTATTGATATGATCTATCGACCTATGAATGTTTCAGGCGGAAATGCCAAAAAATTAAAATGACGTTTGGCACCTGGTACAAAAGGCACAAATCAGTATAAAAATATAAAATATCACTTTGTTTTTTCATACAAACAAAACGAAGGCAAGTTCCATACGTACGTGATACTTATTTACTTTTTTATCTGTATGTTTTGTATTGTATGTACTACGTAGTCATGTAAATGCACCCACGGTAGAATGATCAACTAAAGTAGAGCAGAACTAAAAGAAAATGATTGTCATCTGTCAACTAGTATAAATCTTTTGAAAGTGGGTAGTGAGCAATCTCACGCTATGTATTAAGACGTAATCATGTTTGTTTTACTTGACATGATTTGTTGGAGAGTTTAATTTGTATGAAAACATCAGCTGATGCACGTTTATTTACAAATAAATTAGTCACATCGCAACAGCTTAGCTGTGATCTTAACATATTGGTAGGACTCATTTACCACGATAAAAAAAGGGCAGTAATATATAAGAATTTGGGGTTTTTGCGCTTAAACCCTGAGACACAAGTATACTTTTACGTAGTTTGGAAAAACTATATGTGATTCTCTCTTAAAAATAAACATATATTTATATTTAGATGATGGATCTTAAATTATCCGTAACATATATATATAATTTTGTAATGCCACCTGGAGGGAAGTACCCTTAATACTGTGAAAATTTTACTCAAAGGAAACATTCCTTTATTTTTGATGTATTTATGTGTATGTAAAGTATGTTTATTACTCTTTCCCACACCCGGCAATTGAACCAAGAAACCAAATTACATGCTAAGAGAGCTTTAATTTAAGATTTCCTGGTTTTAACCTTTCATTAATTTATCATGTTTGTTAGAGAGATATCATCGTTATAATTGACCCTAACGATCGGTGCAATAAAAGTACGGTATAATTTTTTCAGATTTTCGGTTCGATTCCGGGTGGGAGAAGAGCTTTTTCGAAAAGCTTTGAATGCAGTATGCTTTCTATTCAAAAATAAAGGAATGTTTCCTTTGAGTAAAATTTTCTATCTGCAGTATTATGGGTACTTTCCCTCCAGGTGGCATTACAAAATTCCACCCTGTATAATGCCCATTTCTCCGAAACGCGTTATATATTGCAAATAAAAACATTTCTCCAAATGAGAACATTAGTACATAACTGGTAACTTGAATAACTTAACGTCGTTGTTGGGAAGAAAACAACATATTTCGTCTGGGACTATATTTTTTATTCCTTTGGTAGTTTTGTGTGATTTAGGAGCCAATATTATGATAGGAATAATGTAGAAGCCAGAGACAAGTGGCAGACCATAAACGAGACATACAGTCCTAAATAGATTTTCTTAATGGACATCTCGCCGTCCGATGGACACGGATGCCCGGGTCGACGGCGCGTCGTGTTCTACTCGCGCCTCAAAGGACTGTCAGCAAAATGACGGATCCCCTAAAAGGGTAAAAGACAGCCGGGGTCGCGGAACTAACGAGTAACCGTGGCCCGAAACGTAAGGGGCTATTGAAGAACAAGGGGCTATTGAAGAACAAGTCTGATACATATAGATATGCACCTATACTGGGACTCACTGCCAACTATGTAACGTGGTTGCGAGAAGTTTTTCATCTACTTATGTCATCATAACTTTTGCTTAACTTGTCTATCAGCTAACTATGTTACCTAGGTGGGGTGTAAACGATTTTAATTTTTTTTTATTTGGTCATAAGGACCACGTTAATAGTGTATGAAAAATATAAATGGATGTTTGTTATTCAAACACGTCAGGACGGCTGAAGCCATTTAGATGAAATTCGACTCAATAAATTAGTCTTCGAACCCTCAGAATATTTTTGAGTATCGCTAGGGCGAAGAAATAGTAAATTTTAATAAAATACATAAAGTTGAGAAACATTTGAGTGCCTTCTTATGTTTAAATTAAAATAAACGTCTAGACTACAAGAAAACATTTAAACATAATGTTACTTATTTACAAACGAATTACTATAAACTTGTTACATTTTGAGAGCTTTTAATTTCCAAACGGTAACAGTTCGTAACGTTGGAAAATATCTAAAATGGACGTACCTATTCTCTAAAATTAATTTAATAACTGTATTTATTTACGTTAAAATATTTTAATATAGGCTGTCTAGACAAGTTTGTCGGGAGCGGAGAGTATGCGATCGAACCTGCAGCCCACCACAAAAGGCAGTGAAGGACACCGTGTAGTGTGTGTAAGGCAGTCGACATGCTCCTTTGCTTTGAGGAAAAGGAAATTCATGAGTATTTCAAAATTGTTAAAATGTACAAAACTGAGTACCTTTTTTCGGTGGAAAAATCATCAAAGAGTGGGATCCACATTATTTCTTCAATTTCCCTCCACGTTTTACCTCGTTGCTTGTACCCTTAGCACGAATTTTCACTCGTTTACTTTACAGTATTTACAGCTTTTCTTGTATGGAAAAATGGAACAGCGCCTCTGGTGTGCGAAGCAGGAACTAACTTTTTCCTTAAAAATTGTCAATTTGAAATTGTCAAGGTTCCAGTTTGCTTTACGTCTCAAATACTGAAAATTCGTGCTAAGGGTACTGGTTACCTATTTAAACAGGACTTACTAGACTACCAGCAGTACTGTTTACGTATAGTAGATCTATCATGGATTTAAAATAAAAATATATATTGGAAGACGCAAGCTACCTAAAGCCGTTAAAAATTCTTCGTCGAAAAATGTAAATGGTTCTCTACACCCTCTCCCAGGCCCTCAAGCTTCTTTGTACCTTTATAAATTTAGCAGAGCTGTGTCCCAGTAAACTACTACAATCAAAGAAATAGTCAACGAATAGGTATACGAGTAGATTCAGCCTTTGTTCGCTCGTCAACGTTCCTGAACGTGGGTCTTTTCTCTTCTCCGTGCGGACAACAATGGCTACCGGTAGTGAACGAAGGACAATGACGGACGTAATAACGGTACTTGACAGCCGTACTCCATTGGTACTTGATAAATAATAGCCGCGGTACCACAAAAACTTTTAAACGTAGTTGAACACTTGTCTAAAAAAATGTCAGATTATGACGTTGAAATAAGGTCCGTATCGCTGTAACACTTTTTTTAGACAAATGTTTAACAGATGTTTTTTTTATAGTAAGGCTGTGAAAGTTTTAAATAAATTATTGGATGTTGCCAACGGCTTTGCTCGCGTACTACTTGAAAATTATCCCGCGTGAACGTAATATGGGATAAGGGGCTAAGAATTGTCTTATGTGCTAATCCAGGTTATACACAATATGTTACACACTGTGGATCAACATCTTAAATCCTTTCAAACTTTTTTGCGAAACTGTAGCAAATTTTTTTTACTTATCTTACGAACTTCGGTTTCTGGGATGGAAGACTAGCAACATTGCCACGTTGAATGGCTATGCTGATTCTTTGGTTAATAATGGGTCAACCAGACGAATGGCCAAAGGATCGCCACGATTCATAGGATTCGTATAGCGACCCGCTGGTCCCCATGAAACGTGACGAGCGCAAGCAATGAGCAATAATATTGTACTGCTTTCGTAAGATATTTTTAATATTTAGGTATGTAACTGTAATAGTGCTTACCGAAACAATTCGATAGACACCTAGTTTTTGCCGTTTTCTAATTTTTTGTCATGTAAAATATTGTTCTTAAGGTGGTTGTTCGAACTGTAAAACGAAACTGTCCCAAAGTTGGTCCTTTCATCAATATGAAAAGCGACCATTGTACGAGTAGGTATTTACAAGTTACAAACTTTTGCAACCGACCCGAAAAGACAAAGAATTCTCTCTCAAAGACAAAACATCGATTTGTAACAGTATTAATATCCCCAAACACGACACAAACAACTGTCAAATATCAATGACAAGTTGAACACAAACATTTTCCTAAGTTTGACAGCTGTCAAAAGTTCAATTGTTCCGTAGTTTTAATGAGCGATCAAACCCGCAGATAATCAAAGAGCTCCTCTAATCAATTAATGTTCTAACCACAACCAATTGTAGAGATGCACTAATTCACGACGGATTCAAAAGGTACTTGAAATATCCGTGGTTTAAAGAACAATGACCACGCTCCATACATGCGATGACCTGTCAATCAAATTTTTAATCACATGATGTATAGTGATATGAATTATATCAAATTATAGATTTAGTCATAACTAAGCCACCGTAAAAACTTGGTTTGATTTGACAATGAGGTAAAAATGTTATAATGAAAAACATTTTTGAGGTTAGGTAGGTACAATACTTAACTGTCAAACGAACATTAGTACCAACCTATCTAGTCGGTGTTAGTACCTATTATCAGTATAGAACTATTGCCTATTATCTAATACCCCTTCTACACGGGTAAGTGTGAGGTTTCATAGAACTTCATACAAAGAATTCGTAATGCGGGGACTGCGGAGACTGCGGTGCGGCTAGGTGTGCGTTCACCATTATTATTGTTTGGTTGTCACACTGACAGCACGAAAAACGTTTCGTTTCACAGTTATAACTTCACAACCTCTGATTGACAACTTAGAAATACATTTACTACTAAGTAACCTTATAAAGAATAAAATAAAATGAACTATACAAAAAAAATGAACGAAATACAAAATCAATAAATGATAATAGTGCTACATCTGTGTTCAAATGTCAAAATCAAGTTAAAACGGAACGGTACTTCAATGCATTTGAAATGGCTGCGTTCCATATTAAAAAAAACGCTCTATTTGGTGGCTGTTTTAAAATTAACTTTTCTTTTTTTTCACATTACTAATTCTGTTGTAAGTTAGTACTTCGTGCATAGCAAAAAAATACTTAAATAATACGCTAAATAACATCATTATACACGCAATCTTCTGTCAAAATATTTGACAGGTCATTATTGGACATGATTCTTTCGGATCTAGAATTTTCGGATTTCACTGGACATCCGTTAGTAGGAATAGAAAAGTGTGCGCTCTAGAGAAACTTAGTTTTGAACTAGAATTATTTTGTGTTCTTATATTATTTTTTTACCAATGAAATGGGCTTGGGCCGGTCACTTCTGCCGCATGCCCAATGAACTGTGGGCCAAAATAAGTGGGCCAGAAGGCGTCGCGGCAGACCTCGTAGAAGATGGCGGGACGCTTGACAAAACCAATGACGAGTGGTCCACTTTGGCCCTGGATCGTGAAAATTGGAAGCCATGGGGAGAGGCCTTTGTCCAGCAGTGGGATGATGCAGGCTAGCAGTATCAGTATCAGTAAGTATATTCATTTTAGGAAGGATTTGATTAGATTTGACGTTACCCAAATGAAAATAATGACGGTTTTTCAGTCTACATAAATAGTAAATACCCTATACAGTGTATGTATATGTGTAGAGGCGGTTAAAGTATTTTTTACTATTTGTTATTGTTGTATTTTCGATTGAACACCCTCCCACCCCTTCTTGTGATATATATCAAGTTGTAATTAACACGAGCAAAGCCGCAAGCAAAACCTAGTTTTTAGTAACTGCGAGACTTTTAATACTGTATCTATTTTAACAATTATCTACCTTATTTAGTTTCTGTTTTAAGGAACATCGTACACCTATAATAAGTCCTTTTGTATCAAAGGAGCAGCATTCGTAATTATATTTAACAGGATGGGTCGCTTTATATGGCACTTTAGGGATCACTTATTCACTAAGTTCATTACATATTCTAACTTATTATATCATCTAAATAAAGGGAGAATCTTGTTTTGCTGCTCTAACGGTCCGTAGGCCTACTTAGTCATAAATAAGTACGTACTAAGCAAGATTATTAAATATAAATGTTAAGGTTAATTAATTAATGTATTGTTGGAGGTTCCTCTCTCAAGAGTGCTGATGACCACCGCCGGTAGTCCGAACCCTATTATCGATGCTTTTGGCCTGTTTTTTTTTTTAATATAAAATGTAAAATGATAAGTGAAAAAAAACTCCGTTGGTGTCGTAGTTGCCAGCACTATTGCTGAGCGTGGTTTCTGGGTGACATTTTCTGATCGGGCAAAAAGTACTTTTGGGTTATTTTCAGTGATCGAACTTTTAAAGTTAAGGGCTTCACACACAGCAGCTATAATGTAAAGATAATAATATGTAATAATATTTTTTTTTTTATTCAAAAACTTTTACAAAGATGGAATAAGCCACAAAAAATTAACATAGTAAAATTCTTATATAATGGTTTATATTAGTGCCTAAATAAAAATTAGTGTATAACTAAAGTATATTAATTACAAGTACTCGATATTTAACTAGGGATTTAAGTAATATGTAGCGAACTGCCTGAACTAAGTTACTTAAAACCTGTGATAAAGATGTACATTACAGCACGATTTAGTGTGCTTTAGAAAGCACGCTACGTCACCACGCATCGGCCAATGAGAATAAAGGAAAAGAGAGTGCATCTGACCATCTGTGCCTGCGCACACATTTATGTTATGTATTGTACCGATTGCTAATGCCCGCTGAGGTAAGTCGGCGTGACCGACAAACGGGCAAGAAGACTATTAATATGACGATGATTAATGACAACAATAGTTTTGAAGTGAATGAAGAGCAATATAGGTATCTAAAATTAGATATGCGAAATGCATAAATCTTGGAAAATCCTTTATGTGTTTTTTTATTATTTTGGACGAAGAATTTTGTCATTTTAAGTCAGCTTTCAGCAACTGTCATGATAAAATTGCCAAATAGATACAAAAATATTTCAAACTAAAATTATAATTTATGGTTACGCATACAAAAATATTCTCAAATCATTCATCTATTGTTTTTCTTATACATTTATTTATTATTCGTTACTTTTTGAGTATTTTTACAAAGAAAAAAATATAAAATCATTTAAAAAATATAAAGAGAAGGCAGTCCACTAGCATTCGGCTCCGGACTGCCGAATGGTCATATCTCTTGAGAGAGGAACCTTCCATTTAATTTTAATTACTTATATTTTACAAAGGTATACGTTTACATTCATTATTCAATACTTATTTAAAGCTTGTAATAAGTTGTAACTCAACTTTCAATCTTTAAAACATTTTAATTGCTTTAACCCCGAAGTAATCAAAAAGTCTAAAGTCATTATAATATTTTCTTTCAGACTCAATTTTCAACTAAATATCTAAATAAGTATTTGAATATTAAATATTAAAGAGTAAATCAAAGTGCTTTTACATTTAAATTAATGTCACTGCTAATTGATAAAAGTCACTTAACTTGACTTGTCAATTTTCATCAACATTGTGTAGGTATTGTGTTTTTTTTTATTTTATTCTTGTCTTGGAAGCAAACATCGAAAAATCTCCAGCTATATTCTTGTTTTTGAAGTGAAAACTTCTTTAGCGGCGTTGTACACTTTTTCTGTAATGGGTAAAAAATTTAAAACTCGCGTCAGGGTCACGTGACCAAAACTCGCGTCAGGGTCACGTGACCCTGATCGAAAATGAGTAAGACGTCATTCAAATTAAAAATAAAACATAGTAACAAAAAAGTTTTCACTTCTACCGGCACTCCTGGAGTGCAACCTTTTTTTTTTTTAAACAATGGTTTTGAGTATTTTTTTATTACTAAAATCACTAAGTAAATGAACACTCCCGGAACGCCGCCGTGTGTGAAGCAGAAGAGAATGTCTTGGTTTCTAATTGTTTTTGAAGACAATCAACACGCGCAGCACAACAATTCTATCTAGAATAGACAAAGTTGTTTCTATTCGTCATTTCTATTTCGTCGATTTTTTTTTTACATTTTTGTACTTAGCATAACGATGGTAGACCATCGTTATGCTCAGTACTATAGAAATCTTTCTACAACCTCTTACTTTGTCTATTCTACCGTCCATGAAACCCATTTACTATGGTGTCTACGCGTGCTGGTCGCCTACCATGAACTGTTAACGCGATTCAGTTTAAGCTGTGGGAAAGAGATAGTGCTAAACGACTTGTATAGCTCTGTCTCTTTCCACAGCCTAAACCGAATCGCGTTAATAGCTCGTGGTAAGGCCCCTGATGTCACAGATTATCGCCACCTGAAGGTAGCAAGTAGCCTCTTCAGGATAAGCATTTCTGTTATCTCACCTTCGGTACTTATTTACAACTGTGAGATCTAATCGTCGCCGGCGCCGTAAGTTCGCATGCCACACGCTTGTTTTCGCTTTACAGTTGGGCTACCTCCTATTTATCAACCCTCTTAATGACCAACATCCTGTTGGAACATTAACTGATAGTTTATTTTTTCTACGAATACGAAAATGCCGATTTTCTGTTAACTTTGATGTAGACTTTGGATAGACTGATGTTAGTATTTTTTTATTGTGATTGCAGTATTTTTTCAAAGCAACGTCCACCCGAGAGAAAAAATATACAACGTGTAACGTTAATAAGGAAATTCTCAAAAAAAAAAATGATTTTTCATACTGATGGGCCCGATCAATTTCTCATTTTTTATGAAAAAGCAATTTTTTTTTAGCGAATTTCCAAAAGTCTTAGAACAAACATTGTTCAGTAACATAAGCTGAGTTACCCCACGAGAGGTTTTGCGCTATTAACGTTACAGGTTTGTATATGCTAGGTCATTCAGTAATCTTTCGAACCAGAAGATGTGGAGAAAGTGAAACTTGGTCCTTTTAACCTCCGGAATACCCTCGAAAAAAATATGGAAACCTTTAAAGGAAAACAGGTTTAAACACGGGTATGAATACCATTTTCCTTTGCACACCCTTTCACCTTCAAGGAGGCATTCATTTATAAAAAAAGTAAGTATTTCTAAACTATATATTGGTCTTTTAAAGCAAAAAAAAATACGTTTATTCTATTCCCTATTTAAGTAAAACAAGTTTGGGTTGGAATCCTTTTGCTGGAACAAAGTTTTGTGCTCGCTCCATTGAAGGTCAGTGTAGATAGTTTATCAAGTACACGCGGTGCAAACAGGGCTTTTACTTTATTATTTTTATCGACTTACCAAATATTTGCACTTAAAAAGTTTTATGTCAATGTGATCAGGGAAAAAAAAATGGATAAATCTATAGGATACTTTTATTTACATGAGTCTATTATTTCCGCGTGTATTTCGGTTATTATGCCGGAGAGAGTAGCAAAGAACCATCCATCCACTCTACCTCACAAATTTTCGGAATAATAACAAAATAAAATAATAAAATTAATAAAGTAATAAAATTTCGATCTACAAATTAGTTTGAAATATAATTTCTAAAAAAATTCAGCATATTATAATATCTACTGTGATCATATCTAAAATGTTCTAAAAAGTGGGGCAGAGGTCCATTATATCCAAAAGACTAAAATTAATTGTGTTTTTGGCTGATACTTACACGTGTCTACTCTATGGCACCTACAGGTAATAATTACCACCAGAAGCCACTTCGTAAAACTCAGAAACACAAGTTTCACACGAAACTGTTATTTTTCAACACACCGGAACAGACAATATGCCTGTTTGTCCTTCCTTTGCAACGGAAAGAAAGAAAGAAAGGTGAATAGTTTCACCTTTTGTTACACGATACGTACTTGTTTTGTATTGAATATTTGATAGAGAAACTGTATTTTCTACTAATATTATAAACGTGAAAGTTTGTGAAGATTAATGTTTGTTACTCTTTCACGCAAAAACTATTGAACTAATTTGGATAAAAGGTACCTACACAGACAGCTTACAATCTGGATTAAAACAAGGGATCATTTTTATCCGTATTTTATGTTCCCGTTGGATATTTCTTGAGTTATTGCGGGTGGAGCCGCTGGCAATAGCTAGTTTTATGTAGGTAGGTATATATTTATGTGACAAAAGGACTTCAATGGATCATTGTTTGCTATTGTGGGCAGGTACGATGTCATTCAGTCCGGGTCAAGGGCCCCGATTGAAATCTCCAAGTAAATTACAAAGGTTTTCACTTTTGTAGCTTATTATGGTTGAAATATTTGATGACATTATGCGTTTTTAATAAGCTCAGCTGGCCTTTTGACTTGAAGGTTCTGTTGTACAAGGTTAAGTGTACTTTTGTTTTTTTTTATAACTTCGAAAATAGAATGCTCAATATTTTCTTTAGATGTGATCACATATAAAATCAATTAATTTCTATTGAAATCTGAATACCAATCTGTTTTTTACGTCTATTCAAATTCGGACCTTCTCTCTGTAACCATAACCAATTATAGACAAAGTTCGGGATCAAGATAACAACTGAGATAGATAATTTAATTACCAATGATTTTCGTGTGTCTATCTTTATTAACCTTTAACTGGAAGCTTTCGTCAATATATCCGTACTTAACTATCGAATGGCCATCAAAGTTTTCCTAGAATTTATTGATTTTATTAAACGTTATTTCTACTACAGTATTTGTTGTTTCTTTAAGAATTTTGATATAAAGGTATGTCAATCGCCCTTTTTAATAACAAACCTATTTTTCTAAAAGCCTAGATGTAAATTAACATACTCATATGCATACTAATTTGATGTATCAGCAAATATTATACGCCGCCGCAGTGCCTTTTAGCGCTTGGTGCGTTAGCTTACCTCATCATCATCATCATAACAATCATTATATCAGCCCGGGATCACCCTCTGCTGGGTATAGGTCTCCCCTTTTTTATGTCATATCTCTCGGTTCTGATGTGCATCTCTTATCCATCTATTCCCCGCTTATATTAGCTTGCCTATCAAAATCAAAATTAATACCTTTGCTCTCAATATGATAATAACCTTTATTGAACAACAAAGGTAAATAAATCTGTTTGATTAAATTATAAC
Source organism: Agrotis segetum (assembly GCA_036375495.1). Lineage (NCBI taxonomy): Eukaryota > Metazoa > Arthropoda > Insecta > Lepidoptera > Noctuidae > Agrotis > Agrotis segetum. The sequence goes on along the minus strand of JAQSVV010000679.1, from coordinate 1,378,892 downwards.
ACCTCATCCATCCCCTTTTGTCCGTGGGAGTAATAACGTGTTAATGAAACAGTATGGCCGCCAAACGGTTGTCAGCGCGTTTGTTTCCGAATTTATTCGCGGTATTGCTACAGGAATAGACCCCAGTTGGCTGAAACCAACAAAATATAGATCGTCCAGATATATTATGAGATCGTGTGTGAAACCACGCACCCAATTACAGGTGTTAGAATTCGCTCAATTTATATTTTGAACGCTGTAAAGTGTTTGTGAAAGATTTTTAGTGGGGTTTTAATGTTTTGGCATTTTAATGTTGGTAGACGTCAGCTGATTTAATTGGACATTAATGGTAAGTGGTACACACCTTAGGAGCTTTACAAAACCATAAAGTAGTAGAGCATTTGAAAACCAAAATTGATTAAAAACTCTTGTCATCTGAGTGGAAATACATACTAAGTGTTTGTTCCAATTTGTGCTTTCAATTGAAGAGAGTATAGAAATTACATATCTTTAGGAGTAATAAAGAAAAACTTTTCAATCTATTAAAATTGATAGCAGTTTAAAAGAAAACAATTAGTTTTATAACTAAATCACCGTAAACTTTTTACAACAAAGAATTTGATTACCTTTGAGTGCTTAATTGATTCATTTTAGTTTATTTGACATTATCATACTAAACTGGTAGTTATAATATGTATTCGTTTCTTGGAAATTACCGTCTTCATAAATGTCACGCGATGGACATGTCAGTAGTAAAACTGACATTGAACGTGCTAATTAAAATAATCGATAGCAACACTTTAATAGCTGTTTGATTTGGATCTCGTTTGTTTGGCTTCTTTCCTTTGCCTTACCTTTGAAACCTTTCCCTAAAAATGCAAATTAGAAACCATAAATCGAAAGACTTTATTGATTCTTCTTTTGAATTTATCTAAAGTTGACTCATTCACCTCGCATTTTTACCTTACCATAATATTAAAACAATTGAGCACTACACAACTTAACTACTCACTAAGCAACACTAACTTATGCACTAGTAATGAACACTTATTTTAGCACTTATTTATTTTTACAACTGTCAACAAACTATCATGCAAGTCTGCGCCGCGCGATTTTCTGGCCGCATCGCGTTCGGCGCGTAAAATCAAAATTAGAACACAATACGTCACTGACAATTTTTTTGTTTTTTTTTTTCACCAAACAGTTTTTATTTCATTTTAATGTTCGGACACTATCGTGTTTTTTTTTATGTGATACGCGATGGTGCTCACGGTTCGCGGTCGTTATGCCGACTGAGGATTTTGCCGCGCGCCCGACGAATATTTTACTCCTTGGTCACTAGCGTATTATCGATGATTTGAATCTTGATAACGTTCGGTACAATGGGGTCAGGGTTCGACTTCAACCGGTGATGAAGCGAAACTGTGACTTCAAGTCGACAGCTTTGACGCAAGTTTGGAAAAAATAAAGTTTTTCTTTTGAAGGTGTTAAATGTTGAGCGTGTGAGAAAATGGAAAGCTTTAAAAATGAACTGTTGTTCTCATACGTGACTGTATTATTTTAAGTTACTCGTAAAGTGCGCTTGTTTAGTTGAATCAGAAACAAAAAAAAAATGCTTTTTTAGTTTTTTATAAAACCTTCTTAGCGACGCTAAACTACTACTACTATAAAAACGAAACAAACTTAAAAGTGTGCATTTCAATAGTTTGAAAAGCTATAAATGTTGTAAGCTGCCACATTTATTACTTGGCACAGTAATGGAGATGTACTGGTATTTGTAATAGCTCATTATTCTATTTTACGATACACTTATATTCTAGTGCAATACTCGTAAAAGCTCATTGTATGACCTACAGAATTGTTGCATCAATAAATGTAGACCATGAATATGGGGCTCTAAAAACATTATAGTGAAATAAAAGTTCAGGTATCGCATATACGGGAAGAAAGTGCAAATTCTAATTTATTTCTTGAAATATCAAATTATAAAACAGATAACACAAGCCATATTCTAAGTTTTATAGTCCTATCAAAACAAGTTACTAACCTCGTTAGTAATAATTGTGAAATAATAATAATAATAATTCATCAGTTTCATGAGATACAGCATGGTGACCGACGGACAAACAAACAGACAGACGAACAGTGAAGTCTTAGTAATAGGGTCCCGTTTCACCATTTGGCTACGGAACCCTAAAATAGAAAAAACTTTTATAATTATTTAATCTACAGTCAAAAATAAAATGGAAAACTTAACTATCTGCCAGCTTGAGTTAGTTTTCCCTTAAACTTATGATTGCTAGAGAGACGAAAAACAAACTTTTCAGATTTAGAGGGCTTTAAAATTGTTTGCTTAGCGATAAAGAGTAAAGAAACGATGTTTTCGCTAAAAGCGCAACCGGGCGGTTTCCCGGAGACATCATAAAACATTCCTAGACGAGTTTGTCCTACATGCAGTTTGCTATACCTACACATTTGTTATTGTATTTTGAGTTACGAGTTTGCCAGACATGAAAAATTAGAAAAGTTCACGATCGAGGCGGACAAAAAAAATGTTTTTACTCATGAATAATTATAATGATAAGTAGATAGAAAAGATGCACGAATTTATTATCGAAAAGAACAGTTTTAATGAGTGGGATTTCAATTTTTTGTGTAATTAATCAAATGGCGCATCGAAAATGTTCCTTGGTAAGTGAAAAACTGTGAAAGTCAAGGCATCAATCCAATTTTATAAAGCTGAAGATTTTGTTTGCACTAGCGATCTTAGGAACAACTGGTTCGAATTGAAAAAAAAATGTATTGGATAGTTCATTGATCAAGAAAAGCTACAATAAATAACAAATATCAAGAGAAGCTAGATTACAAAATATACGACGACCATTTAGGAGTCGAGCAGCGAGTGAAACCGCGGGCTTTAAGTATTATATCATAAAAAGAAAATGGTTGAAGTTGATGCAATGTTTATCAAAACATGGTAATTAGAAACATTTGATTGACGTTGATGCAAGCATAACATGCAAACAATATAAAAGTAAATATTATTTCATTAATCTTTTCAGTATTCAGCGTGTCAGACTGTCAGTCATCCAGGTGTTTGTTATTCCAGTAGAAAATCATATCGTTTGAATAGTTTACGCATAGGTCTTCTGACGTGTATCGGAAATATCGCCGCCATATTGTGATTTCAATAGAATTACCACAGACAACACAAATACACGAACACTTCTGTCAATGTCATTCAAAATCCAAAAAAAGAATGCTGCACAGATAGTTGATTAATTTATTTATTTTTATTTTCGTTCTTTTTTTAAATATTTAGTTTGTTAAATGTCATTCATCGTTCTAAGCTTGTTATTCTCGTACTATGTTTGTGAACCGTCACGTTGTATGAATAGTTCATGCATGGAGGAAGGTGACACAATTTGTCGTTTTGGGGCCATTATCGAGGCCGTGACCTTACGAACACCGCTGCTGTCGTCTACGTGTAGAATAAATCTTGAAACTAATGCTGAAGAATTTATATTTGTTATACTTTGTATTGTGCTTTAATTTGCACCAAATAATAAAAAAGTAGTTTAACAAAAAAATGTTGAACATAATAATAATAAAAAAGAAATAAATCTGTGGCTCGAGTGTCAAAGTGACGTGACATATTTTTTCATCAATTTTATTTAAATTTCAATTTCTCTCAATATTTACTCGTTTTCAAGCAGTTAATTTCTTCATAATGTGCAAAATGAAAAATCAGACAATGATCATTAAAAACCGGACTCCAAAAATGCAGATCAAGAGAAACATATGCACATAAAATGTGTCACCTATGCTGACAAGAAACCGAGCAAGAATCCTAAAAACACAACCACCATCTCCGGGCTCGTCGCTCAGCTCCGCCTCGCCGCCGCCGGAACCCAGCCTCATCGTGAACGCTGTGACACCGGCCGTGGCAGTTGCGTCGAGCTCCAGCGACGAGTATTTCTCCCCGCCAACGACACCACCACCTGCGCGTCGACGGGGAGGACGCCGGCCACCGGAATGCTTCGGACCTCGAGGCCCACCGGCCTCTGATAGGGTCCCAGCTTCCGGCGGAAGTGTGCAGCGCATGCGATGGACTCAATCCATTAATGAAAATGTCATGCGCTCATACTATGGGGCTACGGAGGGAGGAAACAACCTGACCGCGTACCGTGTTCGGATGCTCTCTCTGTTTCGGGTACTTGAGCCAGCTGTCAACGTATCGGCACAACGACTGTCGGATCAGGTGCGGGTCATCCAGCGTAACCGTATGTTGGACGACTCTGTACTTGATCGCTTGCGAATTGAAATGCAGAGGAACCATGTCATTGCCCCGTCGCCGTCACAGGCTGTGGTTCCACAGTCCGACGAAATACACAATCACGCTGACGACGTAGTGAGCAATGACATGGTTACTAATGTAAGTATCCAGTGCAGTGAGGAAATGAGGAGTACTTTGGAGGGTGCGATTCGAGAGTATCGTTTCATGTCGCCTGAACTTAGACCACGGATACCTCGTTTGCCCATGCATAACAGAAACAGGATGCTGGTGGCTGGTCTGGATTCGCAGTTGTCAAACTATTTTGATAACTGCGAAGACCTTGCTGATGCTCATTCAATCCTGTATTGTGCGGCTGTAGCGGCATGTCGTGTAGCTCACGTAAAATTCTCGGTTGAGAGAGCTACACGACCTAAACCAGCCATACCGGTATGGCAGTACAGGATTGAACGACGTATTGGCGAGGCCAGAACATTCATCGGCAAACTCATCTGTTTCAGGGAGGGCAACACTCGCCCTAGAGTGATGCGCTTTGTGAGACGGGCGTTCTCGGGGACTGATATAAATCCTCGGGATTACCTCTCCCGTGTCACAGAGCGCATCGACTTCCTGAAACAGAAAGTGTATGCATGGGCAAACCGTATCCGTAGGTATAGGCGGCGCATGGAGCGATATAATCAGAATCGCACGTTCCAAAGAGATGAAAGGTGGGTTTACAGGTCTTGGGAGCGACCAGACCAAGGTGTGGCTGACGGGGATCTGCCAGATGATGACGCCATGTGTTCATTTTGGCGTAGTATCTGGTCGGTACCTGTCAGCCATACTGAAGGTGAATGGACCGGAGACGTCGAGCGAGCGTGCGATCCTATAATAGAAATGGGGGCAATTTCGATAAGCCCCCAAGACGTAGCACGTGCAGTCCGTCCGTTACCGAACTGGAAATCTCCGGGGCCGGACGGACTGCACAACTTTTGGATCAAGTGGTTCAAAAGGTCGCACGTTCGCCTGGCGGCTTTGTTCCAGTCAGCCTTAGAGTCTGGATCGCTACCAGAATTCCTGACGACAGGAATAACCCACCTGCTCCACAAATCAGGTAGTACTGCGGAACCCAAAAATTACAGACCGATAACGTGTCTACCAACTTTATATAAAGTTCTTACATCCATTTTGAGAGCTAAAATTAGTAAACACATTGATGAAAATTCTATCATGTCTGCTTCTCAAAATGGATGTAGGAACGGGTCCCGCGGTACTAAGGAGCTGCTCCTCATTGATATTGCCATTAGCCAACAGGTTCGCCGTTCTCGAAAGGATCTGTCAACATGTTGGATAGACTATAAGAAGGCCTATGACTCGGTGCCACATACATGGCTCATGAGGGTGCTGGAGTTGTATAAAGTTGATACAACTCTATGCACTTTCCTGATGTCGTGTATGAGGCAATGGAGGACAGTCCTTCGCTATCCAGGATGTCGGCATATCCCGAGAACTAGCGAACCGATAAGGATAGAGCGAGGTATTTTCCAGGGTGATAGTTTGAGTCCACTTTGGTTCTGCTTGGCCCTGAATCCTCTTAGCACACTGTTGGAGGATTCAGGTCTAGGCATTCGGTTGAGGAGAGGCGGTCAGGTTATATCTCATCTCCTTTACATGGATGACCTTAAACTCTTTGCCCCCAACAATTTGCAACTGATGAAGCTACTGAAGGTAACTGAAACCTTCAGTAGCGCCATCAGGATGGAATTTGGTGTGGACAAATGTGCGGTCATGCATGTAAAGCGAGGGGAGATTGTGGAATCCGTGAGCACCGAACTCTCGGATTCCATAAGCCTTAGATCCCTCTCAGCAACCGAAACCTATAAGTATTTGGGTATGTCAGAAGCGTTGGGCATCAATGTTACTGGCATGAAACAATCGTTGAAGGAGCGCTTCTTTGGCCGCCTGAAAAAAGTATTTAATAGCCTTCTATCAGGTGGTAATAAGGTGCGCGCTTTCAACGGCTGGGTCATGCCGGTCTTGATGTACTCTTTTGGCATACTCAAATGGACTCAAACAGAACTTGATGCCCTGGATAGGAGGGTCCGTACATTGCTGACTGCATATCGAATGCATCACCCACGGTCTTCGGTTATGAGATTGTATATCCCGCGAAAATGTGGAGGTCGAGGTTTTCTCAACGCCAAGACTCTCCACAATCGCGAGGTATGCAATCTCAGGGAATATTTCCTGAAAGCCGACGTGGGAATGCATCGAGATGTAGTGGCGGTGGACAAAGGCCTCACCCCGCTCTCCTTGGCTAAAGAGAACTGGCGCAAACCTGTGGTGCTTGACACTAATGATCGCATGGAAGTATGGCAGAGCAAGGAGCTTCACGGACGCTTTTTTCGGGCTCTACATGGGCCTGATGTAGATTTGTCAGCGTCCGTGGCCTGGCTACGATCCGGTGACCTCTTTGGTGAAACCGAGGGTTTTGTCTGTGCAATTATGGATGAAGTTATGATGACGAATAACTACCGGAGGTTTATTGTGAAGGATGGCACGGTTGACATATGTCGGGCATGTCACCGTCCTGGCGAATCAATACGTCACATTATTTCCGGGTGTTCTCGTCTGGCTAACGGAGAATACTTGCATAGACATAACCTTGTAGCCAGGATAATCCATCAGCAACTTGCTCTGAAATACAGCCTTGTCGAATCGGAAGTGCCGTACTACAGGTATGTGCCCGACCCAGTTCTTGAAAGTGGTAATATCACACTGTACTGGGATCAATCCATCATCACTGACAGGACTATTCTAGCTAATAGACCTGATATAGTGGTGGTGGATCGATCAGAGCGGCGCACAATGATTGTTGACATAACCGTCCCGCATGACGAGAACCTCGTGAAAGCTGAGAAAGATAAGCAAATGAAGTATCTTGATTTGGCTCGCGAGGTTGTCGATATGTGGGACGTTGATTCAGCTGTCATTGTGCCGATAGTCGTGTCGGCCCATGGCTTAATTGCCAAGAGCCTCGACCAACACCTAAGGAGGCTCTCGTTAGGCGGCTGGATCAAGGGCTTGATTCAGAAAGCAGTTCTTCTGGACACGGCGCGCATTGTTAGGAGGTTCCTTTCTCTGGAGCCCTGACTGCCGGTAGCTTGGACCCTGTTCCCGATACCGGTGGGCCACTATTATTTATATTTTTAAATGTTTTTTTTTTCTCTCTTTTTTAGAAATATTTAAAAATGTAAACTATAGGAAAGTAAGATGAATAAAGGAATAAAAAAGAAATAATTTTCTAACCAATTTCAGTAGAGAGAGTTTTCAGAACGACTTTGAAACTTTCTCTTTTTATATTAAGTTTGAAAATGATGACAAATTGATTATTATTACAAATAGGTTCACCGCTACATAATATTTAGATGGTTGATGGCACAAGTGGTCATTTAGAAGCGAATAAAAACAGCAGTCAAATAAATAGTTGACATTTCAGCTCCAAAGTGCACATGGTAGAGCGCGATACGCAGAGCATTTTTCATTGGTAAACTATTATCGACATTGTCTTCACTGAAATACTATCCAAAATCAGTTGACAGAACAATTAATTTCTGAAGAGCATCGAGGTCAGCTAACGTGTGTTAATTGATTTTGAATATTATTACAAAGAAGACAATGTCGAAAATAGTTTGACGTTGTAAAATGCACTACGCTGTTCACGATAATATCATCATCATCATCGGCCGTGGGTATTTCCACTGCCGAACGTAGACCTCTCCCATAGATTTCCAATAGGACCGGACCGAATAACAATATTACGCGTCGTCCCAAAATTTCACAAATCTATAACCTAAAACGCCGTTCATAATAGTCTACTAAACTACTTCCCGACAAAATATATCACTAGAACAAAACAATAACACTTTACGAATCTGGCAGACAAGGCGACGCGTGTGGGTGCGGCGTAGCCAACTTATCATTTAGCTAACTGATTTCAGACCACGGACACACACACCGAAACGGTGTCGGACTGTCGGTTGTGAAGGCTTCCGACATTTTAATTAGTAGGAACAGACACTTATCGAATGGGGAATTAATGGCGCTAGTATAGCTTGTTCCAAACGTCGACATTGGTTCAAATAAGTTCAAATCTTAAAGGTACTTCAAAATGATACTACGCCATTGGTCGGATCAGGACTAAGCTATGGTAGCGCCATCTACAATTAGCTTTGACTTGCCTTCCCCATTGGAATTGGTTTAAACACGTCATTTAGAGCGATTTTATCAATGGAATAAAAGCGAATAGGCAAGTGGTTTCGTCCCAACAGCCATCCTAATCTTATGTTTTAAAATAATACTATAATAATTATATGGATCTAAAGCTGTTACTGAAGAATCCAGATTTTGTATCGATAAGTGCCGCACTTGCCGAGGTTGGTCTGTGGATGGGTATCTATCGTAGCTGTTGGTCCCGGCTGTCATTTGTAGATGAAAGACTGTCAACTTTATGGTTATAGTAAGAGGATCGAATGTCTAACAATTACATAGTCTGAACAAATGGAGTCCACTATTGTATTACCCAGTTAATGGGTTGTGAAAGTCAAATAGGCAGTCGCTATGTGTAAAATAATGATATTCAGTTGCATGCGGTCTGACTGGATGCCGACCCCAATATAGTTGAAAAAGTTAGGTAGACGATAAAGTGTGTTTACACCCTAAATGGCCCATCTACATAAATATCAAACAACTACTCTAACAAACTGAAATAACTATGAATATCCAAGTCAACGAAAACTAGATTGACAGTCAATTTGAAGTTGAAATGTAATCCGTGGGTGATAATAAGACTTCGGACACATCTTACAATACAAAAAAAACTATGACCTAAAAACAAAGCCAATATCTGAAGGTTTATTAAAAACTGAGCTATTTTAACGGTCACGCACTGTACCTAAGCGTTGGAATATAAGTTTACACTTGCGTGCAATTAAAACAAAACACCACACCGTACAACTAGTATTTAACGCCACAAACTTTGCTCATAGAATTTAGGATGTAGGGCGCAGTATAATGTTCGCATTAATTCGACTAGACGCTCGTCTAGAGATCAAACGATATAAGTAGGTCTTATTGTTATTGTAACCTCATTCTCTGAAAGGTGTACGTGGATTGTGTTTTTATAGTTTTCTAATGACCTCTTTATTAAAAATGAGAAACTTTGGCTTGATATTTTCAAGGTTTTCTCTTTACTTGTAAAACTATTAACGATGGTGTAGGTACTATTGAAATCCTGGTGGCCTTCCATGATGTCTCTAAAGCGAGAGAAGTTCCAATGTGGGAACGAGATGGCGCTAGACGTCTTGTATAGCTCTGTCTCTTTCTCGCAATGGCTTCTCTCGCTTGAAGACGTAATGGTAGATCCCTAGTTCAGCATGGCATAAACTACATATGTACAGAACTCCTCAGCAGCAAACTAGACTCAAACTACTTGTATCTTGCGAGAGCTTTTGTCAAAACGCGCGTAGAATTTAACGCAAAACGCATCGCTTGAGGCTGTGAGCAAAGCTTTAGAGAGTGATACGAAAAAACAACTAGAAATTCAAACTGGATTCTTTTCTTATGTTCTCTAGGAGCCGCAGGCAAGGCTAAACTTATTCATAAACGTTTCAGCACGAATGGAGGTTCCAGATAAAACCTTTTCCTAAGATAAATGTGTGAACAAGGAGTCTTTAAAATAAATTGATCATAAACATGGCCGTAAGTAAAGAAAAAACTCATTGACTGCAGGATTTGTTTTTAAAAAAAGAACTCTTTAAACCAGTATCATGGTTTTATCGATGTGTGTTCATTAAATTTTCTCTCTCATAAATGTTACGTGAACGTAACCTAACCTCGTTTAAGTTCGTTACTCCAAGGTCGTATGTTAACAAATAATTAGGGCTACTATGCTAATGTATCAGGTTTAATAATAAATTATTATAATAACTCCTCTGTGTTATCTGAGGTTTTTTATATTCACGCAGCTTTTGGGAAGTTATTCATTCTCGAATTGTACATCTTTGATATTCGTTACGAGGTAGTCAGTGGTCCTAAAGTCCGACAATCTCACCAAGGTGTATTGTATTAGGAAATACAGATTTCAGCAAGGAAGGTTCCAATCAGAAACATTCAACATAGCCCACTAGACAAGTGCCTAACAATAAACGTAAACGCTTCTTTTTGTTCTAGCTAGATCGTATACAGGGTGGAATTTTGTAATGCCACCTGGAGGGAAAGTACTCTTAATACTGCAGATAGAAAATTTTACTCAAAGAAAACATTCCTTTATTTTTGATTAGAAAGCAAACTGCATTCAAAGATTTTCGAAAATTCTCTTCTCCCACCCAGGAATCGAATCGACTAAAATCTGAAAAAATTATACCCTGTACTTTTATTGCACCGATCGTTAGGGTCAATTATAACGATGAAATCTCTCTAATAAACATGATAAATCAAATGAAAGGAAAACCAAGAAATCTTAAATTAAAGCTCTCGTAACATGTAATATGGTTTCTTGGTCCATATCGGTGGAATTTTGTAATGCCACCTGGAGGGAAAGTACCCTTAATACTGCAGATAGAAAATTTTACTCAAAGGAAACATTCCTTTATTTTTGAATAGAAAGCACACTGCATTCAAAGATTTTCGAAAATTCTCTTCTCCCACACCCGGGAATTGAACCAAGAAATCATATTACATGTTACGAGAGCTTTAATTTAAAATTTCCTGGTTTTCCTTTCATTTAATTTATCATGTTTGTTAGAGAGATATCATATTTATAATTGACCCTAACGATCGGTGCAATAAAAGTAAAAAATTTTTTCAGATTTTAGCCGGTTCGATTCCTGGGTGGGAGAAGAGAATTTTCGAAAATCTTTGAATGCAGTTTGCTTTCTATTCAAAAATAAAGGAATGTTTCCTTTGAGTAAAATTTTCTATCTGCAGTATTAAGGGTACTTTCCCTCCAGGTGGCATTACAAAATTCCACCCTGTATATTTTAATGTCATTGGGGCTAGGGTATCTTTTAAAGTCGTGAGACGTGTAATCAAGAGACGACTTGTCGCGAGCTGTAGTGAAGTTTCATAAAATACATATTAATGATTAGGGCCGCAACAAATTCGCTGCTGCTAATAGAATTATATTGGTAGATTTTTTATAGTAAGATATTGACTAGCTTGATGATCAATCGCTTCTGTATGATTCGTCATTTATACAGAAGCGATTGATTCCATAATATAAATAAACGAAAACTTTATCACCATATCTATAATTCGAAATTCAGGCCCACATCGTTATTTTACCTATTATTAACAAACATTAATTTATATAACAAACTGATAACGTAAATGATCGAGCAGGAAACTCTCAACTATCATTGACATTGTGTTTACTGATCCGGATAGACTGATTGACTGATGAATAGCAGCCATTGAGTTAACGTTCTATAAATATACGTTGTATATTTGAATATCCTTATTATTTTTCAGGGCAATCATGGCCAGAAATTGGGCAACATAGAAGAGTTTAGTAGGAGAAAAAGGGAAAGTGTCTGCCCAACAGCAGGACATTTCAGTCAGCCATTTTCTCATCTACATTGCAGTCAGTCACCAGAGGTGCTAATATAAGTGCGTTTTCTAAACTAAATAATCCTTTAATAAAAGTATCCTTTAGTAGAATAGCAGTAAGGTTTAATCTTTAATAAAAGTTAAATTCTGGACTTCAAAGATATAAACAAAACCACAAAGGCGCTCCCTCACCGGGAGCATTCGCGTGTAATGTAACATTATAAATTCGACTGTGATTGTTACATTACATTACAATACTAACTCCCTGACTGACGAGCATGAGCATACATTTAATAGATTTGATACAAGGTGCGCATTGTGATGCTCGATTGTCTTCCCTTACTGATGAAATGTACATTTCAGGTGAATGCACGCGATTAGGGTGCGCCTTAAGGCTGCCGTCTTCTTTTGCACAAAATTGAATCGCGTTCGGCCAGTCGATCGGACGTCAAATTTCGGGCTCCCTTCCCGCAATCCCCCGCATACATCCTGCCCACTGAATTATTATAAAACAATTTTGATGCGGTATGAACATTGCTCTACTAAGGATTATTTAAAAGGAGTTATAGAATTTTTGCTTAATAAGGAGTTTTAATATGACTTGGTTTCAGGGTTGGAAAAAAAACAGTTTTTTTTTTTAATTTAAAAAACAAACTGTAACAATTCAAAATGTTTTAAATTAAGTGTTTTTTTTTTTAGTTTCTGGTTCTTTTTTAAAATTAATTCCACCTTGTTTGTTGATGTCTAAACGTATATATATCAATTATGTTTCATTTCTAGACTACATCTTTTCAAATTCACCCTTTGTAATGAATTTTTTACGAAAAATGATCAATGGAATAAAAACATGTGATGTTTTTTTTCTAAAAATTTTAAGCATTATTTCATTACAGTGTCAATAAAAGTTAAAAATATGACATAACAATGGCATTAAACTCAAAAGGTTTTATGTCAAACTATTTAGACTCCTCATTTTATATGCATTCATCTGCCTTAAAAAGTAGTTGAAACGGGTAATAAAAAACACTGTTTAATTTCAAACTGTTTTAAACAGGTGTTTTAAAACAACTTGTTTTCATCATGCCAACCCTGTTTGGTTTGTAATAATACGAGTATCACACAAGTGTTTTAATACTATTTAAATATTCTCATAGGTTAAATTCTGTTAAAGGTAAAGGTGGTAAAGGTCAGTGCAGCAGTCATGTTGGCAAAGGAAGAGGCGGGACGCGTGAGAGAGAGGACAGCGTAAACCTTACATCCCAGCCGCAGTGGTAAACCCAGAACATAAAAGGCTATTAAAGAACGCCGTGAATTTAAGTCAGTACAAGTCTGAAAGTATCTCCCGCTTGGCCTGGGGAGGACTCATTTTATGATTTTATCATGAAAAAAAAGTCATGGGCCATGCCCGGGTCGACAGCGCGTTGTAATCTGTGGCGTTGTGTCCTACGAGCGCCTCAAATAGCGTCAGCATGATGACGGGGTCCCCCTCTAGAGGGCTAAAGCCTGCTGTCGTCGCGGTACTCATTACCATGACCCCGGAACATTAAGGGCTATTTGAAGGACACCGCGGATTTTAGTCAGTACAAATCTGACAGTCCCATCCAAGGACTGCACTCCTTGTCATAGGCACAGTCCATTACCACCGGGAGACAGAGAAACCAACGGTTTTGTTACTTGCTGGATTTTAATGAAGGAGCAATGTTAGCGAACGTGAAAGTGAGAAAAAACAAACTGTATTTTAAATGTCAATAAGGTCGAAAATAGTTTGAACATGTTTTTTAAATTGCTTAACGATAGCAAGTTAAAAAAACAGCTTCAAGCGATTTTCGACCTTATTGACATTTATGCAAAAACCGGATTTTAACGAAGGAGCAATGTTAGCGAACGTGAAAGTGAGAAAAACAAACTAAATTTTAAATGTCAATAAGGTCGAAAATAGTTTGAACATGTTTTTTAAATTGCTTAACGATAGCAAGTTAAAAAAACAGCTTCAAGCGATTTTCGACCTTATTGACATTTATGCAAAAACCGGATTTTAACGAAGGAGCAATGTTAGCGAACGTGAAAGTGAGAAAAACAAACTAAATTTTAAATGTCAATAAGGTCGAAAATAGTTTGAACATGTTTTTTAAATTGCTTTACGATAGCAAGTTAAAAAACAGCTTCAAGCGATTTTCGACCTTATTGACATTTATGCAAAACCCGGATTTTAATGAAGGAGCAATGTTAGCGAACGTGAAAGTGAGAAAAAACAAACTAAATTTTAAATGTCAATAAGGGCGAAAATCGCTTGAAGCTGTTTTTTAACTTCCTATCGTTAAGCAATTTAAAAAACATGTTCAAACTATTTTCGACCTTACTGACATTTATGCAAACACCGGATTTTAATGAAGGAGCAATGTTAGCGATCGTGAAAGTGAGAAAAAACAAACTAAATTTTAAATGTCAATAAGGTCGGAATTCGCTCCAACTTGTTTAGTTACTTCTCCATATCTTTTAACAATAATCGGTTCACAACTGAAAATTCTGTAGGAAATTTGACAATTAATTCCTCTTTTTCTACCCTTATAGGCCGAGTTTAATTTTGATATTTAAATGGGACCAACTTTCTGATAAACTCTGTCTGACAAAAAAAAAAGATTTTTTGATATTGGACCACCTTAGAGAAAGTAAAGAATGGTGGAATAAATAAAAAAATATAAAAAATATATACATGTCGAATTGAGAACCTCCTCCTTTTTTTCCGTCGGTTAAAAAATATATTTTAACATAATAAAGTAGAGCAACCTGAGATGCGTAACTGCGCGTCATCACCGTTAGAGCGAGAGAAAGTGCGAGCGAGAGGGACCAACAAAAATTCGTCGTGGACCTCACGTCCAATCGCTCCGGCCGTCCACCGGCCACTAAGGAATTTCTCTTGCAATTCTCGTTTATAAACACTTTTTGAGAGGTTATTTGAGATATTTTTTATTGTTGAAAAAAAGCGCTTTAGGTACAATTTTTTTTTGAATTTGCTTTATTGATCTGTTGACATCAAGATAATGTAATATTACATACCTACGATGCATAGTTCCTATGAAAAAAAAACATTTATTAAGAGATGAAATCCGAGAATTTTGATGATATTCTGCCATCTTAATTAAGAAAATGGAAGATAAATATAAAAAACTAATCAGCGCAGTTTGAAGACGAGGATATTGCGGTCATTATGCGCTGATCAGATTTTTAAATGAATTCTTCATTGTCTCAGATTGAGTGCACCAACGTAACTCGAAATGACGTTGGGCAGGAAAGAGCTGTTTTGAACGCTTGATTTACCTAATATAATCTACTTAAATCAACTTTAAAACAATAACTAGCTGTTACTTATATTATGGTTATTTATGTGCAATAATAATATTTCAAGCTATTGCACTATTTTGTTCAAAAATCACAAACAAAGTTACGCAAATAATTCGGCGAGCGTGAATTTTACAAGACCTGCCCCTTAACACTTGAGTAAATAAAGGAAATTATTTATTAGGATATTAGATGTGTACGAAGTACTAACTCATCAACATCTGCCAATTTTTCCTAAATATGTCGGATCGACTTCCAGCCTTACGATGCTTTCGATGGTTCTATTTTACACAGCCTTTTTACCTCCACTCCATCCATAACTGGGTAACGTATGAAGGAAAACATTATAGAATGTTAGTTTTAGGAAAATTATAATGACAGCACTCGCAGGCTGTAACGTGATCAGGGAAGTATTCATTATAAATAATGAACCGCCATAAATGAATCTCAACGGAGCGTTTAGTACTTTGTTTAAGTTTTGCGAAATTTTCGGATATCCTAACTTTCATTTACATATATTATGAATGTTTATTGCATGAAGGTTATAATGCAAGTAATGCTTGCACGACTAAAGATGTGCGTCCACAGGTCGGCATCGCACGTATCGGACGTATCGTACGTAACGCATTTTAGTTTGCCTTGTATGAAAGCTCACACAACTGCGTCCACTGATCCGCATCGTGCGGGCGGTCATCGGCAATGCCTTAATGCGATGCGTACCGATGACGTCATACGGAATGCCGATCAGTGGAAACGATGAGGTGGCATCGGCAATCCGATTGCTGATACTCGCGTCGGCAATCCGATCGCTGCCGACACAGAAATCCGTTTGATGCGATGCGTCCGATACGTACGATGTGGACCTATGGACGCTTACCTTAAAACTTAAAGGCAAAGAAATTAAAGTGGTGTATTTTTGTTTCTATGTCTTACAACCAGGGTCTGATTTTGCCAAATGTCTGTCAGGGTTTCGGTAATGTCTTAATAGGTTACCACGTTAGTGGTAACCACACCACAGACTAGATAGGTGGTAACGTAAAGTCCAATTGAAAAAACAGTTTAGTCACTTTGATTTTAGTCACTACGGTCTACGAATCTCATAGACATCATGTACCGTCGCTTAAACCCGACATAATTAGCCAAAAAAATATTACGTGAAAAATCATGGTCCAAAGTACCAAAAATGTTTTTTGTAGCTTGTGTTTGTTAAGCGTTTATGAGTAACAATGATAGGTACTCTTGAGTTTTGAACATAAATATTTTTGAAGCTTCGTTTTGTAAATCTTTTTATTGTACCTTTGATGTATTTTATAATAAGAAACATCAAAGAATATCTCAGTAACCTTATCCATTCTTTTCATGTGAGAGACAGAAATTTCTTTATTATTATGTTTATCTTGAAATTCGTGTGGCTTTATAAAAGCTTTTATATGACCAATTTTATCTCTATTCTTACAATAATAGACATAGTTATTTCTATGCAATTCAATTTTATTTGCATATTTTTGCTCGAGTACGACTTGACCTGCAGTCGCAGACGGCTCAAGAACAGACCCCTTTTTTAATTTTTCAAAATCACCGTGTGAAAAACGATATTAATCATCATTTTGTCCATTCCATACTGTCATTGTACGGCGTACTTAACTGGCCTCTAAAGAGCCCCACAACCCTCTAAGTTCTCGTTTCTTTACGATGTTAATCAATGCAGGTGTATACGACCAGTCATTATTCGTCCTTTGGAACTAAGAGAAAGGTGCTTTATTTGTATCTCTCGCCCTTTTGAGTGTAGACACAAGTTTTGTGTGTGTTAGGACTCTTTTGATCCCTTGGGAGAATGAGGGTAAACTTTACAGGATAAACGTGAAACTTGTAGAACAGTTTTTTTTTTTTGCTTTCGACTAAGTTGTTTTTTATCCTTTTTTGAAAACTTTTTCTGAAGAATATTAGGCTTATCGAATGTGTATGTTTATTTTTCTTTTTGGAATAATAAATAAACAGATTTTTTTTTTTATATTATTTGAATGGGAGAGGGGAGGAAAACCAAAGAAATGATGAAAGTATTAGGTAAGGAATGGTATAAAAGAAATACATTACAGCTACCTCAAGTAACATCGAATGAACGGAAGGCATGTGACGATTATCACAAAAAAACATACCGACCGAATTGAGAACCTCCTTCTTTTTTGAAGTCGGTTAAAAATGTATAGAATCAGAAGCAGTAAGCGCTGCTGAGTAACAGGATTGTTATTTAAAACTTGAATGAACATAGGCTCATATTTGTTTGCTTGATTTTCATAACCAAACAGTATTTTCGTGAACCTGCGTGCAAAGTATTAGTAATGCCTAATGGTGCTATTATAAGCTCTAGATGTGTGGGTAGGTAATAACCTTCTGACGTTTCACATTACGTGGCGACTGTGCGAGGGAGAGGAGTAGACAGACTTATCTTACTCCTAATGTGCTGTCGTCACCAATAAGTATATAAATTCTTTGCATTGCTGAGTAAGTTCTACTACTAAAATCTAACTGCTTGGTCAGGATCTATACGCACAAGCGACAAAAGTATTGCGATAGTGATTGTGGATAAATTATTTTCATGTTTCTAAAAAATAATTTATAGAATTCAAAAAGTGTTGAGAACAGGATCCCAGCCACGGGTTTTTGGTCGCCAAGAAAGAAACCTCCTTTTTTAACGTGATATAGTCATCAAATGATTCCTCCCACCCAGGGTAGGATAGGAGGGACTGTCAGACTCGTACTGACTAAAATCCACGGTGTCCTTCAATAGCCCTTAACGTTCCACGGGTACTCGTTAGCCCCGCGACCCCATCAGAAACTTCCTTACAATGCCGTATTGAGGAGTACCTATTTCATCATGTCGTTTATTTTTGAAAAATAAATAAATAGTAGGCAGGCAATCCTGCTAATAGAAATTTCTCAAGGGTGATGGGTGTTTTCTAACAATAAAATTAAGACAAGTCACTGAGACGTGGTATGAGACGAGATGTTATTCATGCGAAAAAAAAACAAGCGACAAATACGCGGGTCGTATAGACTGAGGTCATGGTTGGAGCATTATATATATAGGGTGACTGGTAATTAGTGTACGATACTTAAACACGTGTTTGTGCTCATGATAACCAACATCTTTTACTATGGGAACAAATCTGAAAACTCGAAAAAAAAATTAGCTGCTCAGTACATTTATGTTTGCTTAATGTACTGAAATACTGATATTTTTTTCACGATTTCGGCTTTGCTCGTATAATTACCAGTCACCTCATATAAATCGTTTCGATACCGCACATTTAACACATGCCATTGTCTTATTGAGAAATGCCTACGTACGACTGATAATAATATCTGATCAGAAACCTAATCAAGAGATGTCAGCTTCTGAATTAATACTTCCAATTAGTAATTAAGAAGATATAGTACCAGCTTTGCAATGAAAGTTAAAAATGTGCTTGCAATTCACAGGCCAACTTTTAGCCGATTATTTGAGATTCTTTTGTCTTTATTTCATCACTTTATTCTAACAGCCATATTGAATTTCAGTGACCTTTAATCTGAACTGATGATAAGGTCAAAAAGGTCATCGAAGTTCCGTTCCAGGTTCATAGGTGTGGAGACACGGGACTGTCTAAGCCTGTTTTCTTCCAGTCATGCTAGTGAAGGAGGAGGCGGGACGCGTGAGGGAGAGGACAGCGTCCTCCTCACAACCCAGGCGCAGTGGTAGACGCCGTAGGTGCCTATTGGATCTCCATAACCTGGAAGATGAGCCTTTGCGGCTTTAATTTAATGATGGCACGGATGCCGCAGTAGTTGCGGGTTCGATCCCCGCACGGAACAATTATTTGTTTGGCCTGCAGGTAATTGTTCCGGGTCTGGGTATGTGAGTTTACATGTTTTTAAACGCACCTACAACACAGGACACATTTCTAGTGTGAGGCAACGTTTCCTAAAAAAAAAAATAGCCACGAGCTCTTCAGTTATCTCCCAAAAATTCGAGAGCAAGATTATTATCGCAAGAGCATGCATTATGTATTTTCAATAACATACAGTATTCAATTGCAATGAAAAACTTCATAGGTTAACGACGTTAAGAGCAAATAAAAATAGAATAACGTATCCAAATTACCTTATCTAGGAAGCGTGATTTACATACGACCTTAGAGATATGCCCACGTTGGCGCCATGTTGAAGTCGCTTCAGGCGCCCCCCTCGCTTGAATGTAGTGCCAACAGACTATTGTGCTCAAAGCTCGTTTGAGTACAGTCACTAACACTTATATTTAGGTATTCAAGCTTTTTTTTAACGTGGTAAAATCATCAAATGAGTTTTCCCCCCCAAGGCAGGGCGGGAGGGACAGTCAGACTTGTCCTGACTAAAATCCACGGTGTTTCAATAACCCTCAACGATCTGGGGCAAGATTACCTGTCGAGAAAATCCCGTGACCCCGGCAAATGTATCCACCGCTGGGACACAAGACTATTTTCAACCTATCTCTACTCAAGAGAGCTCTATGAATAGAAATAGGGTCCAAAACACTGCCATGCCAGTCTAGTTGCTTGCATGTACTATTATACTAGTGTTCTTGACTGTACAAACGCCAGTTAAGAAAATCATAATATTTAATGGATATTCTCGATCTGTATCGATGAAAATAAGGTTGTTTTTATAGCAGCAAAAGAGCGATGAAAATTAACGCATGTTTTTAGTGCTTCATAAGTTTAGCAAGCAGATGTTCTCGATAGATGCTGTTTCTCTCAACCATTTTTAAAACAGCGTTAATAGTTATGTTCAACACATTTGCTCGAAAAATGCATTTACGAAGCCTGTATACATTGTTCGAAAGTTAAAAATTACGCACCATACAACGGAGCGTGCGGTAAAATAGGTACTCTCACCTAAGTACCTACTTTACCGCACGCTCCGTTGTATAGCAGCGTGCGTTTTCTTTACGGTTTTTTTTTAATTTCCATTAAAAAAAAATAGAAATTCCACCAAAGAGTTTCACATTATTTGAATAAACAGCCTGACTCATCGAACCTCCTTGGAATCGCTTTTGCTCAATACGTTTTCACTTTAATACGTATGAGTAAATGAGACGAAAGATGTAATTCTAATTTCCACCACGTGCATGTGGCGCCATTTGCAAATTCGCGCCATTTTCATATTAGGAACTTCAAATATTGTTGCGACTTTTCTACTGTTAAATAAAGTTTTTTTAATTACATATTGTACTGTTTTCTCGCATACCAACTTACCGCACTAGTATCATAAATAACTATTATGATACTAGTGCGGTAAGTTGGTTTTTACAAACGAGTAGACGAATGTAAGCCCGAGGCGAAGCCGAGGGCTTACCATAGTCACGAGTTTGTAAACACCAATTTCTGCACGAGTGTCATACAACGTTTTTCAACACATTTGCGAGAAAACAGTAAAATATGTAATTAAACAAACTTAATTTAACAGTAGAAAAGTCGCAACAATTTTTGAAGTTCCTAATATGAAAATGGCGCGAATTTTCAAATGATGCCACATGCACGTGGTGGAAATTAGAACTACATTTTTCGTCTCATTTATTCGTATATGTATGAAAGTGAGACAACTTATTGAGCAAAAGCGCTTCCAAGGAGGTTCGATCAGTCAGGCTGTTTTTTCTCATACTGTGAAACTCTTTGGTGGAATTCTTTTTTTTTTAATTGAAATTAAAAAAAAAAACCGTAAAGAAAACGCACGGTGCTATACAACGGGGTGTGCGGTAAAATAGGTACATAACTGAGAGTACCTATTTTACCGCACGCTCCGTTGTATGGTGCGTAATTTTTAACTTTCGAACAATGTATACAGGCTTCGTAAATGCATTTTTCGAGCAAATGTGTTGAAAATAACTTTACGGGCTATAATCATTAAAGGATTAAGCAGAAATATACCTGTTCACCTATATTTTCGTCGATTATATTATTCTTAACTCCAATGTTACAGGAGCGAGCCTCTGTCTATCAACTAGTCGTAAGTCTAAATTTTTGATCCATGAAACCCAAGGCAATTGTTCATAAATGCAAATGCTTATACCTTCTCAGACCCTAGAACGTTAAGGGCTATTGAAGGACCACCGTGGATATTAATAAGTACAAGTCTCACAGTGCCTCCCGTCTCGCACTGGGTGGAAGGACTCATTTGATAATTATACCACGATAGGAAAACAGAAAATGATTCTACCTTTAAGCAGTGCCATACCCACCGTTATTTATGACTGACTTACTTTTATCGAAGTCAGCATTTACGATATACTGCAATGCTTTGAAATTCGTGGTAGAGCCTCCTCTTGGTGACGCTAATTAACTGCCTAAGCAGTATAAAATATTGATAAAAAACAAACTTTGTCTAGAACGAGTAACGTTAATAGCGCAAAACCTCTCGTGAGGTAACTCAGCCCATGTTACTGAACAATGTTTGATCAAAAACTTTTGGAAAAAAAATACAAAATGAGAAATTGATCGAGCCCATCAGTATGAAAATATTTTTTGTCCAAATTTTTATCTAACATTGTTCAGTAACATGGGCTGAGTTACCCCACAAGAGGTTTTGCGCTATTAACGTTACACGTTGTATATCCAATGATTAACTTATCTTTGACGACCTTGTTGGTTGTAAGGGAACCTGCTTTTAACTGAGTATTTTATTAAATATTTACCTTATTTCTTAGTATTCTAGCATTCGACTTTAATTGTACACGTGTAAGGCAGTATTTTCCATGAACAAACGTTTGATGTGTTGCGTAGGTCTAGGTTTAAGTTAGTTATTGACATTAGGCACGCAAATTTACAATTATTTGGGCACTGGACCTGCGAGAATATGGCGAAATATGTCGTAATAATATACGACTTAGATTTATAATGAGGTTTATAGCTGACCTAGGCGTATACCTAACCATCTAACAAAAGACCAAACTTCTTTCAAAACGCTCGTTATGAAATCTTCCATTAACTAAAAATTTCAAGACGAAAGTTGTCCCGTACATCTCATAACACTGGAGCCGCGTGTTTGATTACAGCCAACATGCAGCATGACCATTTCGATCTCTATTCTTCGTAGAATTAGATTTAGATGTTGTTGTCATTTCCACATACAATTCAACTGACTTTTTTTGCACGACTATGACACAACCCGTAGGCCATTGAGGAAAGAAAGGCTTCTGAACACTAACCGTGGTACCACAAAAGCAATTAAACGTCTGTTGAACACTTGTCTAAAAAAATGTCATATTATGACGTTGAAATAAGGTCCGATTTGCAGTCACACTTTTTTTAGACAAGTGTTCAACAGATGTTTAAGTTTTTGCAGTAAGGCTGTTAATTTGTTTTCCTACGTTCTGACATTTTGTCTTTTCTCCGTCGACAAGCCCTTTTTCTATGGTGTTACGCTACGCAAGCTGATTGCTCCCTTCCGTACAAAGGAAGCCTTTATTTAAGCACTGAGATTATTTTAGACTTAAAATCACGGGAATATAGATAATTATAATGTGCTTATATACACCGTTGAACATTGCCGATGGCATGTGCCAGATCAAACTGGGCCAAACGGACGCGAGACAGTCTAAACAGGCTAACGTGACCCTATAAAGTCCACGGTGATTTTCACTACCAAAAAAGCTCATTCATTTGGTATTCAATAGACGAAACCTCATTCAATACTCGACATTAGATCTAAAATATGTAATAACCATTAGATACGTGTAGGCTTGTTCTGGCAGATCACACATTTTAGATAATTTAGCGCTAATGCAAATGAGAATGAGCCAATTTTCTAGTCCAGTAGAACGTTGCGCTCGTGTGGTCGCCGCTTTATATTAAAGCTGTGAGCAGATTGCCGATCGCGTTATTGAAGGTTATCCACGTTAAATTAATGTAATAGTTAATTAGTTTGGTAAGCAAAATATGCACTTGAAGCGTGGTTGAATCGCGGGGCATTTTCTAGCCATCGTAGCGTGGGCCAGAGGCGGCGAGTAGTAGTAGTCTAAGCCCCTTCGTTTACTAGGCGACGCAAGATTCCGATACCTTACGACTTTGGTATCCAGGTGACTATCGCAATACAAATCCATAGAGGATCGTACACAGGCACGCGCGAATGGATGTAAAAGTCGTAAGGTATCGGAGACTTGAGTCGCCTTTGGTACGAAGGGGCTAACTCGCCGTCTAATTAAGGACCTGACTTGAGTAGAGGGCGCGTTTCAAAGAGCTGTCTGCAAACAGACTGGGCCCATTAGGTCTGTTTAGATCCTGGGATTGTTCTCAAAGAGCAACTCAAAAGGAGAAACAGATTGGATTTTTTTTTCAGACTGAAATCCCTTCCGCTTCTCCCATATATTGACTAGTTAATATTACTAGGTAGAGCCCGAGTACCAGCCAACGTAGTGTGGACGCCAGTTATATGGATTGACGACATTTAAAAGAGTGGCTAGGTCAGACTGGATGGTCGCGGGACTTATTCCATAACCGTGACCCCGCAACATAAAGGGCTATTGAAGGACACCGTGGATTTTAGTCAGTACAAGTCTGACAGTCCCTCCCGCCCTGCCCGAGGTGGGAGGAATCATTTGATGATTTTACCACGTTAAAAAAAAAGGTCAGTCTGGATGCGGTAGCAGGCAGGGCAATGTGGCTCAGTCTGGAAGAGCCGTATGTCCAGCTGTGGACTGCGATAGGCTGACTTCATTGAATATTTTCCTAGATGTAGGTAAGTACTACCTCACAGATATAAACCAATCTGCTTACCCCGGAAGTCAGCATGTGGACTGCTTAGGATACCTACGCTGCCATCTTTTGCCAATTTCAGTATTTAATCGCATTCAATATGTACACAACTGGAAGGTTCAAAGTCGACTACGCTCTTTGAACAAGGTCCTAGTGACGCCATCTATACATAAACGCTGACAACATTCAACTGAAAGCGACCCTGAAACACGAAGCTTTTCACGAGTTTTCAGACCACTTGTTGCTTCTCTTGATGTTGAAATCTATCGATAGGTGGCGCTTTCAAGAATAGATTATTTTTATTTGCATGATATGAAAAAAAAATATTACCGTCATTATTTACACATAATTTTTTCTAGTGACTCAAAATCGGCATATCTGAAAAATTCAGAAGATAGATAGATCCAGCTTCATAGTAATTGGTTGCGCGACTCTCTCATCAGCTAATTAACCGTGAACCTGGAACGTAAAGGGCTATTGAAGGAACACCGTGGATTTTAGTCAGTACGAGTCTGGTGAACCCTCCCGACCCGCTCTGAATGGGAGGACTCATTTGCTAATATTACCACGTAATTAATGCTTAGAAATTACAGCCCTCTCACTTTCATAGAATAGGATGGCATGTGTCCCAGCAGAGGGAACGTTATAGATTGATTATGTTTATACCTACATTAACTGTTCCATCGATTGCAAAGTAATAAAACTAAAAATCATTCATCGGTATGATATCATAAATAAATACGTCATTTTTTCGAGCAATATATTGCATTCTATTTTCAAAATTATGAGAGCTGATTTCAAGGTCAGATTTCTATAAATATCATAAGGTCAATGCCCCCAGTTACAACAAATTACAGTTAAAAATAAATAACATTAACGATATGGTTAACAAACATAACCTCACAGGAACATTTACGATTATTTAACATCTCAACTCGCGTGCAGCAAACCGCGGGTAGTCACGAAACATTCATATTTGGAACAGATTCAAATAAACGGTTTTACGACGCCATTGTTTTAAAATGACGTGTTGTGGCGAAATCCTTGATTCTCACAAAGTTATGGCGGTTAAGGTTATTAAGTTAAATTAAATAACAGTTATTGCATGCAAGTTTTGTTGTGCATTGGTACCACCTTGCACTTTCTTTGAGCATTCAATTCATACCTATGAAGCTAAGCTATGAAGTTATTATTTTCTGGTAATAAGGTATTTCTCTTCTCTCGTCAAGGTGAGTTCGGGAAGGAAATATAAGAGTTACTAAATGTATTTTTAGTCTGTATGCCACCAAACAGACAACAATTTTTAGTTTGTCTCCGTTAACCAAAATAACTATATATTTTTTAGCGTGGTAAAATCATCAAATGTGTCCTCCCACCCCGGACAGGGCGCGAGGGACTGTCAGACTCGTACTGACTAAAGACAGGCGCATTACTTTGTATTAAAAAAAAAAATATCACCACTGCTCTCAAACCGGTGAAGGAAAACATCGTGAGGAAACCGGCATCTGTATTAAAAAAAAAAATATCACCACTGTCCTTCAAAGGCGGAAACAGTAGAGGGAGACCTTTACCCAAGAATGAGACAGATCACTACTTAAATGAAATAAAAAACTTAAAGAAAATTAGCCACTGTCTGTCATATACTACTAGAGATAAGACGAAACAGATAACCCTCTTCCTTCACACGATGTACTTACACTGTGCAATGAACTATGTGTTTGATAAGGTTGATAAATTGCTGCGACGCGCTCCGTAATTCAATTCCATGTTTAATTGAATGCTCGCTGTTGGGAGAGAGTTATGCCCAACGGTGGGATCCATGCATAATGAAAACATTATTTGGGTGACGGATGACAGCAGGAGAATAAAATACATTTTGATTTCTATTAATCTGCCGAATTTCACCCAGCACGCGTAGCATGGCGATTCTATCTCTATTCTACCAAGTAAAGTCAAAGTAATTTCATTGTTATTTCTACACATATCAACTGTTTTTGCACAAATATGACACCATTTGTAACAATATTGAAGAAAAGAACGTTTATTTTCCATATTTTTTACATAAACATGCTTAAAACGCTATAATTATTTATACGTTCTGTCATTTTGTCTATTCTTGCGTCGAAAAAACCCCTTTCTACGGCGCCATGCTACGCCTGCTGATCTAACCAGCCTTTCTGGTGCGCTCAAGTAACACACATCCACTTTTTAAGATTTCGTAAAATCACGAATTGATTGTGAGGCTTATTTTTAAAATTTTTGCAAAGGAACCCTGAAAAGCGGGCAGGAGCAACTGCAGGACGATAATTTTAAACTAGTCTCATAAATTATTCGTGGTTCTCACGAAATGCAGTTCGAATTTGAATTTGAAATTTAATATGAGCTTAAAATGAAATTTTAATGTAAATACATTACTTTTTTAGCTAAAACGATAGATTTATTTCTTCGGGAAATGTATTCAATTTATGTTTACATAATTTTCAATACTTATTTTTGTTTACAAAAAAGGTGCTTTCTATACTAAAAGTTAGTCATTAAAATTTAAATAATTACCTCTTAGAAAGTTTAGGATACCTAATGTATATACCTAACTATTTACTGATAGTAAATAATGAGGGTTTGTATATTTTTTTACATTAGGTAAGTGCTTAAGAAAGTGATTAAGAAAATTCTGAGATACACCAGGCTATTCAAAACCAGGTTAACTTGGCCTCTCTTTGTATGATTTTGTCGTACCTATTATGAACGGTTAGCTTATACTGGTTTTGATGTGCAACCATAACCATGCGTATGTACTTGTATGCTTGCATGCATTTTAGATTTTTTTTTCTCTACACTATTAGTTAACTATCCTTATATTAACAAATAAAATTAATTGATATATATTCGTATATTTACGTATTTACAAAGTATATTGATATCCTCCAGATGGTACTTGTATGTATGTGGGTCATATATTGTTATCAGTAGTACCTATCTATTATTTCCTATATCACTATTATATTTAGGGACGCGATGCGGTTGTGGGTACAAGTTATTGTATTGTTTGTTAGGGTAAGTGTGTCCAATATGGACACACCATAAATTATTCTATTTTATAAGTATGTAGGTAGTTCATATTTTTAGTATCTGTTTAAAATAAAAATAAAACTTTTTCATTTTGATAAATTCAACAAATATTCTAGTCTAAGGTGTTTTAATAGAAAAAGTAAATAATGGAACTAATGTACTGTAAATAATAATGTAACTGTTTTGAAACGTGTAGGTAAGTAGTACGTTTCTAATAAAAATAAAGTAGTCAAATTAAAAGAAAGTTTAGATATTATTTGGTAGATAAATATTTGGCACTTTTCCCATAGAGTGTTATTTTTATCTTTTAAGAGTACTGAACAGTTGACATGTATCTATGTGTAAAAAGAGATTTTGTCAGAAGTGGGATTCGAACCCACGCCCACAGAAGTGGACTGCGACCTGAACGCAGCGCCTTAGACCGCTCGGCCATCCTGACTTGTTTTATCAGATTCAAATTCCATATCGAATTGTTTAATAGGCAGTTAGAGTAAAACTTCATTTTAATTTACAATGCCAATAAAGTTAACAGTCATGAATTATACTGTGTGAATCGCCGTCTTAGTTTTTTTTTTATAATAAATAAAACCAAAGATAAAGTAAAGTTTAAATTGTTTAAGTTTCGATTCAACGCAAATGTAAGCAGGGTTTTGTTCATTTACTTTTAAAACAGATTGACTTCTCAAAATTGAGTCTTCAGAACTCGTAAAATAAATTAATCATTAATAGTTGTTTGAATAATAATTAATAGTGATTTTAGGTGGTACACATAAAGACAGGAATTAAAAAAGACAGTAAAAAAATGAACAGTACCCTCAGCACGAATTTTCACAATTTGAGACGTAAAGTAAACTGGAACTTTGACAATTTCAAATATACAATTTTCAAGGAAAAAAATAGCTCTTTCTCCGCACACCAGAGGCGCTATTCCATTTTTTCGTACAAAAACGCTGTAAATACTGGAAAGGCGCTGTAAAGTAAAAGAGATAAAATTCGTGCTAAGGGTACAGGTTACCGTAAAATTATTTACTGCAAACTCTAACATCAAACACTAAACAAAAGTAATTTGCTCTATGTAGTTTTAAAAGTAGAATTAATTAACAGTGTTGTATTTTCCCCTCACTTCCCCAATTCCCACAGTATAATTGATAGTAATATTTGCGGTTGTCCAAAGTACAATTTAATTACGATAAATTGTTTATAAAAGCATCAGTAATAGGCGGGTACTCCACTGGTAAATTATAAAGTCCTAGAATTTCTAAATTTAAAAACGAACAGTTTGTTTTCCGAAAAATGCCGAGTGATTACGAAACGAATCCGTCAGTGCGGAATTTACGGAATTACCTGAGGATACGCAGCGTCCATCCCAATGTTAATTACGGTACGTATTGGCGGATAACCGGATCCGGTAACACTTCCACGTACAACGGTAAACGTGTCCGGTTAAATGGTTTTGCATAAATCTTACGTATAATTTGTCCATAATGTGCTATCAAGTCTTAATATTTAGGGTTACCTATTTTCCACATACTACGAGTAAGATTATACATAAATTCGGGAACAGAATGCAATTTTTTTGTTATTTGTTTCAGAATAAATAACAAAAAAATAGCATTCTATTCCTAGTTGACCTATACAACAAAAACAGAAAAAGTTAAAATTATGCCCAGTGATGAGAATAGATTGACTGCTCCCACTTTTCACCTTATGACATTTGAGCCATTTCATAAGAGAAAGTTAAAAAGAGTTTGACAGTAGCTATTTAAGTCGATATTTCTATCAAAAACTGGGTTCAAATGAGCTATTAAATAAACCAGCAAAATGTCCACGTAATTGTTGCGTTAAAATGTTATAATTTGTTTTAAATTTCCCACAAATGGCATTATGCGGCAAACGCAGCTCTTTTATTATAGCTGTGATTAATGGCCATCGTTCTGTCTGTTTACTCTTTAATTTAGAATACTTTTGTCAAATAAAATGATGGTACACCTACCATAATCATGGTAGGTAGATCTAAACTCTTGTTCAGTTAGATTAATTTATTATTATAGTCTATAACTTAGATCAGTTAGAACGGGTTGTTGTAAGTTCGCCACAAAAATAATTCTCCACGAAAAAAAGTATCTATGAATTAGATACTTTTTTTCTCCAACTTTACGAGGGTTCAAAAAAACGAAGAAACACTTCGAGAAAAGGTAGGTAGTGCTCTTGCGCTTCGCCTGGCTCGTCTTGGCGGGGGCACGGCAGTGCCAGATGTATTAATTAGCCAGGTTTTTGTTTTTTATTTTTTTATTTTGATTATTGTACATTCTACCATTTTTTTCGCACGGGATAGCAGAACAATCAAATTATAAAATGCAGCACAAAACTACCGAAAACGAGGACACAATGTGGAATGTGAACAGAAAATACTCTATAGGAGAACAAGAAACAAAACTTTTTTTCGAGGTGAATAAATTTTGTGGTAAAATAACAGCAACCCGTTAGAACTAAGAACCAAAAATAAAAAGTAACAAACGAAATTCGAGTCTGCTGAAATCGTGCTATATCCTGAATGAAACATCATGAAAACCAAAGAAAAATCCGTAGTTACGCGTCAGTAAAACTTGACGTAGGATTATCATCCATTTCTGTTAATAACTTTGACATTTCTTTGTGTTATTTTGGTCATCTATTAGATAGCTATGGGATTTCACTAGCAAGGTGTGTGCGTACTAAAGCTACGCCTCTGCCCAACTCTGGGGAGAACAGGTGTGATATTATTTTGGTATAAAGCCTTGTTCAAAAGAGACGAGGACAGACCGTCGTCGGCGGTATTACGGCGGTGTACACAATAGCGCTTTAGAGCTGTTTTTAGACCAACGCGCCACCTCTGCGGGTGTATTCATGTATTGCAGTAAAAAAATATAATTTAATTTGTTCGGAATTTCGGATGTATTGCGGGATTGTGCGATACTTTTTTGAAATTGCTTTTTTTTGTTTTTTTTTTCTGTTTGTTTTATTATCTGCAGTGCAATTTTTTTTTGTAAAATGTGGTCAGAATCCTTGGTGGTCAGATTGACTATTGGGGGAGAGGAGATGTTTAAAGTAAGTAATAGAATCAGAAAACTAAGATGGCACAGATTATGATTTTGATATTTTTTGAATAGACATGTCAAAGTCCTCTCGTACAACAACCACACTAGGCCCACACCAACTGGATCTATAATTATGTCCATGAACATTTACGACCTTACAAATAAAAACTTGTGTTGCTTAGCTACCGATTAAATATCACCTGTACTTGTCATTTCCACCAAAGTCCAGTGTTGCCCTAATTACGCTTTGGAGTGCAAAAAGCTACTAAAGGAACTGGTTGATTTTTAGTCAGGTTGTCAGTCCCTACCGTTCCACCCGCAGTGTGAGGATACATTAATTTGATGATTTTAAACCCAAAAAAGGTGTTCAGAATAAAGGTTTACAACAACACACACATAAAATATAGGGCAAAGAGAGATGATTTGGTGAGACAGGCAAAACTCAGTGTTAGAGTATTAAAAGTAGTCTCAAAACGTTACCTATGCATGCTGTAATGCGAAATGATGTGTCACTACATCTTGTCCACTTTAGTGGTGAACTAGTTGCATCATTTCGCGTTACTGCATGCATATGTAACGTTTTGAGAGACTTTTACGACTCTATCACTGAGTTACCTGTCTTACCAAATAATCTCCCTTTACTTTACCTATATCCAGTATCTTAATATATCTGACACCCGGTTCCTAATCCAGTTTAAACAACCAAAAGTAATTTACCCAAACTCAATCCGGGCTAGGTCAATTAAATGTTCAAACAAATAATATTGAAGTTCACGATAACATCTATGTTGAAGTCAACAATTGAAACTGGAAATAGTTTTGTTAATACAATTACGTAGGAGATGGCGGACGAATTGGACAGGTTCATCCTTCCAGTTGAAGGAGGACGCCCAGTATCGTGAAAAGTGAAAGGAGTAGATAAGAGGAAGGCATTTGGCCCTGGCCTTCCTCTTATCGTCCTCAGGGATTCACAGGGGTTAAACCACAATAGGTGGTTTAACCCCTGGGCTAAACCACCTCTTTACATAGGTACTTATAACATTGGGTTAAACAGAGCAGACTACAAAAAAATACACACAGTTTGTAGTTAAGTACAATAATTTCGTCTCGTCGTGCTTTTTCCAACCACGTTGGGGTTGGTTTTCAGCTTCAAATGTAGCTGCATATTAGGGGCAGATGGGAATAAACGAAAAGTAGCTCTAAGATTTTCAAGCTTCACTGATTAATAGCAACGACTTCCAAAGGACAGTGGGAACATCGGCTTTAAGTGCTTTCCGAGGCTCGGAACCAGTTGTCAGACTTTCGGGCTATAGTATAACAACTGTCAAAATTTACAAATGACGGCCGGGGCCAACGGCTTTCTTAGGCCCAGGGAGTAGCCCCGTATGTAGACCTCGGCAAGCACTAATTAATTAAAGATTGACTTAAGCTGCTGTCGATATTTTACCAGGAATAGTCATCATGGTCTTTTTATTCCAGATGAATGCGTCACGTACCTTCGAGGCCAGGCTGCAGAGATGGGGCTCCCGGTACAAGTGTACGAGGTGTTGCCTAAGAAGCCGGTGGTCGTCATGACCTGGGAAGGTTTGCAGCCAACCCTGCCGAGTGTGCTGCTCAACTCGCATATGGATGTGGTGCCAGTTTTTGAGGTTAGTGGCCATAAGTGTTTTAAATTCTTCTTAGCGTATCGATAGATTTCTACATTGAATTATGCCTAGAACTGAGTTATGGGTTTGGGGCTTTTTTGAATGTATTAGGGTACACTTTTCTGTGTATAGAGTCGGCAAAGCAATACGACTGCTGCCTTAAAGCGATAATGACCAGTTAACAACAAGTGAGCCGTCCTCTGCTAGACCTAGCTTTCGATGGTGACTTTTTTTACTTTTATTCCATACAATACCACTTTTGGGCAAAGAAATCCCCTATTTTCAATTTGAAACATTTCACTTTAAAAGCATATCAAAGCGTTTAGCCATCTTCTCCCAGGTTGTCTAGTTTTGTTCTATAGTTGCGATATTCAGGGTCAAAGACATGCCCTGTCTACTCTATTTTAGTCTTAGTTTTGTGAACTATGTCAGCAAAGTGATCAACGATGCAAAAGGTACTAAAAACCGTAAACCTTTCTTATTGTACCTGCATCGGCAGTTCAGATTTCACTAAAGAAACCTAGCTTAATATGTAAGTCTTCAAATTGTTAGATGCTTCCAATTTTCAGCGCTTCTTGGGAATCCAGTTGGGGATAAATAGCTAAAGAATCCACTTCTTAATGATTTAGGTGTTTCTGCAACCGTAGCTTCTAGCGCAGTTTAAAATTAAATTTAAAGTAACCTAGTTTCCAAAGTTTCAAGTAAACCGAGGACTTTTTAACCGAAATAGTGTGCTTTTATTGCTTTCTCAGCACCACCTAAATAACGCAGATAAATGATTAAACTCGCTATTATAGTTTCATTCATTCATTATAGCTGTCTGTATCATAATTAAATACTGCTCGTAAACGGGGCTCAGGTGTGCTGATCGGGTTTATGTACAATCGACAAAGTGGAATCATGACCCATTTTGACAAAAAATCGTTTGAATCCGTCAAATTGACAAAGATCAAAGTCGTTACCATGGATATGTATGTTTACGCGGATGTGGACCTAATTGTATTTGAATGTCTGTAGGAAAATAAGCTTATAGTGGGTCATAATTCCATTTTGTCGATTGTACTTACGTACGTACATAATTTGGAAACCATTGTGTACTAGAAATAAAAATATGGCGCATTGTTACATGAATGTTTTGGTTTTTCACGTAAGAGTTATACATTACGGGGACACTTGACTATCTTGTTAAGTTAATGATAACACACAAAGAGCAAGAAGGAACAGGGTGGTTTTATAGTCCGTAAGAATCTGACAGTTCGCTCCACTCAGGGCGAGAGGACTCATTTGATGATTTTACCACCGGAAAATCTGCCTAACTTTTTCCCATCTATATTTGGGTCGGCTTCCAGTCGAATCAGATGCAGCTGAATTACATTATTTTACATGGAATGACTGCCTATCGGACCTTCACAACCCAGTAACTGGGTAATACGATACCCAATAGTAAGACTGGTTGTCAAACTTTTAGACCTTATGACTAATAGTAACGACTGTCAAAGGTCTACAAATAACAGCCGGACCAACGGCTTTACGTGCTTTCCGAGGCATGGAGGAAACTCGCTATGACAGATGGTCACCCACCCACAGACCAACCTCCGCAAACGCAGCTTAACCTGGAAGATCGGCCTGTGCAGCCGGAATAGTAGATTGTTATACAAGGGTGGAAAGGAATCAATTCCCATACGAGGTATTTAGACGCACGAGCGAAGCGAGGGCGGCTATAGTCCGAGTGGGAATTGATGACTTTCACCCGTGTTAAACACTCTACTTTTCATTTCAAATATAAGGAAAGTAAAAAATAGTAGTTTTTCTAAAATATTTATTGATAGTAATAACACGAGCAGTACCTATTATAATAGTCTTTTTTAATTTAAATTTCAAATATGGAACACACCGCCCGCGTCACCGCCGCGGGCCATCCCACTATAATATGTTTTTTTTTTTAATTCACTTTGGCCGTATACACTCACAAGACCGCAGCATTTTTTTTAATCGATATTTTTCTTATTTATTAAAAAAAAATTATAGCCGACTAACAACCAATTTTAGTTCTATTTTTAAAATTCATTCCCGCCCTAGGGAGGGAAGCAATTACTATGAGTCTTTCCCGCCCAAGGGAGGGAAGCATCGTTTTCGACGCGCTGCTCTGATCAAACATACACTACTTTCCGAGTATGAGAAATGAAAAAAAGTTTTCAAAATCGCTGGATGGCTACTATACACTATTTGAAAGTGTGTCCACGTTCAATACGTTTAGTATCAACTGTCTGAATTCCTGTGTTGACAGTATTACGTGTGTTTGCGCG
This sequence comes from Agrotis segetum, assembly GCA_036375495.1. Lineage (NCBI taxonomy): Eukaryota > Metazoa > Arthropoda > Insecta > Lepidoptera > Noctuidae > Agrotis > Agrotis segetum. The sequence goes on along the minus strand of JAQSVV010000679.1, from coordinate 1,344,830 downwards.
AACTTGCGAGACGTGACCGAAATATTATAATATACCTCCTATTCGTGTTAACAGATCTAATATTACATTGTTCGTGTTCCCAAACTAAGTTTTATGCTGTTACTGAGGACATCTTTGATTGTTTGTTCAATATTCTGCCTTGTAACAGTAATTGCTTCGGTATCTGTATTTACCGATCTGTATTGGTTACTATTATATACGCTGACTGTCTTAATCTACGTCCACATCTGCGTGATACTAACCCCTAACGGCTAATATGGACGCGGAACATTATAAAGCGTGTGAATCTCGTCTCATCTCCCTTTTTTTAAGAAGTTGATGTCCTATTGCCTATTTGATTTTTCAATTGCCAGATAACCTCTGAGGAATAAAAATGGCGGCTTGACAGCTCATCTATAGAAAATATGTCAAACCGTTATTTTAATTCCTCAGTTATAGGTTATCTGGCTATTGAAAAATCAGCCCATAATATAATGAAAAATAAGATGGGTTAGGACCTTAGAAGGCAACTGACGCTTGTATTTGTCACAAACCCAGAATCAATGTTCTAGTTTGGACTAATCAATTCAGAGTACGTAACTGGAGACTATTTGTGATTAATAATATAACCATTTTAAGATTCACCATTTCATTATGATATCTATTTGTCAGAGACAGTAACAACATTAGGTATCTAGAACAGAATCACGAACAAGTGTCTACCCATTACAGCCTCACATTAAATCGCAGCTTCCAGTAAATCAGGTTCTCTCTAACAGAAAAACCTAATTACTCTTCTGCAGTTAACTATCGTTAGAAGTTCTGCTGGTACTGGCTGGAAATGATCAGTAGAAATAGGTTTAAGTTTTGTTTTTGAAGATATATAGGGTGACTGGTAATTAGTGCACGATACTTAAACACGTGATTGTGCTCATGATAACAAACAACTTTTACTATGGGTGGGACATAGTCTCATCTCAAACCTGATAACTCGAAAAAAAAAAATCAGCTGTTCAGTACATTTATGTTTGCTTAATGTACTGAACAGCTGATATTTTTTTCACGATTTCGGCTTTGCTCCCATAATGAAAATTGTTTGTTATCATGAGCACAATCAAGTGTTTAAGTATCGTACACTAATTACCAGTCACCCCTTATAGAATTCCGGCTGGGTCGGGGGCCAAAACTTCCCACGAACAACAAAAAAACCGTAATATTTAACATAGAACAAAACTTATTTCTCTTTTCTTCTCCAGAAAAGTTGGACTCATCCCCCCTTCGAGGCTCATTTGGCGGATGGTGTCATCTACGGCCGTGGAGTCCAGGACATGAAGTCTGTGGCCATACAGTACATCGAGGCTGTGAAATCATTGAAGAACAAAGGCACCAAGTTGAAGAGAACTGTCCATCTGACTTTTGTGCCAGGTTAGTTTTTATTCATCATCATCATCAGCCTTTAATGTTCCCACTGCTTGGACACAGGCCTCCTCTCTGTGAGAGGGAATGGGCCATAATCCACCATGCGGGCCCAGTGCGGGTTGGTAGATGTCACATGTCTTCTAATTTTTGGTTCTAGGACATCCCGGTTTCCTCACGATGTTTTCCTTCACCGTTTTGACAGCAGTGGTGATGAAATAAATTACTCAAAGTAATGCGCCTGGCGGGGTACGAACCCACGACCAAACCCGTAAGTCGGGCCGGATACTACTGGGCCACCACTGCTCTTTGTCAGTTTTTATTATCGTGGCGGGACGGGAAGGACTGTCAGGCTTGTCCTGACTATGAATAAAATCCACGGTGATCTGAAGAATTGCCGAGGTAACTATGACCTCCAGGGTCATAGTTACCTCGGCAATTCTTCAGATCACCAATTGGTTGACAATTGGCTCTCTAAGGCCTTCCTCCTCCTTCTCCTTTCTCCTCTTTCTCCCCGTCAGTGCCAGTTGTTAGTTTTAATGACAAGAACGGTTATGCAGTTAATGTATAGTTTAGGGGTGGGAGGAATCGACTTGTTTCCGGTCCACGGCACCACAGGCTATCTGAGCGATCTCAATAACAAAGACCACCTGCCTGTTTTTTCACACCACCTGCCCGTAATACATGCATGCATGCAAGCTGAAGAAAGCTATTTTTGTTCTAGGCTCTAATCGGGCTGTAATGTTGGACTAACCTTAGCACGAGTTTTCAGTATTTGAGGCGTAAACTGTAACTTTGACAATTTCAAATTGTCAATCTTCAAGGAAAAAATTAGTTCCTTCTACGCACACCAGAGGCGCTGTTCCATTTTTCATACAAGAAACGCTGTAAATACTGAAAAGTAAAATAGTGAAAATTCGTGTTAAGGGTACTGAATTTCATTACCTACTGCCCACTGGTTCTTTAGTTGTGTGATTTGTTTTTTTAACTTGTCATACGATAACTGTTTTAAGTTTTAATAGCGCGCAAGTCTAAGAAAAGCGTATACGACTTTACAAATGGCACCATGACTAGTTCATAGTTAAGATGTTTTTTTTTTGAGGAAAGAAAAATTTCAGATTGCAAGTGGGATTCGATTGCAAGTGGGACTTCAGACGCCTTAACCATCCAAGCCATTGCAACTCACACCTGCAAGCTGAAATTCTCTATTCCTCGTTTGAACGCTTTTCGGTAGTGTGTTCACAGTTAATTTTGTTGCATAGCATTGATGTCAAAGCCCAAACAAACCTTGTTTCAAGTATTCTTTGCCGGTTCTTAACAAGGCAAGCAAGAGATCGTATCGTATCTAGGTCTATTGCTGCCTCTGTATACTCGAGCACTGAGTTAGCGATCTATCGAGCGCCCTTATTAGCCCTAATGATGAAGAAGCTGCACTTTTTAGGTAGCGCAGAGCAAAACAAAACATAATTTAATTTTCAAATGGAAAACTTAATAGGAAATCTTGAAAGTCCCTTTGATAAAGTATATAATACCGGTACTTGTTGCGTCTCCGGTCACTGTTGTTGTGTCTTTTGACTATTCAAAAATGCCTGTAAATTGCCTACTTGAAGGAAATGCTTTGATTTTGATTGATTTTTGATTTTAATGAAATATTGTGCTTTAAATAATCTGGTCTGGGGGATGGAGATAAAGAAACTAACATTAAATTGAACATTTCATCATAATATTTTTTTTGCATAAACGATGTTTGGCTTGGTAGAGTGTCATACAAAATGTAAATATCTTTTTAAAAACTAGATACATAATTTATGGAGACTGTTTTGAGGAACTGTTGACTTTTAAAAAGGGTGTTTAATCACAACTCTTGTTATCTTGAAACATGTCAAGAATATTTCTAAAAATAATGTCACTATTGTCTTTAGATGAGGAGATTGGTGGAGGACCAGGAATGGGCGAGTTTGTGAAGACTGACGCTTTCAAAGCCCTGAACATTGGATTTGCGTTGGATGAAGGCATGGCTAGCGCTACTGAAGAATTCTTGATCTACTACGGAGAGAGGACTATTTGGCGTAAGTTTTTTATATGTAGATAGTTTAAAACCATATTACGTTCACGTCGGACAAATTGTTACTAAATTACACGAGAGTGCAACCATCACATAAGCAAGTATTTAATCATTAGTATGACACATAGAAAATTCCTTGACTGTCCAGACTTCTCCACTTCTTTTCTTTGCATATTGAACATTGAAATTTATGGTAAAAAAAAAATACAGTCGTATTGATAACCTCCTCCTTTTTTTGAAGTCGGCTAAAAACATTATAAAATGGTTTCAACATTAGAGGCAAAGATTACGTTAAAAGACAAGAAAATCCATCGGTAATTACATCTCGACCCTTCTCTCGCGGTCTGTCAACTTGCGTGTCCAGGTGATAATAAAATGAATTACATTATATTCCTACATCCAGATTTAATATTACGTCTAAAGTAATGGACCACAAAGGAATTATATGATATAAAAAGGCACGGGTACGAGTCCGTAACTTAAGGCGGCGCTAGTGGCGAGCTCGAACTCACTGGCAGGCATGGTCAAAAACCATGATATTTCACCGGAAATCGACCCATATTGTTCATGTGTGCGCGAGCGTCATCCCCCCGTGGAGAAAACAGGGGAAAACTTATTCAGTGAGATGCACGATCATTCAGAGTAAAAGGCGCGGCGTAAAAAAATACGAAAAAGCCTTTGGCTGTTGGGGTTTTATGAAAAAACCACTGCACCAATTAATTTCAAATAAAATTTATTAAATTCTTCGATAAATTTGCTGTGTCGGTACGGACTTCGTTTTGGAAATTTGATGCATCTTTAGCTTCTAATTCACACCTAAAGTTGTGTTAAAATTAGCAAAAAAACGAATCTTTAGCCGCCCGATCCCCAGTGGAAAAACATTTTCCTCGGGGGCTCGAGAGGTTAGAAGCTCGTAACTTTTTAATAGCTTCATATTTTACAATTCTGCTTCCGTACAAACAAAATTAATAATGAGACAAAACGATACCATGTTTAATTTTGGATGTACTTTGTCAAATAATGGAGTAAAACCCCAACGAAGTTTCTATGGAAAAAATGTTGACTTGTTTGCTCTTAAGAGTGTGCACGCCAATTGCATACAAAACTTTAGAGTAATTTTGAAAACAAAGGAGTTTTGAAATTAATGAACTTGTTTTAATGAAAATTCATGCGCAGAAAAGTAGTACGAGAAAATTTCGAACATTTTAAAAAGTTACGTATGCAGACAACAATTTTAAAACTTTTGTTAAAACGTGTGTTATAAGTTTCAATGTCTTTGCATTGAAACTTATAACACACGTTTGGTAGGACTTTAAGAAGTAAATAAAAAGAGTTTGGCCTCTTCATACCTACCGAACTCTTTTAGCTTAAAAGTGCATCCACATGTAGGACACACTGAATAAAAATTACGGGTTTTTTTTCAAAATTTCATGCCTGTATTCCAAATTCTTTTGCTGACGACACGCGGATCTTAGCTAAAATCACATTCATCACAATTTATTAATAGGATCTTTAATACAAACTGTTATCAATCTGATGAACAGTTGTTACGATACACAAAGGGTCGGTCAAGATATCCGGTAATCAAGTAATTTGGATTCATTACAGATTTGAAGATCATCTGCCCGGGCAAGTCCGGACATGGATCCCTGTTGCTGCCCGATAACAGCGGGGAAAAGGTCAGTTATCCATATTTATTAGATTAACTGTTTTGAGAATCAATTTATTAGAGGTAAATTATGATTAGGTATCTACTCGTAAAGTAGGGTCCAGTACCCTTAGCACGAGTTTTCAGTATTTGAGACCAAACTGGAACTTTGACAATTTCAAATAGACAATTTTCAAGAAAAAGTTAAAATAGTTCCTTTTTCGCACACCAGAGGCGCTGTTCCATTTTTTCATACAAAAATGCTGTAAATACTGGAAAGATGCTGTAAAGTTTATGAGTGAAAATTCGTGCTAAGGGTACAGATTGGTGTAACATGTAAAGCCGGGTCCAGTAACGCGTAATGTAATCCAACGTGTAATGTAAGTTTGAGCGGCACACCAGCGTTACATGTAGTGTTCGTAGTGCCGTCCGAGGTGATCCTTGAGGAGTAATTTCGAAACAAACTCAAAGGATAATGTCTACTCTTACATTAATATTGAGAACTACGTTTCCACATTGTCCCAAATACCTACCCGAACTATTTTAGAAAATTACATTATTTTCTCAGATCAAAGAAATAGGCAGATAGAACGATCAGAACACGCGAGTGTCTCCACCAAAGTTAATACAAAATCAAATAGAATTACATTCCATGATGTTTTCTTTGTTTTTGAGAACAACTTTTACGATGGTTAAAGACACGTGCATATTTTGGCAAAAAACAACAACGACGCGCAGCTTGGTACGACGCGTAGCTTGGCATTGTCGCGACTTTGTATTCGATTTTGATTTTGTATTAACTTTGGTGGCCCCACTCGCGTGTTCTGAGCGCTCTATCTGCCTATTTCTTTGATCTGAGATTATTTTATTACAAGTTTATAGTAAGGTAACTTTTAATTGACATGGATCAGAGTAGTGAGTCTACCAAAAATACTCGTAAATAGAACTAAAGGTTCTCTATCCAATTTTATTTAACCTTATAAAGCACTCTAAGGTTGACGAGCTGTGATTGACACCTTACATTGACATCAACTCAGCCAGATCTCACTAAATGGAAATCTCGTGTAACAAACGTGTGCTTTACAGGATTTTAAACTAGAGTAGCAGTGCCAAAAATAGGTGCCAATGGTGCCCAAGCACAGATATCAGACCCTGGAGGGCCGCATAAACCATGCCAGAACCACACTTGGCCAGATCGTGGCCTACCATGGCGTCTTAGTGTGAAAAATTCCAGTGTGGGAACGAGATGCCGCTAGACTTGTATAGCTCTGTCTCTTTTCCACAATGGAACTACCCTTAGTAGAGCGCAGCTAAAGAAGCTCGCATTCAGCGCATAGAAGACTAATTATGGCACTGTAGAGCAGCTCTGTTTGTGTTGAGTATTCGGTACTTTGGCACTGTTGCAAGCGCCCGCCATGATCATTCCAATAATCATGTAAAATTGAATCATTCAATATTATTTCAACATATAAAATTATTCATAGCAACTAAGTTAATCTTACTATCAAAATTTGTCATTATTCTCAATTCATGAACAAACGGTATTAGCCGCTTGGCAGACAGCCAGCTATGTTCATAGTCACACCAACTACATTATTTGAAACATCGTTATAGTACGAATGTATTTTTCAACAATTGTTTTGAATTGTATTTCTTTGATTGCGACTTATAATCAATATATGGCCTATGGTTATTTGGAATTGTCACTCTGGAATGTGCCGTGACAGAAATCAAGATCAGGTGGCATAACATGACGTTTTAAAGCGAAAATAATTCCACTGTGGGAAAGAGATGCCGCTAGACCACTTGTATAGCTCTGTTACTTTCCTACAGCGAAACAACTGTCGTCTCAAGACGTCAGGGTAGGCCACCTTACTGGTATGAAGTAGTAGTACAAAACTTAATCTGAAATTCGACTTGCCTTATTGACTAATGACACACTTCATGTACTACGTCACGCCCTAAACTTTTATTTATTTAAAATACATCTTTCATTGTGGCTTTGTGAAGATTGGTTTTAAAATTTAATCTTTTTTGTATGTTTCAGCACAGACAAAAAGTCTGATGCCTACGTTTAAGATAGTGTCATTGTTTTTACAAAGAAACTTTACACATTTACAAAACCGAGCAAGCCGTAACAATTGTCCTAGATTACACTACGTTTTAAACAGATAGGCACTGCTACTTTTACAAGTAAAACAGTTATTTTAGACTCTGAAAAAGCTAGCACATCAATTATTATCGTTTCAGTCATTCCTAAGGCAAGGAACTTTAACAGTCGTGATGGCTCGGAGGTTTAGCACCTCGCTTCTCAGTCATGAGGTTGCGTGTTCAAATTCTAAGGTTATCTAGGACATACATCGGTCGGTGACGGAAAACACCGTGAGGAAACTTGGACTCTTATAATCCTATCCTTATAAAGGTGACGTGAAAGTTTGTATGGTTGGATGGATGTTTGTTCCTCTTTAGATCCTCCTAGATAGTTTATAACCTGTATAAACTATCCTATGTGTTACATAGGATAGTTTTTATTCCAATTATGATTAACCACGGTCTTACGTGACCAAGACCGTGGAGCTTGGCACAAACAAAGAGAGGCCTATACCCAGCAGTGGGTGAAGACGGGCTGTGGATGATGATGATGATTATCCCGATATTATGGGAACACAAGATCCCGTAGGATAATTTTCTAGTTGTAGGGGGTATGTCAGAGGCCTATAGTGTTCCATGAAGCGAACCAGAGGCTGGCAACATCCTCACACGAAAAAAACAAACAAGGCAAACTTTCTTGAGATCAGTTAAAACTGAATCAGTAAAAATACTAAAATAAAAGACAATTGGCAGCATGTGCCTCTGAGCTGCTAACTTAGCTAATTGCAATGGCACGAAGAAATTAGCTTTTCACTAGCAACTTGGTATACTTTCTTCTGTAGAAAAAACTTTTTTGTTAACTTTTACGACTGTTGTGTATTATACCCTTTGGGTTTTGTAGAAAATTTGCGAGAAATAGCATTAGAAATTTATTAAAAATAATCGACATTTTCATCAAACAAATTCAATAAGAGTTAGGTAACCAAAAAATAACAAATTAGCTAGATTGGTGTTTCTCATGCAATTCTTTTTCATATCTATGAAATTTATTACATTTGTAAGTATTATATAAGCAGGTGATGCTTGATTAATATTTACAAATACAATAATTGTTACAATATTCAACTTCAACACCACTGCTAAAAGAATCAGAGTTGTCATTCATCGTGTACTTGTATTATTTACTTTGTTCAATAAAGTTAGTTTTCACGCCAAAATGTAGAGTGATGATAAATAGAAGATTTTTTGCGTTATAGAGTAAAAAAATACAATTCGAAAATACACATAATGAATTGAATTTATACACATTCTCGAATATTTCAACACAAAATCCCAAACGTCTCTTTACGCTTAAACATCGATTGTAAATGGACAAATGTACACCTCTCTACTCCAGTTGGATCTCGACGATAAATGACCGCTCTCAGACTGTCTTGAGAAAACTTCGTCGTTTATCAAGAACATCCGTCTCAGTTTTTTCAGAACCGAGAAAAGATTTCCTGATAATGATAATCCTGAAATATGTACGGAGATATAGAAATTGGTACAGAGAGCGAAAGGCTAGTAAAATTATAAAATTAGAACTGGCAGATTATTTTAAGTTTTTTTTTTATTTGACTTTGGTAGTGAATGCAGGAATGTATTTATTTCAACTAAGCCAATTACAGGCACTTTTGAATTGTCAAGAGACATAAAATAAAACTAGTACTAGAAAATAGTTATGGTGCTACAGTCCCAGTCACAAGACATAAAAATAGTGAAAATACCGTAGGTGCTCATTCCAAAGCGTAGATCTATGAGCAAGAAACTCCCTCTCTCACTAGCAGTAATGACCTAGTGGTATCGGCTCCAACTCAGAGTTGCAGGTCGTGGGTTCGCACACAGTCGCCCAACTTTGTGTAACTTTCTTCCTCACCATTGCTCCAAAAAATAGTGAAGTAAAACATGGATATGAAATAAAAATTCTGAAGACATGTAACATCTAACAACACGTACTGAGCCCGCGTGGATTACAACAGCCCAATCCCACTTCCACCCAATTCATCTGTCTCTGATGATGATGATGATAAGTGAATAAACAAATTCAATTCACTAATGGGGCCTCATTCCAAAATTGTATCGTATCACCTTTTGTATCCTAATCAAAAAATTAAAAGAAAGACCCTGATTCATCCGCATCTGTAAATCACGTTAGACCGGTAGCCGACCCCAAAATAATTGGGGAAAGGCAACAAGCTTTATGAATATGTTCACACATGTTTAATATTCAGAACTAGGCATAATTGAGTAAGTTTGCAGGTCCCTGCGTGAAACTTTAATGACTGTTCGTCACCTCTCGGGACAGTCGCTATGATTATTTTAATAGTTAACTGTGGTTTAAGGATTGTCAAAGCTGTGTTTCCTGTTCTTTTGTATGGTAATTTATTTTTGTACACATCTCTCTGCAGCCGTAGACTTGTTGATAGACTGCTGGATTCGCAGTGCATAATATGATCTGCAATTTGCAGCTCCTTTTATTTACTTTACTAGCTGTTGCCAGCGGCTTCACCCGCTACAACTCGAAAACTATCCCACGGGAACATAAAATCGGGATAAAAACTATCCTATGTGTTAATCCAGGTTATAAACTATCTGTGTACCAAATTTTAGCCGAATCGGTTTAGTGGTTTTTGCGTGAAAGAGTAACAAACATCCATACATCCATACTTACAAACTTTCGCCTTTATAATAGTAGTAGGATATGCGAACCTCTTTTAAGTATTTTTACAATGAAAGTTTATTAGAGCTCAAATTTGACAGATATTTTTAATAGTCATACGACAAACTTACTTCACCACGTCCTGAGTTCTGGCTGGGAAAAAAAATGGCGAAACAAACTCCCTAACGACATTTTTTATATTATGATGCAAGTATAAATACAAAAGAACACGCAGGTACTTTTCATTGTCAAAAGACAAAAAATCAAAAATACTACAAAAATGTAGTGTTACGAGTACAGTCCAAGACATTAAGACATAATAACTGTGAAAATACCGTGATGTCCATTCCAAGGCGAATAGAATCTAGATAACCTGATATCCCTAGGATAATGGGAGGATTATTTTATGTACTTAGGTACTAAACTTAAAGTTGTTACTTAGTCCGCGCAACAGACACAATTCCTAAACAATAGTCGTGGATCACATGTGATTCATCGGACAGGGAAGTGGTTAAATTCGTAGATCGCGGCCATTAAAACTTATAGTATAAAGTTATAGAACGGTTAGAGCCGTTTTGGGAAGCAAATACTGGTATAAACGCAGGGGTGGAGTTCCAACTTCATGCAAATTGTCTTAGTGCCACTAAGTCGTGTCTTATTAGGACTAATTTATGTTAACTGTGTAATCCGGTACGGTTTATAGCAACCCGCCCCGACTTTGCACGGGTTCAAATTTTAACCTATTTTTTACATGGTATCATTCATCAAATGATTCCTTCGCCTACCATACTGTTGGACTTGTACTGATTAAAATCCATCAATAGACCTTTACGTTCTGGGGCCACGGTTACCTAATAAGACAGTCCCGCGAACCCGGAGGCCGTCCCGCGACCCAGGATTTTTGACACATGAGGTAGGTTTTCAAAAAAACAAAAAGCTCCCATAGTAAACGTAACATAGTGTTTATTTCGGCGTAGCATAACTTCACTGAAACAAAGATAAAATAATTTCGAGTAGGTATTATACTCAGTTTCAAAGTATTCTCGTCGGCTGTGGCTTTGATAACTAAACTCATATGAATACTTTGTCTTTAACTTTTTATAATAAGCTCGGCGAGGCGGGGAGGAAATCTCGACGTGCATCATAAGTGTTGTTGGTATGAGCATTAAATTAAAATTACTTTACTATAATTTTATATTTCAATTATTTCAAAATTCTTTTACAATACTAATTTATTATAAATTATTTAATGTTTTCTATAAAAAGGGACTTCGCTGAGTATAATTATATGTATAATTTCATTTATTGTATCGGAATTTTTTTTTCTCTTTTTTTTGAGCTTTTTTCCATAGTAGATTTCAAAAATATGTACCTATAGGGTGGCGGGACTGCGAGTAGCGGGCTTCTCGCTGTCCGATGACGATCTGTAAAATACCGTAAACAATCCCACTGGCGCTGGTAGCCTCACCGGGTCGCTTAGCATGCCACCAGCCCAGCATCCTGTCGGAATACGGCGCTAAACAGTTTTTGTGTAAACGCTCTATAAATGAGCATAATAGCAGCACCTTTACAGGAAATACTCGAACCAGCCGCGTTTCCAGACCCGCCGCCTGGGCCCACCGTGTCCCCCAGTAATACTACCGCCCAACCCTTGCTCGACAAGCCAGCCCGCGCAGCTGAGCTTCAAATACCCAAAATAATAATTCGAGCCAGTCTGACCCTTGCAGCCCCCACTGACGCACTATAAGCCTAGGTCAGGCCTAGGCTTATAGTGCGTCAGTGGGGGCTGCAAGGGGGTGCCCTTCGTAAAGTTCATTTAATTAAACCTCAGTTGTAAGCCCAGCCTGGGGGCCTTAAAGTAATTTTTGGCCACCACAAGGTTGTCCGATTAAGTAGCTTCAACCTTAGAGAGTTGCTGTGCAACGAGAAACCACGTCAATAAAAAAGAGCACCTTTACAGGGTTATTCTTTTAAATCTGCCAACAGCACGCGTAGCATGAACACCATAGAAACGAGTTATATCGACGGGAGAATCGACAAACTGACAGATTGAAGAAAGATCTCTATCGTCCTAAGCATGGTGATGTTTGACATGTAGAAAAGAAATGTTTCTCCTCTACGATAGAACGAAGTCTACAACGTCGAGCATGCCGACAATATTTTCTCTACTTTTGACACTTGGGAGAAGACACATTCCTTCTCTACAAGAGAAACATGTCTACATCAAATCAGACCTAGACAAGATTCTTTTTATATTATTCTTGGTGTTTATCGACTTTTTGTTTTAAAACAAGTAAGGGTCCTCCCAACTCAATCGCTTTAGTTTTTAAGTCGTATAGAATAAAAAAGGATGAATGAAACTTGTTAGGAAAGTGCATCAAACTTTTTTTTAATACGAGCTCCATGAAAAATTATAAAAGAGAAACTTTTAGTGAAATAATGCAGATAGCTAATCATTCCAATTTTTTATTACTAGTCAAAAATATTTTAATTTAACAAGAATTTACGTGTCGTTAGTCATAGACATGCAGCATGGACGTAAACATTATCTGCCTAAAATTGCCACAATTATAATTTATGATTAATAAATTAAATATCTGTCTGATAGATAGATTGTTGTGTTGTTTTTCTCTCTTTCTACAAAGTATGTGTATTTTATTTGACATTTGGCCAGGAAAGACTTGTGTCCATACTGCATGTCTATTGTTTGGATACTTTTTGCGTTTGGTTGTCACATTGATTTATGTGCAAAAAGTTTTTTTAATGCACATATTATTAGAATTATGGATAATTCAGTCTGATTCCAATAAATCACTTTAATATTGATTAATTTTACACCTTTTTTTGGTTAACTAAACGTTTTAGTTCATTCACAGTTCAGTCATTCGCCGTTGCTATAGAAATGTCTTGTCTTCATAGAAACGCGAGTCTACAGCACAGACTAAGTAGAGAGTATAGTCTACAGGTCGCGCCATGCTCGGGCAGAAGACATATCAAGTGGGATAGAAAGATCTTTGTCTTTTCTTGGTAAAATAGAGATAGCATCGCCATGCTACGTGCAGAAGGAAATCCGAGATTAGAAATATAGGAAAAGTTTGAGGAGGCTTGTCCAGAGTTTTCCACAAAAATGTGTGAAATTGATCAATGTTTTTTATTGCAGAATCTTTCATTGAAGATTTTTTTAAGACTTCCCCACACTAGGTATTTTTCCTGTATCGTGAGTGCGTCTACAAACATAGAAACTCCCATACACAAACACCTAGACCTGCAAAAACTACTTTCAGACCGCACAAATACCCTTAGCTGTTAGCACGAGTTTTCAGTATTTGAGACGTAAAGTAAACTGGAACTTTAACAATAGGTATCAAATTGAAAATTTTCAAGGAAAAAATTAGTTCCTTCTTCGCACACCAGAGGCGCTGTTCCATTTTTTCATACAAGAAACGCTGTAAATACTGGAAAGACGCTGTAAAGTAAAAGTGAAAACTCGGGTAAGGTACATGGTTTACACTGCAGTCGGTATTGAAAAATATACAGTTTGCATGAACTATTTCCTACATCGCTTCACATGCCGAAAGAAAATTGGAAAATACTACCAACGACGTTTGAAAGTAGTTTTTAAAGTGCTATTTTCTTTGATAAATGTTGCTAGAATTTAAATTATAGGTGTTCCGTTTAAAGTTTTATTTACATGTTTGACACTCATATATTTTTAGAACTAGTAGCCTTGTTGCATATACCTATTTGTAGTTTACTGTCGTACAGGCAAGTTCTAGGCAAGGGCCTCCCCCATCCCCCATTCTTTATTTAAAACTTCATTTACACAATACAAGAAATTACATGCCAGTTGCATGTAAGTTTGACTACATTCTCGTATAATGATTTATGTTTGATCAAATGAAGTGCGCAATGTAGTGAAACTTGCATGCAACTGGCATTGTATTTTTTTTACGTCAACCCGCACTGGGCACGCGTATGTATAAAGGGCTTCACACACAGCAGCAATAATGTAAAGATGTACATTATAGCACGATACATCTCATTGCATTTTCCATAGAGATTCGAAGATGTAAAAATATACATTAAAGCTGTCGTATGTGGTCTCCTGACGATTTCTATGGAAAGACTAGCACTACGCCCGCGACTTCGTCCGCGTGATTTTCGAACGTTGCCTTTGTGAATTTCTAGTCCCGGCCACCCTCTATACGGGATACTGTTGAAAAAACTAAATCAACATTCAACAAAACCGAAAAAGCCCCTTAGGGGTCGAATTCCGCAAAACCGTCTTAGTGAGCATTTACATCTTAAAAAGAAACCCTCGCAAAATTAGAGACGCCTAGCACTTGTAGTAAAAAGTTTCGCACAAACTATCAAATACAAAAACAAACCTCTTAGGGATCGAATTTCGCAAAATCCCGTCATGGTGACCATCTACTTTCAAAATAGAACCCCTATGTAAAAATTTGAATCTCAAAATTATCAACTCCAATAACAACCCCTTAGGGGTCGAATTTCTCAAAAGTTCCACCTTGGTGAGGATTTACATCTTAAAAAGTACCACCATGCAAGATTTGAGACGCCTAGCACTTGTACTTAAAAAGTTTCATACAAACTGTCAACCCCTAAAACAAACCCCTTAGGGGTCGAATTTCGCAAAATTCTGTCATAGGTAACTTTTACGTCCTCAAAAGAACCCGTATTCAAAATTTAAAATTTCCTAGCACTTGTAGTTACGAAGTTTCATACAAACTATCAACCCCAAAAACAACCCCTTAGGGGTCGAATTTCGCAAAATCCGTTCTTAGTGCTCACCTACGTGGTATACGGAGGGTTTATGCCAAATTTCAAGTTTCTAGGCCCAGCGGTTTGGGCTGTGCGTTGTCAGATCAGTCAGTCAGTTTTGAATTTTATATATATATACACCGTGACTTTTTAGTCGTCTTACAAAAGCAGCCCAGTTCATGTACAACACAATGACTAGAACACGTTTATAATAAAAAAATTGGTATCTAAGAGATTTGAAAATTTTTAAAATAAAATTTAATTCGTTATTTTGACGCAAGGTTTAGATACAAACACCCTTGTCTCATAGAAAATGGAAATGGAATGATCTGCCAATTGCACTGGGTAGGTATACTTTACATTGATACGTAAACATTTTAACAGGGTGTTTCATATTTCTAATGAACCTATTTATTAAAAATAAAAATTATTATTAACGATTAAAAAAAAAATAACTTGCCTAATTCGCGATACATTAAGTGGACCCTTTTTGTAAGACGACTAAAAAGTCACGGTGTATAGCATTGATGTAATGAGATGTATTTATTTGTACGTCAACCCGCACTGGGCACGCGTGTTGTATTTACAGCTGACAGCCCACTGCCTTCCACTGAGGAGGCAGTCGAAAATCAGAGGGTAATATCGGAATACCTGTTCATCTCGCATATTAAAATTATTATTTATTTAAATAAAATTACCTTCACGATTGTAGCAGCAGTCTAGCTATTAAAGAAATGAAACTGCAGCTATTTGCAGTAACACTCCTGCAAGTTTACTATCTACTGCAGTACTTTTACAAGACCGCAGCACTCTATAGCAATCCCACCTTATTCAATAAATTAATTATCGACACGGAGGTAGTTTCAGAAACTCGGACACGGAGAATTGAGACGTGCTCTGATTTAAATAGAGTATCGATTAGATTGCGAGAAAAACTACTAATTACTTTTTTTTAATAGCATATGAAGCACTTTTTTAAATTAAAAAATAATTGTTTAATTATCAATCATTGTCTTCATTTTATTGTGTCTTTATTTATAACTTTATAGATAACATATATTTTGAAATATTTGAATTTAAAAAACAAAACCTTTCCTTTCGATACACTCAATTTAATTACTAAATAGACACATTGCTACCGGAGATTGTATTTTATTTTAAACATTGCCCACTTTAGGAATGTATCCTGTGTCGTGGGTGCGTTTACAAACGTATAAACTCACATACACATACGCCCAGACTCGAAACAGCTACTAGTAGATCATACAAATATTTGCTACGTGCGGGAATCGAACCCGCGACACGCAGTGCAGCAATCCAATTGCTCAGCCACTGCGGATTCCCGAACAAAAAAAATATTTGTAGACATATTGTATCACAAGTACTTGCTCCGGTTCTTGATGTTTTAAATGTACAATCGGCAAAGTTCAATCATGACCCACCATAAGCTTATATAGATTCTCACAGACATACAAAAATACAACGACCGGTCGACGGTAACGACTTTGATCTTTGTCAATTTGACGGATTCAAACGATTTGTTGTCAAAATGGGTCATGATTCAACTTTGTTGATGGTACATCTGAGTACGCAATGTGCAAAGTGCATCAATTTAATCTAAATATTATGAAGTGATATTTGGAGCATTTGCCATAAGTCAGGATGGCCGAGCGGTCTAAGGCGCTGCGTTCAGGTCGCAGTCCACTTCTGTGGGCGTGGGTTCGAATCCCACTTCTGACAATGATTTTTGAATTTTTTATTTGCAAACAGTAGTCGTAGTTTTTAATGGTTTCACTTATCTGACTTAAATCATCCATTTGTATTTTGCTTTCCTGAATCCAGTTAAATTTTTCAAATAATAATAAAGCGTTAAACTAGTTTCACCCGTGGGTTTTCCCGCGTATTTTTTTAAGTATAGGGACTATATTTTTGCCTTGACGAACAATAAATTAATTAAATTAGTTTAATGTCAAGATTTAAGACCAGCTAATTAAGGGTACAGTACCCTTAGCACGAATTTTCAGTATTTGAGACGTAAAGTAAACTGAAACTTTGTCAATTTCAATTTGACAATTTTCAAGGAAAAAATTAGTTCTTTCTTCGCACACCAGAGGCGATGTTCCATTTTTTCATACAAAAACGCTGTAAATACTGGAAAAACGCTGTAAAGCAAACGAGTGAATATTCGTGCTAAGGCGCGAACGCTTCGTAAGTGACGCCGACTCGCACTTAGCTGTATTTTTTGTTCTGTTCACTCTATTTTCATGATATTTTTATTTCAGTTACGGTACATGATCGACAAGTTGATGGATATTCGCAAAGCATCTAAGAAGCAGTTAGCTGATCACCCGGAGCTGACCATTGGTGACGTCACCACTGTCAATCTTACTATGCTCTCTGTGAGTACCTCAGAAATAATGTGACGTCAAGGTACTAGTATGGGGGCGGCGAGTAATGGGCGACTCACTGTCCGGCCATGGACCATGCCCGGCTCGACGGCGCGTTGTGTTCCACGCGCGCCTCAACGAGTGTCAGCATTATGACGGGGCCCCTCTATAGAGGGCTAAAGCCTGCCGGGGTCCCAAGACTAACGAATTACCGTGCCCCGGAACGTAAAGGACCGTTGAAGGACACCGTGGATTTTGGTCAGTACAAGTCTGACAGTCCGTCCCGCCCGGCCCTGGGTGGAAAGACTACAACAACAGAAACAACTCTAAAATCAACAAATGAGTCCTCCCTACCAGGGCAGGACGGGAAGGACAGTCAGACTTATACTGACTAAAATCCACGGTGTCCTTCAATAGCCCTGTACCGGGGCCACGATTATCTGACAAGACATTCCCGCGACTATAATCCATACTTTAGTAACAGGTACCTACTATAGCTAAATTGCAAATCGTTTGTTTAACCTCTCGAGCCCCCGAGGAAAATGTTTTTCCACTAAATACTAATCGATTTTATGACTTATTTTTAATTGTTAAATTAATTCGGTTTTTGTTTTGGTGGCACAAAAACGTGCCGTTGGGGATCGGGCGGAAAATATGACATTGTACAACGAACAGTATCAAAAAAGCCGTATAACAAACAACCTTTACAATTTTGTTGCTTAATGAAAAAATGTTTTATAATTCGATTCATCACAGCTACTGTTTTATTTACAGGGTGGAATTCAGAACAATGTTGTGCCTGAAAAGTTGACCGCCAGTTTTGACATACGCATCGCACTGTCTGTCGACCAGAAACAGTTTGAAAGTGAGGTATGTACAGTTTTTTTATTAAAACTTGCCTTGCACGATTTCAGGGTTCAGTCAACAAGGAACCCTTATAGTTTCATGTCCGATCCGTTCAGATCCGAACGTCCGTCCGTCCGTCCGTCCGTCCGTCCGTCTGTCCGCAGTTTAGCTCAGAGACGCACAGTACTAGAGAGCTGTAATTTGGTGTAAATATACGGATTTGTTGTGCCAAAAAAGTGGTAAAATAAAATCTCGAAAATAAGGGTACCTCCAGTACTTACACGTAAAGTGAGGATTTTTTTTTTCTCGCGTACCCCTTTGTGTGGGGTATCATTAAATAGGCCTTTAAAAAATAATGATAGTTTCCATAACAATTTTTGATAAAAAATTCGTTTGTGAAATATTAAGCTTTAAAGTGCTAAATTTTGCTCGATTCGAGTGTCCCCCCCCCTCTACCAGCTAAACGGTTATGTTTGGGGGTGTGAAATTTACAATAGTATATTAACGAAGTTTAAAAGAAAATTATCATGACTAAGTAGGCTTTACAACTTTACGAGTAAAATCGACCAACTTATAAAATGTACTTGATATCATATTTTCTTAAACAAAATGTATCGGAGACAACTGCAAATGTAAGTTTGTCAACTTTATTTTTACAGCTTTTATAGGTATGTTTTTTGGGGCTGTAGGTTTTTATCGTCAACTATTTTTAACTAAATTCAAAAAAGGGAGGAAGCTAAATTCGTTGTAAACTTTTTTCTTATGTATTTTCCCCGATTTCTCAAGACTCCTGGACCGATTTTGAAAATTCTTCTTTTAAAATTAAATTCAGCGAATCAGTTTCGTTAGTTCGCATAAGTATTTTGATGGGCAACTACGGAACCCTACACTGTGCGTGGCCCGACATGCACTTGGCCGGTTTTTCACGTTATTGTGAGGAAAATTAAATGTGAAGTTTGACGTTCATTCGGTGGAAAAAATAAGTTCCTTGTTCGAACAATAGATGCGGTTTTTTCATTTTCCATACAATTTGTGTCCATACATCAAGTACCTACGAATACGGTCCGAAATACCATAGAATTCGTTCTTTTGAAGATAATTTTAAAATAAACTACTGAAATACTTTCGGGTGATATCGACTTGCGGTGCGGCGATATCGACAAATAAATCGCAAATCGACCGAAAAACGCACCATAAGGTTGGCTTTTTTTTTGTCGTGTTAGAATCATCAAATGAGACTCAACCCTGGGCAGGGCGGGAGGGACTTTCAGACTCGTAGAGACTAAAATCCATCAGTGTCCTTCAATAGCCCATTATATTTCGGGGTCACGGTAATGAAATAAGTCCGTCGACCCGGGCGGTCCATGGTCAGACAGCGAGTTGCCTTTTACTCGCTGGTCGCATGCCCGCGCCTACGGTGGCCGTAGATCGTCTGCCGACCATAAGGCTGGCTTAAGAGAATATTCTACAATCTTCTAGTACATAAATCTGAAATGGAACTTAAGATCAATCATTTAGAATACAAATTACCTCTTCTCGGAACTCCAGTGATTGGTTTTACAAGTACAACAAACTACGAGATTACCTCTAAAACATCTTGTTTATAGTTCTTCTATCTTTATTTTATTAGTTGCGAACCACACAAGACTAACTTCGCTTTTACGTTGTAATGAAAAGTTTAGAGCTGTTTAGATTTCCCACGAGTAAGCTAATGTAAGTAACAAATCAATTTCAGCTGTCGAAGTATAAATCTATATTTGCGAATAGTTAAAAGATTTATTTCGATAAATTGGTAGGTAATATGCGTACGCGTAGCATGACACCGTAGACACAAGGTTTATTTGACGTAAGAAAAGACAATATCGAAGATTTCGAAGATCTAAAAAAGTTTACATTCTTCAGTCGTTAACGGGTCTTGCCATAATCGGACAAAAACCTCGAATTGTAGAAACGGCTTCACCCGCTGCAGCTGAAAAATTATCCCACGGGAACATTAAATCGGGATGAAAACTATCCTATGTGTTAATCCAGGTTATAAACTATCTGTGTACCAAATTTTAGCCAAATCCGTTCAGTGGTTTTTGCGAGAAAGAGTAACAAACATACCTACATACACACATCCTCACAAACTTTCGCATTTATAATATTAGTAGGAAATAGGATATTCGGGAAGATACGGTAACCACCTTTAGGTGTTCTTGTCATGACACTAAGCTCTATATATAAGAGACGAAGTATAGAGGAATCTTAATTAATTATTTAAAATTCCCCTCAGATAAGACGCTGGTGCGCTGAAGCTGGAGACGGTGTGACCTTTGAGTTTGAGCAGAAGGATCCCTATGTGGCTTCCACCAAGCTAGACGAGAGCAACGCCTTCTGGCTGGCTTTTAAAGCTGCTGCTGATCAAATGTAAGTACACATTGCATCATCATCATAATTACCACATATCAAATATATATAGGGTGACTGGTAATTAGTGGACGATATTTAAACACGTGATTGTGTTCATGATAACCAACAACTTTTACTATGGGCACAAACCTAAAAACTCGAACTCTTCAGTACATTTGTTTGCTTGATGTACTAGAACAGCTGATATTTTTTCACGATTTCGGCTTTGCTCCTATAATAAAAATTGTTTGTTATCATTAGCACAATCTCGTGTTTAATTATCATAGACTAATTACCAGTCACCCCGTATATTATCACAAAATCTCATATTACAAAATGTCACCGATATTGCGCGTAGAATCAGCATGGTGAAGTGGAAGTGGGCCGGCCATGTTTGTAGACACACATGTCATGCACAGATAGACGATGCAGCAGACATTTGTTAGAGGAGAGACCGAGTATGGGCAAACGTAGGGTGGGACCCCCTACAGCACGACGGATTTGAAGAAGGTGACTGGCAGTGGATGGTTGGCGTTCTCCGGGGGAGGTTTACGTCCAGCAGTGGTGATGGTGGAGGTTTAAGTCCACTTGACTGAAGTGAGAAAGATATCGATAACGAAAAATGCATACTATACTGGGTATGGGTTAATAAAATGACATTTGGGACGATCTCTTAAAGCTTCTCGCTTCTACTAGCAATACTTTGAAATCACTTTCAGCCTATAAGGTTCCCACTGCTGGGGCACAGGCCTCATCTTTTTAAAAGAGAAGCCCGTTTTTAGGGTTCCGTAGTCAACAAGGAACCCTTATAGTTTCGCCATGTCCGTCCGTCTGTCCGCAGTTTAGCTCAGAGACGCACAGCACTAGAGAGCTGTAATTTGGTATAAATATACGGATTTGTTGTGCCAAAAAAGTGGTAAAATAAAATCTCGAAAAATATTTTTTTTTAGGGTACCTCCAGTACCTACTTACACGTAAAGTGAGGATTTTTTTTTTCTCGCGTACCCCGTAGTGTGGGTTATCATTAAATAGGTCTTTAAAAAATATTGATAGTTTCCATTAACAATTTTTTGATAAAAAAATTAGTTTGTGAAATATTAAGCTTTAAAGTGTTAAATTTTGCTCGACTCGAGTGTCCCCCCCCCTCTACCAGCTAAACGGTTATGTTTGGGGGTGTGAAAAAATTCACAATAGTAGTATATATAACGAAGTTTAAAAGAAAATTGTCATGACTAAGTAGGCTTTACAACTTTACGAGTAATAGTCGACCAACTTATAAAATGTACTTGGATTACATATTTTCTTAAACAAAATGTATCGGATTCAACTGCAAATGTAAGTTTGTCAACTTTATATTTACAGCTTTAATAGGTATGTTTTTACGGTATGTTTTTTGGGGATAGGTAGGTTTTTATCGTCAACTATTTTTAACTAACTTCAAAAAAAGGAGGAGGTTCTAAATTGGTATTTTCCCCGATTTCTCAAAGACTCCTGGACCGATTTTGAATTTTTTTCTTTTTAAAATTAAATTCAGCGAATCAGTTTAGTTAGTTCGCATAAGTATTTTGATGAGCAACTACGGAACCCTACACTGTGCGTGGCCCGACATGCACTTGGCCGGTTTTTATTATTTCGTGGTAAAATGTTCAAATAAGTCAGGGCAGGACGCGACGTACTGTCAGACTTGAACTGACTAAAATCCACTGTGATCCTTCAATAGCCCTTTACGTTCCAGTGTCACGGTTCACTGATGAGACAGTCCTGCAACAGAAAAGGCTGGTAAATCAAACTGTATCCCAAATGGTCCAGTTTGATTTACTAAACCGTACTAATTGCAAAAAAAAACATAAAGATTTGAAGGTACTTACCTAATTGCTCATTTACTATTTGCTGAACACAATAATTGCAATAAGTATTTATTTAGGACTACTTTTTGCTTTAGCACAGTCAGTGTGGTTTCCTAATTAATTTATTGAACTTTTGGGCCTCTGTTCTCATTATTTAAATTAAGTATCCCGTATTTACAGTATTCAAAATGGAAAATAATTTAGATTCCGCACAAAAATGTACGCTTTGTTAACTTTTTCTTTTCGAATAAATTTTGAAGCATCAAATTCCTTCGACTAATTAGAGCATTAGCTACAGCATTCCGTTAATGTAATTTTGGAATAAATTAGAATCAATTAGGGGAATCTACTGGACCCAAACTTATTTAACATAAAAATAGATTATTAACGATACTTAAACAAGGTGGATAATAAAACGTGGTTTGTTATGAGTTCAGTAGCACGAATTTTCAGTATTTGTGATGTAAAGTAAACTGAAACTTTGACAATTTCATATTGACTATAGGGTAGTTTCCAGGGTCAAAATAATTACATTCTATTTAGTCCGTATTTTAGATTATAAAAAATATTGGACACGTATTTTTTCTTTTTTCGATTAAACAAAAAATAACAAAGTTAATAGCCTATTTAAGTTACCTGTGACGTCACTCTGCGCGAAAAATGCCACGCATCGTGACGACACACGTAACTTTAATAGGTTATATCTTTGTCATTTTTGGTCTGATTTACAAATAAAAAAATACGTGTCCCTTATTTTTGAATAATCTAAAAGACGGACTAATTACATTTTTTTAGGAAACTAGCCTATTATCAAAGAAAAAATTAGTTCTTTCTTCGCACACCAGAGGCTCTCTTCCATTTTTTAGGGTTCCGTAGTCAACAAGGAACCCTTATAGTTTCGCCATGTCCGTCCGTCCGTCCGTCCGTCCGTCTGTCCGCAGTTTAGCTCAGAGACGCACAGTACTAGAGAGCTGTAATTTGGTGTAAATATATGGATTTGTTGTGCCGAAAAAGTGGTAAAATAAAATCTCGTAAAATATATTTTTTTAGGGTATCTCCAGTACTTACACGTAAAGTGAGGATTTTTTTTTCTCGCGTACCCCTTATTGTGGGGTATCATTAAATAGGCCTTTAAAAAATAATTTATTTATTTATTTAATAATTTATGTACACACAAAACAGAACATGTAACAACGCAAATATAAAACTATAGTACAAGGGAACTGCTTATTTCTTAAGAAATTTCTTCCAGCAGACCCATCAAAGGAGAAACGTTGACAAAGAAATGTAGACAATAGTGTGTGTGACCACGAAAAATAAAATATTTTAAATGAATACATGTCTATAATAACCTAGATATATACTAATAAATATGGATATAATATTATATAATACTAAATATATGTAAACAGATACACACATTTACACATTTTATAATTACAGTAAGGAGGAAAGGTAATGCTCTTTAACTCTATTTTTAAATAGTGAAATAGTATTCACATCACGAATGCTACTCGGGAGCGAGTTCCACAACCTCACTGCATGAACGGAAAAGGAGTACGAGTAGTAGCTGGATTTATGAGGAGGGGATTTAAGCAGGGTTCTAAGGTGGGATCTACAGGGCGCGTCACTAGGACGAGCGTAACTGAAACGTTCACGCAGGTAAGAAGGATAGGATGGGTTGTGCAGAATGTTGAAGAGGAGACAAAGGATACGAGTGTTCCTGCGAAGGCGGATTGGGAGCCACTTGAGTTCGTTGCGAAGATGAGAAACGTGATCATATTTGCGTAGACCGAAAACAAATCGAATACATAAATTTTGCAACCGCTCAAGCTTATTTAAAAGCTCCTCAGTGGCATCCAGGTAGCAAGCATCGGCATAGTCTATAATCGGCTGAATAAGAGTCTGTGCCAAAGAAATTTTAGTCTTCAAAGGCAGTAGAGACTGGAGGCACTTCAGCGAATGAAATGAAAAATGCACCTTACGGCTAATAATGATAGTTTCCATTAACAATTTTTTGATAAAAAAATTCGTTTGTGAAATATTAAGCTTTAAAGTGCTAAATTTTGCTCGATTCGAGTGTCCCCTCCCTCTACCAGCTAAACGGTTATGTTTGGGGGTGTGAAAAAATTCACAATAGTAGTATATATAACGAAGTTTAAAAGAAAATTGTCATGACTAAGTAGGCTTTACAACTTTACAAGTAATAGTCGACCAACTTATAAAATGTACTTGAATATCATATTTTCTTAAACAAAATGTATCGGAGACAACTGCAAATGTAAGTTTATCAACTTTATTTTTACAGCTTTTATAGGTATGTTTTTTGGGGATAGGTAGGTTCTTATCGTCAACTATTTTTAACTAAATTCAAAAAAAGGAGGAGGTTCTAAATTCGTTGTAATCTTTTTTCTTATGTATTTTCCCCGATTTCTCAAAGACTCCTGGACCGATTTTGGAAATTCTTCTTTTTAAAATTAAATTCAGCGAATCAGTTTAGTTAGTTCGCATAAGTATTTTGATGGGCAACTACGGAACCCTACACTGTGCGTGGTCCGACATGCACTTGGCCGGTTTTTCATATAAGAAACGCTGTAAATAAAAGAGTGAAAATTCGTGCTAAGGGTACTGATTGTTTGAACACCCTATGAAGTCACAATTACTTGTAAATCCGTGTCTAGTATTTATCTAAACCTATTTTTTCCTACACCTTCACATTTTGAGTAATCCATCCGTAAACACAACGTAAGTAGTTCCCCTCTACACACGACTGAATCCTAGCGCAGCTAAAAACCGTAAAGTTAATGATACACATGTTTTAAACTAGCATGCTAAAGAGCATGCTTATGAGCATGCTTTATAGTTTACATTTAAATTAGCATGCTCATTATTAGCAAATGGTTTCGATTCACATGCTACTAAGTAGCATTTGCTTAAAAGTAGCATTCTCTCGTGCTTTAGCATGCTAGTTTAAAGCATGTGAATCAGTACCTTAACAATTGAGGTTCGACTGTTTGTAAAATAAAAATCTTTTGCTCTCCTTTTTTTACTTACCACTTCTCTATTGTCTTGTTCGCATTGTTTATACACCTTTGGGAACTTAAAAAACCAACTGGGAGTATTTCAAGTTTCTTTGAAGAATGACGAATATTTTTAATGTCATTCACAGATAATCCTAAGCTATTGTGTCTTTTCAACTTTGTGTTTTTATGACGACAGACGCTAGGTGTCCTTAAAAAAAATAGATAAATAAATAAATCTTCGTGTTTTTATAATGACAAAAGCCAGTTGATGCAGTGTCCTTTAAAATTAGTTCATCATTGCAGTTTCCACCGATTTCGACTGGGTTTTAGGTTTTGTAGAAAACTTTCTTAAATTGCAATAAGCCATTTTAATAAACAAAACTCACTCGAGTATGCCATAATCGCATCGGTAAGACCTCTCTTTGAGGAGTGGCTGGAAAGTGGCCACGGCATCCTCGCCTTCCGCCTGACGCAGGACTTCACCGGACACAATTGTTTCGGTAGGTTCCTGTTTCAGATTGGACGGGACGAAACACCCAGGTGGCCTACAATGACGTATTAAAGCGCTAATTTCACTGTGGGAAAGTGACAGAGCTATACAAGTCGTCTAGCACCATCTCGTTCCCACAGTGGAACCACCCACGCTTTAAGAGGAAACAGCAAGGGCTGGAGAATTGAAAAATAGTTATTTGTAAAATCTATTGCTGTCGCACAGTGCCCACAACAGAGTTACAGAGCGTGAAGGAGACAACTGCAGCTTGGATCGAAAATACCTTAAAAATGGCACAAAATCAACGATTCGTAGTCCCCTGATTACTCCTCCAAAACTTAACCGATTTCACTACTTTTTCCTTTAAAAAATAAAAAAAGACATTGGCCGTGTTTCTATGTTTTCCTTTTTTTATATAATCTCGTCAAATTTGTTTACTGATTATTTGAACACAGCGGAAAATCTGGCCATTTTTTTAGGATTTTGAATGTGCATATCTCTTTTCATAATTAATTTATGGGAAAAGGGAAAACATAGAGACATGCCAATAGTGGTCATAGATTTTTTGTAAAAAAATTATTGCTCTACTGGCATTATCCAGGAAGAAAACAGGGGACTACGTTTGTATGGAAAAACGGCCGTGCTGTTTCCTCTTAAGACGTCATGATAAGCCACCAGGGGGGGTATTACAACGTCTTAAAACCAGACTTATTCCGGCGAGTGTAAGTGACAGAGCTATACAAGAGTCATCTAGCGCCATCTCGTTCACTCACTGGCACAAGCCTGGTTTTAAGACGTTGTAATACCCCCCCCCCCCCGTCACAACAGTATGGAATGCACGTAGAACATGGTGAAGCACACGGTGGGGTTCTGTTCCATTTAGTATTTATTAAACAGGCATAAGATATTATTGATTGTTCCTTTTATTTACAGAAATATCAAGCTAAAAACCTGCATCTTCCCAGGTGGTACTGACAGCCGGTATTTACGAGAACTCGGGATTCCCGCGCTTGGCTTCTCCCCGATGTCCAAAACTTTACCAGGATTACATGAGCATGATGAACACCTTCGAGCTGAGACCTTCCTCCAAGGCATCACGATCTTCGAAGCTGTTATTCCTGCTGTTGCCAATGTGTGATTGACAGAAACTATGCGTGATGCTTTCGCGACACGATTGTTGACGCGTCTAAAATATTGAAAATTAACTAAATGCGCTTGTACCTATAAAGGATTGACGAATAAAATCATCATTTGAATGTTCTATTTTTTTCTTTCCAACTATCGTACCTTTTAATATTTGGAGTACGTTTGATTACCAAATGAAGCAGACAACAATTTTGTAGGTTATATAAAATTGCGAGTGATGACATCGAATAGAGTGTATTAATAGTGTGTTTTAAAAGCAGTGGTTTTGTTCATGGCTAAAAATAGTGAATTTAAAAAAAAATAGTTTTAATTTTGACTAAATTCGGGTTCGAGACTCTTGAGTAATTTTTGCTATTTCTCAAGTTTAAGAGTTGACTAATCACTGCCACTTGAAAATTTCACAATGTAGGTATTGTATTAACTATTTCTTGATTATTTTTTGTTATTCTAGCAAATTTCAGCAATAACAATGAAAGAACAACTAACTACCCACTTAGTAGGTGGTTTTAAATAGTTCTCCGGAGTAGTTTTTGATACAAATTGAAAATAAATAGATAAAGACCACTTTAATAACGATTAGTGATCCGACTAAAAAAAGTGCAATACTTATATGTATAAAGGTCAGGGAAATCAGGGTGTTGGCGTTAATGAAATAGAATTCAATTCAAAAACAAATAATCTGATTCAAACTACTTTTCGTCGGCTAAGAGTGTAAACCTGCTAACTCACTTTTACCCAATTTTACAGGAGACAGATAAAACTGAATAACTTTGAATTTTAAAATTTTAGGTTAAAACCAAAAATACAGTTGGTGTATTTTTGGATATTCTACATTACTAGAAATTAATAAAATAGTAAAATTTGGTTTTTAATAAGTTATTAGTGTTTTTGTGACTTAGCTGGATTTTTTTTGGTAGCAAATGTTTAATTTTGGGGACATAGCAGGTTTTTCGAAAAATATCCAGAGTAAAATTAATGTAATTGTTAAGTTAATTTTACTTTATTTACAAAACATAACTATATTATAATTTACTATATTAATATTATATATAAACTATAAATAAAAATTGATTGTTAATATGTAGGTACAAAAAAAGTTTTTTCTTTTTATATAAATTCAAAGGGCGTCAAAGAATACGTCCACATCGCTGCAATGGGAACAGTGCCGAGAAAGCTGGCCACATTGCCACGTTGTATGGCAATGCCGATTCGTTGGCATAGGAATAGGCCAGCCCTCTGAACACCTGAAGAGTCGACTAATAGCCTGGCGATGTCCTTAAAACATGAGCACTCGGACCCAATGGCTCTAGAATTTCAACCTTAATGGCTCAACAAATAGCTACTAGCTAAACCAATGTATTTGCGCTGCTTGGAGTTTTCAGCACCTGCATCAGCAGCACCAGCACTACACGCTGTACTAGAAAGATGGGATGACGCAAGGGTGTCGACACATGTTGCATCCCACACCAAACCACACCTACTTAGTTTCCATGGCATTATGGTCATACCATTTGGTCTGTCCCCATCGTCGCGTGCCAAGCCTCTGGGTTCTAAGACGGCTGGCACTCCGGCGGTGCCAAGAGCACGAAAGATTATGTCGTTTAAGCTTGAATGTCGTGCTAACCGACCTACACTCTTACTACAAAAATGGCCACGGTGTCCGAGGCAGTCAACTATTTCACCACATTGACAGCGGTGTGTCCCGACAAGGAGCGCTCAAACACAAGTAGCGACCCGGATGGTTGTGTCACCCAGCATAGTACCTGTGTTGGGGGACGGTAGCGCCTGAAGCCAAAGGCCCAACTACCACTCACCCACAGCCAGCAGGCGGGCACGCTCCGCAGTATTGGTGGACGTATTAATGAAATTATTCCGGTCAACTTGCACAGCGACTTATCCCACTGTTTCTGGGAAAACGGGTTCATGGGCCGATCCGTTACCGTGCTCAGATACGGATTACGGCTTTGGCACCTTTGCATCGTTAAACACGGACAAACTATTAGCACCTCGTTTGCTCTCGGGACTAAATAAGTAACTTTCACCCCTTGAATAAAAATGTACTATTGTAATTTATTACGATAAGTACACAGTTTACAGCAGTGCAGTAGTGGTCCAGTGGTATCGGTCCCGACTTACGAGTTGTAAGTCGTGGGTTTGAACCCCGCCAGGTGCATTACTTTGTGTAATTTATTTCATTATCACTGCTCTCAAAATGAAGGAAAACATCGTGAGGAAACCGGCATGTCCTAGAACCAAAAATTCGAAGACATGTGACATCTGCCAACCCGCACTGGGCCTGCGTGGTGGATTACGGCCAACTTTTTTAGTGGATAACAAGTGGATAATCCAAAAAAAAACTTATTTATTGAATACTAGACGTAAAACGAAAAATGATTAGTAATAATAAAGGCTTGCCTCTACTATATTCCAACCAAGAAACCTTGAAAAAATCGAGTTAATTGACCGAAAAGTAAATTTTAATTGCACGGAACGTTGTCACAACCAACTACCCACTTAGCCGAAAACTCAATACAAAATGGCGTCAATCGTGGAGTTAGCAGCGCAATTTGACTTAACTTTATTTGGCTGTTTTACGCATCACACTTTTTTGCCGATTTTACGTTGAGAATGTGGGTAGCTGTTTTTACAGACTGTGTGGCTTAACTTTCTCTTACAGACTGCATCAAAATGTCATTTTTGGTCAAAAGTGGAGTTAGCAGGTTTACACTCTTAGCCGACGTTTTGTGAACCTTTATTGCCGAGCCAGTTAAACTTCCAGTTATATACAAGTCAATATATTTCTGCAGTAACTGTTTTATTGAACCACATGAAACGAGCATAAACCCGATAGGTAATAAAATCGTAAAAGTATATTATAGTCAATTAATTCTTCAGTAATCCTGTACCGATCAAACGTACTTGTAACGTCTGCCTTTTTTTAGTAATAGTGAGCAGAATCTTATTACTTTTATACATGCAAAAGTTTGTGGTTATGAACGAATGAACGGATTTGGTACGGTCTGTAATTTATAACCTTTATTAAAACAAAGGATTTCTCTTATTTCGATAAAGCATTCCCGTTGGATAATAACCGAACTTTACGCGGGCTATGCTACAGTCACAAACCAGTGAAATAAACTCTACAAAATATAAACAAACTGCTGTTTTAAAACCATAAAAATAATTTAGAATACTTCGCCTAAATGGTACTTTTCGAAAATGCCTTTTTTGGCGACATTCCAATAGCTGCAGAATTTGCTTGTTACTTAATCAGAGACAGTATTGTAGATTTATTATCCCGTTGATAACTATACTTTAAATTTCAGAAGCAATAAAAGATTTCTAAGATTTTAACGCAAAACTACGTAACCTTTATCGTCTCATTCTTCATTAAATTCGTAGGAGTTGTAGCAACACTCAGACGTATTTATTATTTCATTTCCACACATTAACCAAGCAATCCTGCAATCATAAACCCAGGTGTGCAAAATTGATGATCGTCTAGCTAGTTAGTGCCTAAACGGTGACTCGTAAAGAAACAATCAGTCTACGTGAACCATTAGTCGACGGGCCATAAACTACTGTAATTTGCTGACCTGTTGCGTTTCTGTTTTCCTAATACCTTGTAAAACTTTGGTTGGAATAGAGGGGTTAAGCTATTGACGTATGATACTAACGTTATTGAAAATGAAAGACAAATAGGTTTTATTATTTATTGGGATAAGCTCTGTTCTGTAACAGAATATGTATTTAAATATCTGAGAAAGTACTCTCAAGGAGAATTTTAAATGAGCCTACTGCTTAAAACATAGTCTTGAAGATTTAAATTGGTACAGATTTATACAGTAAATTAACAAGCAACAATAACTTGAACTTTAAACAAGTCTAGCAACAAAGCTGAAGGTCGTTCAGCTCATTCGTTCGTAAGTATCTCAGCCATCGTACCAAACCGTACTGTTTTAAAGCGAATTATTTTCTCGTCGACAGCCACTCTCGTCTCAAGGACAACTGTTGGTGCGGAGTATTGCATAACATAATGAATAACTTAGCAGATCCGCACTTCCTCTCATTTGGCGCCCAGCTTGGGACCACTGTGCGCTTATTGGCGCCCGACGTGGGACCTAACCTCTGAGCGATTCTTACGCATTGCGTAAATAAGGAAACTTTTACGTTAACGAATTTGTATATTTAATGACAACGGCATTGTAGTCGGATTACCCCTGCTGGCCTGTGCCTGGTACGGAACTTCCGTCTCACTGTTACGACTGTAGCCTTCAAATAGTCACTTGAATCAATTAAAGAGAATCAGGCTGAGTAATAAGACGTTGTAGTACGTTTTTTGTGTTACGCTAATATAATAAATCATATCAATAATACTTTAAAAATCTTGTACTTTAATTTATAATTCATTGATTACACACTAAGAAAAAGCCAACATTTGTTTTCGTAAAGTAATTTAAGTAAAGTAAAGCTTTTGTATAAAACAGTGAACACTATTACACTATTCTAATTTTTTAGAGATCATTAAGTATTATAAGCCCTATCTTATACCACCACACTCAGGTTTATGTGCTGAATATTCGTAGAAAGAGGACATTATATAGATTCAACAAATGTTAGGTATCATATTAAACTAACGATCAGTAGATATTTACAAAGATTTAGTCGGTAAATTAACATAATATACACAAAATATTTCACAACTATCACACAACGCCATCTAGTCCCAAACTAAGCAGAGCTTGTGTTATGGGTACAGGACAACTGATAAACATACTTTCTGATTTATTTCTGTAGTACTTATTTCAAATTCCACTCAGCTACAACTGAAGGACCTAAATAACTATAGGGTCAATAGTATTCTCTTCAGTAGAGCTAACATAAACAATGTCTGTATCGGAACGGAGGCTGGGAGGCTGTAAATCTTTCTCGCAGTAGGTGGCGTTACACCAGTAGTAAATCATTTTTATCCCGTAATAACGGTGTAAACCTTTTTTGTTGATAAAGTCAATAGCAAAATAGGTTTTTTTTAACTTATGTTGTTCGTGTCTGTTGTTTAATGAGTAAAAACACATGCAATATGGTCGTTGATAATATAAATACGTATAGTTAGTCTATATCAATTGCCGCATTAGCAATTGCTGGGTGTTTGCATGTGAGTTTCTTTGTTTGTAAACGCACCCAAGACACAGGAGAAATTCCTGATGTGGGGTCAATTATTAACCGATTTGTTGCGATGTCTAATTTCGCTAACTTCTACCTGTGGCGTCGAACAAAATTGAAGAAGTTACCATCGACTTTAAAATGACACACATCACACATCATGTGCCTAACGCCACACGCAAAAGAAAGTGATGGCACTGAAACGTGCCCTCCGCAACGAATCGGTTAAGAAGAAAGAAAAAAATGGTATATCACTTGAAGATGACTCTACCAATTTGGCTCCTGCTTTTGTGGTTTTCATAATTTGCCACGA
This sequence comes from Agrotis segetum, assembly GCA_036375495.1. Lineage (NCBI taxonomy): Eukaryota > Metazoa > Arthropoda > Insecta > Lepidoptera > Noctuidae > Agrotis > Agrotis segetum. The sequence continues at coordinate 1,312,545 of JAQSVV010000679.1, read as the reverse complement.
CAAGATTTAAAGGCTTTTAATCATAAGTAAACTATAACACCCATGTGAATCCGAATTAATTTAAAACATTTGACGAAGGCTCTAGTTTTTTCCGAGGTTCCCAATTTATGTGAAAATGCCAACGAGGGCTCGTAGCGGGTTTCGGAACACAACTGTTCTCCGGAAGTTTTGAATTCGGAACACTAGTAGTGTCCTTTTGTTTCTCGTTCCAACAAACATTTGAATATAGAACTCCAAGGCATGGCGATATCTATGGTCGTATTCAAGATTTTCACACAATGTTTAGAAATGGAAAAAGCATAATGTCTCTCGAAAGCTATTTATCTGAATTTGATATAAATATGTAACAAAAATAATACAATTAAAATCTTTGCGAAGTGCTTTTGTCGAGAGCAATCAGATGATTATTTCATTTTAATGACTTCTTCAGAGCGCTCTTCCGAATTAATTTTTCTTTTTTCTGCACAAGCCCACAAGCAGACTGCGGTTTACCATATTCAAAACGAAGAGTTATTCAAAATGGAAATGAAACAAAGCTCCCAAGCCCACAACACACCCGTTTCTCCCAAATGTAGTGCACATTTCACGTGCGCCTTTAGTAAATGCCTCACTGAAAAAATATGAGACTATATCGATTCCTGCACTCGTTTCTGTAGATCTCTTAAAAATTGATTTCTAATGTAGCAAGGGCACGCTCGATATTTTTGTACTGACCTTAATTTTCTCAATGGGTTATGAAACTTATGAGGGAAAACATTAGGTACGTATTCCTCTGTGTGAATTTATAACCGTGGAAAACCTCGCGATATCGATTGAATTAAGTCATTATGGAATCGTTATAATTCTAATCAGAATGTTAATAATTTATGAGTTCCGTGGCTGATTGTGATTGACTGGAAGTCAAGAATAATTATTCTATAGTTACTGAACTTCTTCCTTTTCTTTGTGTGTCAACGGACTCAAATTATATTCGACCAGTATTTAGCCAGCGCACAGTTCTATCGTTTGCTTCGCTTAAAAGCTAGAAGGTACAGGTACTACCAGAAGAAGAAAAAAGGAAGCAACAATCTTGACAATGGATGCACTGGATTTTCTGTATGTTTCGGAAAGAGTGCGTGAAGATCGTAAGTATCGAGGTAGAAAATACTAAAATTATGTGCGCATAGTCCATAGGTGAAAGTGTCTATCGGTGAAACGGTCTAAATGAATCGTCCTGTTGGCGAAACGTCCAATGTTGAACCAGTCGTCGGTGAATGGTTGCAGAATCGCTATCTTCAGATCTTCGGCAAATTTTCATAACGGCAGCGTACGTTTCCAGATCACAAATCAAGACTAGACAGTTTTATGACGCAGATAAAACCGGATCTCACATAGTCTGACGGAAAATCAGTTTAGTAGGTAACGAACGAACGGTGTCCCAAAAAAGAAAATCATATTACCTCTTCTGATTTTTTTACGGTACTAAAAAGACTCATTCATCCATAGGCAAATCAATCCTGATAATAAAGATGTACCCAGATATACAATGGATTTTAAAGAGAGCGGTGTTGTATTTCGCATCAAAGCTCGGTGATTCTTGGAGGGAACAAAACCATAATATGGAAATTACAAGCATGACACAGAATACTGTAACGTTTAGATTCGACTGATTTAGAGTCGAAAGGAGTATGTAAAAAGTTTCATGCGTCATTCTGTGTATGAGATAAGCTTAAAAACCAATGCATGGTATTACCATAAGTGCTTGAGTAGACCACCACCTCAATAGCAGTTGGTAAGTCAATGCGGTTGAAGTCACTTAAATCAAAATAACACGATTGATATTAATATTTAAATCATTAGAAGTTAACAATGGATCTCAAAACAAATAATGACAAGTATAGTAAATAGGTACCTATAGTTTTAAAATAAAATAGTATCTCTGTAAAATCCGAAATGTATTTATACATAGAACTGACTTAGTTTCAGACAAGGATCATGAAACATTCGTGGGTCGATTTTTACGACTCGTATAGTTATTACCTATTTAAACTGTGAACTTCGTTTATTAGAACCCGATATAGAAAGAAAGAGCACGGAGAACTGTTGCCTGATGGGGCCTTAAGGTTTTTGATTGGAGCCCAGGCACCGGCAAGAGTAGCGTACCCACAAGCTGGACAGACCTGATGAAGACCACAGGAGCGCACTGAGTGCAAGCCGCTTCCAACTGGTCCAAGAGAGGCCTATATCAAGCTGAAAAATCCTACGGCTGACATGATAATGATGAAAGAAAATAGACATGAAAACTCATGAACATACAATCTTCATTTCGACTATCGCAAATGTTTACCGATTTACCGAAGTATCTATCAGGTCTTTGAGTGGTGTGCAAGTCCGGGACATTTGCCAAACTACGGGAAATCATTATCTTTATTACCGCACTACCCACTGTGAATTCTAAACACGCCAAGTTTAATTCAAACAAATGGAGCACTCACGAGCACACAATTTGTTGAAAAATAATTTTGAATTATTTTTGACGCTACAAACTCTTGCAGTCTGTAAATGTGTAAAGAAAAAAAGCTTAAAGTAAAATGCGTCAAAAAGACCACAGAAAAAAATACGGGATGGAATTTTGAATATCATATTATCTATGCATTATAATTACATGGAATGGAAAACTGAAATTGTGGCGTCCAACCTCAAATTACGAATTACTGAAATAATGGGCGTTTTTCCATTAGCCGGCCCGGCACCGGCACCGGCGACGGCGCCGGCGCCGTGCCGGTGCCGGGGAAGCAAGAATATATGAAAATGTATGGCTCGCTTTTCCACTTACCGGCGCCGGCGCCGGCCCGGCGCCGGCCCGGCGATGAGTCCTGCCGGCGCCGTCGCCGGTGCCGAGGTAATAAGCTTCCTAGTCGGTGCTGGCCTGGCGTTTTTCAATTAGCCGGCGCCGGCACCGGCGCCGGTGCCGGGGAAGCAAGAATATATGAAAATGTATGGCTCGCTTTTCCACTTACCGGCGCCGGCGTCGGCCCGGCGTTGAGTCCTGCCGGCGCCGTCGCCGTCGCCGGGGTAGCAAGCTTCCCAGTCGGTGCCGGCCGGCAAATGTGCATAATGTGTGTATGAATTGTAGCCGTGTGCGTGTGTGAGTGCGCAGGCGTGTAGTAGTAGTAGTGAGACTCGGTTTGTGGCTCGTAATAAGGTTAATTTAGCCTCTTTACTTTTGAAAGTCTAATGATCATGTTATTTTGTTTTTTAGAAGAAATATATGTTCTTGCGTGTCATTCAATGAATTACATAAATGAAACATAACAATTTTATTTATTATTTATATCAACATAATATTTCATTAATTCATTTTTCATTCATTACTCTAATCCAGTAGCAATTTAATGGTACTGCCTTTGAACAACAGAGGGCGATCAAACACATCAAATAATATTCTTGAATTGTTATTCAAATATATTGAAAAACGTGGCGAGAATTAGGCGCTTCGCACTAAAAAATACATTGTTAAATTCCGACATCCGCGCGAACGAAGCCGCGGGCACAGCTAGTAACAAATAAAACCATGCTGAGGAACCGGCGCCGGTGCCGTGCCGTTGCCGGGCCGGTTGGGAACCGGTGCAGTGGAAAAACGAAGCCCCGGCGCCGGTGCCGGTGCACGGCCATGCCGGTGCCGTGCCGGTGCCGTGCCGTCTAATGGAAAAACGCCCAATGGCAGGAAGATAATGACAAATCAAGTTACAGTGAGTATCTTTTTTATTATCATTATTTATTATTATTCATCCTCTACTGAATAAATTCATTCAATAAGACATTTTTTCTGGATGTTTATGCAAACATTGTTCTTGTTTCGAACTTGCCCTTTTCAAAGACGTGTTTTAGTCTTTTGCCTCTTACACTATCGCTTAAGCAAAAACATGTGTCCTTTTTATTTTTCCCACGGAGAAATCTCACGCTTTGCGACACATGTAATAAACATAAAACATATCCACACAAACTCATAACTTCCCTTGAAAAGGAAGAAAAATCCTCCTCAAGAAACAATTTTAAATTTTAATGCGGTATTAACTCGTTATGAATACCGTTAAAGTCCGCAAGCAGCCATTTTCGACGAGTTATGACGTCAATTTACACATTATTGCCTAGACTTCTTAGTTTTGAATTATTTTATATATGACTTATATCACACACTCGTGGCCCAATAATAACAGACGGACGGGACGATTTTTGAGGTTAAGCCGCGCTGTCCTATGACGGCTCATGGATGAGGAGGCATTACATACCGAGTTTCCTCCGTGTCTCGGAAATATATTTTAGTTTGTTGTTTCCGACTTACAATTATAGTTCTTTGACAGTCGTTACTGGTAGTCAATGACCACGGATCAACAAAGGGAACCTCTTTCTCTAACCTAAAAAGACTAAGCCGAAAAAAGACTTAAAGCAGAAAATGATAACGACTCAATAAAGACACATGACATGTTTTCTATCTCACTCGAAAACGCTCTGCAGGTGGCGACACTGTGGCTTGTTCCCGTTTCCATAGAGTTAGATAGATCTTTTCTTTTGTTGTACTATGTTATTTTGACAGATGTCCCGTTGAGGTTTGCGGTTGCTGTCGTATTTTCACATTCATTATTCATGCGCGTTTACTAAAATAGAATGAAAGTCTTATTCCTCTAATATTATCATTCGTCATATCAAGTTAGCTGTTGGACTGAGCGTAGGTATTCTCTGTATCAATTAACTTTATTGTGCAAACTCGAAAAATACACATTAATTTCAATTAATTCATTGTTTAATTAAAGATGCGCGTTTTGTAAAAGCTTTCAAATATTTGGAGACCTTTTTGTATGCCCAGAAGAATAATAAAGTTTTCTAAATTAAAATGAAATCACAGTAACACTGCAGTATGCCGCAGACATACTTTTAAATTAATTGAACGAACGATTCCCTGAACAATAATAATCGAATGAATGCCATCTGCGATCCAACATTGAACCGACGCTATTTATTGTTATTATTTTACACATTTTAACGAGTATGAAGGCTATTTAGAAAAGACGCAAATGTGTAAAACGTTTTATTCTAATACATGGACAATAAACGCAGGCGTTTTTCCTGTGAGAGTTGGTTTAAAAATAAGAATAATCTTTATTACACAAGAAAGTGTTACAATATTATTTGAAGCCCATGACTCCTGTGCTAAGTGGTATACCTAAGTAACGGGAGCCATCAGTGCCCTCTCCAAAATGTTTATAATGTACTATAGTCTGCGCGTTATAGCATGGTGCGGGTTACAGTTGTCTAAATAGAGGACTACAAAGGACTAAAACATTCTGGTTGGGTTTAAATTAATTCACTACAGTTATTAATGAGTTATTGATGTACTAAGTCGTAATTTGTAACTTTCGAAGAGTGAAACGAAATGTTACTGAATCTGTCACCCGCACCATGCTAAAACGCACCGAGTATAACTAGATTTCTTGTTCAATATTCTTGTGATTCTCACGATTCAATCTTCTAGCTCCATAATTTTGACTGGCAGATAAAGCTATAAACAAAACTTCTATTTCACATTATCCAAAGCTTCCGCCCATAAACTTGAAGAAAGGTATAAAAAGAGGAAATAAAGATTAGATTTGAGGTGGGTGGACCATGGAAGGCCATGCTCCTTCGAAGGCCAATTATTAAAATTTCGTAGTTATTGCCATGTGATGACAAATTCCTTCCGTTTACAAAGATCTATCCAACTGAAAATCACAGACGCAGCCGCGAATCGCTCGCGCTATTATTTTTGTAGTACGTAACAGGCCCTCGCTTCTTGGATATCGGGAATAGACAACGTAAAATTAAGGTGGTGTACCATGGAAGGCCACTCTCATAAATAAACAGTTATTATTAACTCATTTATTGCATAAATTAAACTAACAAATGTTAAAGTGATACTTTGTTTTATTATATAACAATCATATAAACCACTTCTTTTTAACGTAGATTTATTAACAGTAACTTTTAGTGTTAAATAACCTATTTATTACGATGGCCTTCATAGAAGCCCCTGTTCCTAGATAGGCCATTTGGTAGAGTTCAATAAAACTTAAGTCTGATTAATTTTGATTAAATCTGCAAATCAAAAAAGTGGTCTATATGTTATGTAATAAAACAAAGTATTACTTAAATATTTGTTAGTTTTATTTGTTTAGTAAATAAACGAATAATAACTGTTTATTTGTTAGTGTGGCCTTCCTTGGTTCACCTACCTTGGTAGGAGATAGTAACTACGAATAACCAGATTGATAATATTCTCTCTGGTAAATTGAAAACATTTACTGCAAAGAGATAAAAAAGTTATGTAGTGGTGGCGTGTGTAAAAAAAACTTTTTCCATTAAGTACTAACAATGTAAAACCTTCCGTTTTATCATTGCTTTTAGTCATAACAATATTTACTTTCGATTGAATTCTATAAGCATGAAACAGTAACATAATTGGTTATGCATAAGTAATTTATTGATACTTATAGGTACGTCTAACGTTACTCCCTGAGATTATAAAGTTAGTAGTAAGAGTAGCTTACACAAGCTTATGTGTATGACTAATTTGCATAATCGGAAACATACAGTAACTACCTATTTACATTAAAAAAATGTTAGTGGTACGAAACCCACACATTTCTGAATTATATCTCGTAAAAACACCCAGGGCAGGGCAGGAGGGAGTGTCAGACTTGTACTGACTAAAATCCACAGTGTCCTTCATAGCTCTTTACGTTCCGGGATCACGAAAGCTAGTTAGTCCCGCGACCAATGTGCCAGTGCCTACGGGCAGTAGCTACGCGCAGCTTAATACTAAAAACGTTTATGTTTTTGTAAAGATAAGACCCCATAAAATAAAAAAATCAACCTCAAAGGTAAGCAAAGGTTTCTTCAAAGAAAAGAGCAGTCGTTCTACGAGTATTTTCCCCAGTTGCGTTGACAGCGTGATGTATGTGCTTGCACTTTGGTCACATATCTCTTTGTACACGGCGCGGGCCGGACTGAGTTATACTCACTCCTATGTGCTCTAGCCTTAGGATTGTCAACACTGTCCGGACTGTGTACAAAGGTGCTTTTATATTTCGGTACAGAGAGGTCCCCTTCGAGAGGTTCGCTCCGGCCAGACCGATCTGTACCGATCCGTATCGACCTTTCTGTACCGTTTTCTTTTAGTGGGATCTCGCATGTCTACTAAGAGAAGGTTGTGAGCTGCTTAACCGGACTTTTTATGCCTGAAATGACAAAAAGGCCTGGAGGCCTTAGGCCGAGACTCAACCAAAGCTGTGCGAGTCGAGACGTGTTTTGAACAACCAATAGAATTGCGTTGCCGGAGTCGTGTCGGAGTGGAGCTGTGTCAATAACGCAATTCTATTGGTTGTTCAAAACACGTCTCGACTCGCACAGCTTTGGTGGAGTCTCAGCCTTAGAGTCATATCAGGCATAAAAAGTCCGGTACACTAAAAAAAACGGTACAGAAAAGTCGATACGGACTGGTACAGATCGGTGCAGATAAGACTTGTATAAAGAAAATATGGTAAAATAGTCAAATATGTCTTTCAGCCCTATGTGGATCGAAAGGGACTGTCGGGCTCAGGTCGGGCTCTAATAAAAAGTCCACCCATCTCTTCTCGGTTGGTGGCAACGGTATCCAGCTGAGACTGGCCCGCGACCTCAGCAGACGTTTGACTGAATTAGGGTCATACCAGTTTGCTGACAGCTCCATGAGACGCGCATGGGACACACGACGCGTCGTCTTCGTCAACCCGTTAAGTCTCAACCTAACCATCACGAAGATAGGGTCTATTTTGCCTACACAAGGCCTATACCGACCAGTACCGACCGTTCTGTACCGAAAACCTGCTCCTTTATAAAGGCACCCTTACGGATTATCTGATTCTGCTGAAAATAGGCATGTGGCATTACAGAATGTTTTCTTCAGAATGAATATTGAACTGGATTTTGTTTTAGCTTGGATTTCAGTACTGGTAGGTAGTAAAGGACTGGTTATAAACTCTGAAAATTTATCCAAAATTTATAACCAGTCCGTTTTCATTATAGTTTTTGAGTCCTTTATGTAAGAAAGTTATAAAATAGCGGTACAATTACGAAGCGATTTGCGCGAGGCCTACGAAACTACCAGTCTCATTTTTTTTTAATGTTTCATAAAACCATTTCGAAAAGTTTTACCAATAGTGCCCGGTCCAAAGCTATTCAAACGCTAACAAATCTTAGTTTTTCTATAGTTTTATTTTATTTTTTATTACTTTTTTCGCAATACTTGAACACTACACCATTCTAATTCATGAAAAAGGTTTAAAATTCGAAAGAGAATGTCGAATGCGCTTTGAATATTTAGAAAGTAAATTAAATGTTCAGTTTAGTTAACGATTTAGGCCGAATTCTGTAGTGGGCAGCCAAATCACGAGGATTGTCGAAGTTTCAAGTATTCGTTCCAATGTGAATGGTAGAGTCATTCATATTGAACCACGTATTTTTTGCGGCATTCAACTGCTCTTACAACTTATTTATGACCCATAAAGTATAGTTGTACTAAAAAAATATCTTTTAAGTTGTAAATAATTATCTTTTATTTTGACAAAAACAATATTCAGTATAAAAACAATACAATTGATGAAAGTTATTAATCGCGCTGAAAAATGTAATCGCCTGAAAAAGCAGTTCTCTCCTACAAAAGCACATAGCCTGCCGCTACCGAATGCAAGTCCTTATGACTAAGTAACAAGTCTTGCCACCGTCTGTAAAAGTACCCACATTTGCAGAAAGCTATTGTGAATTAAAAAAAATCCCCTGAAAACCCGCAGCGATTCGTAGGTTACAGGATAATAAAACCGGGATTTATTATCGGGCCTGACTCTGGTTAAATTTCGCAGGATTAATTAAATATTTTTGGTTATCGGTTGGGTCATTCCATTTCATTTCACATACCAAATGGAATAGTGTCATTTATGGTGATTTATGGAAAAGTAAAAAGAATATGCTCTCAAAACGGTAAAGCATTTATTACATCGTAAGAAAACCGGCATGCCCTAAAACCATAAAATTCGAAGACTATTGTGACATCCAGCAACCCGCACTAGGCCCGCATGGTGAATTATGGCACAATCTCTCTCACAGAGAGGAGGTCTGTATTCCAGCAGTGGGAACATTATAGGCTGATGATGATAAAAAGAAATGGTACGGTTTTAAATGCGTTCCACAGAGTGAAAGTCATACTTCTGAAAAAGAAGTCACAATTCAAACGATCTCATTTGGCTATGGTGTCCTGTCTTGTTACAGCAAACAACTTCGATACACGAAAAAATACCAAACGGGCTCCTTAGATAATGCAATTGATTTGAGACCCTCTACTTATTTGAAGTCGGTTAAAAAAGCAATTTTCGTCCGAACTCAAAACAAAACATTTTAATCAAAAGAGATAATCAGCTGATCACAAACGCTAGCTACAATTTGACGATCGAGTTTCCGCAATGCAGTTTTAAGAACTTCAAGCTTGAGTAAACAATGTAATTTTAAAAACTCATAAAGAAGATCCTCGTCAACCTCACCTAACTGGGTGTAACCATAAAAGATGATCAACTGACTTAGTACAAGTGCACAAATTAAATGACTTAATACTTACAGTGTTTACAGTATAAACTTTTTACTGCTCAAATCTTGTTGAGGTGGAAGCGTAAATACTTTGTTGCAAACCTCTTTGAGGATGGAAGGAACACGTTACTTAGTTTTGATCTCCTTGCGTCTTTCTAAGGAAGAGGCGGGACGCGTGATTCAGAGGACAGCGTCCACTTCACAACCCAGCCGCCGAGGGAGATACTCACAGCAACGGACGTCCCGGGGCGATTTTCAGTAGGCGCGGGCACGCGAACGGGAGTAATGGGTGACCCCTCTGTGCCTGCCGTCCGATCATGGACCATGCCCGGGTCGACCACTCGAAAGAGCTGTCAGCAATATGACGGGGTCCCTCTTGGAGAGCCAAATCCTGCCTGGGTTGTGCCGCTATCTTATTAGGTGACCGGTAACGTAAGGGGCTATTGAAGGACACTGTGGGTTTTAGTCAGTCCAATCTTACAGTCCCGCCCTGAGTTGGAGGACTCATTTGTCGATTTTAACAAGTAAAAAAAAGTCATTTCCTAACCTATGCAATCATGGTTCGACGCCATTGTGTGGTCGTGCCGACAGAGCGCCCATTCTGATGTTCCGAAGAAAATCAGTGAAATATGAATACGATTACGTTATGAACAGCCAAACCGTTTTGACAGAATCTTGATACACGGGACTGATCGCTTTGGTTAAGTTAGGGGTTATTCTTCCGGTGGGAAGGATGAATAAACGTTTATGGTTAGTAGCTGCTATGAGTAGAGACCAAATTAGTCATGTATAGACCAAATCACCTATGTATTTTAAACAGCGGTGTTCGTTGGTATGAAATAAAATCCGTGATGATCTGTTGAATAATAGGCAAGAGACTATTATGCTCTAAAAATAAACAGTAAATTAAATTCACACTCTGTTCACAAAGTAAATAGGTAAGTATAACGTTTTGTTAGTCTAAAAATAGAACTGAAAGTAATATTTTTAAGAATTAAAAACGAATTTTATTTCTTTTGCTTCGTCAATAAAACCTAGCTTCTTTCGACCACGAACACAGAACTTTCAATTCTATTTTAAAGTCTGCCCACGATTTCACAATGGCATGTCCATACGTACAGTCACGAGCAATATCATGTAAACGCCAAACAAAATTCAAACGCAATTTTCTCGGAAAATGTTGGTCTCCACTTTGAAATAAGACCTATTTCGTTATAGTATGGCTTACAAAATAGAAGTCTAATGAAAAAATCAGAAGTTTAATCAATGCGGTAGCAGAACATCGTTTTTGAATACTGCTTAGTGTTTACATACTTTTGCTCGTGACTGTACACGCATTGCCTTACAACAGTTAGGTAGGTAACAAGATGTCTTTTGTGCCCGCAACCTAATTACGTAACATACCCAGCATGGCAATAGGTACAGTGGTTAGAGTGATAGGTGTGAATGTTAATAATAATAATATAATAATAATATTTCACAACTATCACACAACGCCATCTAGTCCCAAGCTAAGCAGAGCTTGTGTTATGGGTAGTAGACAACTGATAAACATACTTATATATTTCTAAATATATACATACCTATTATAGATAAATTACACCCAGACAGAACAAATGATCACACAATCATCACACAAACATTTGTCCTGGGTGGGAATCGAACCCACGACCTCCGGCATAGCAGTCAGGGTCACTAACCACTAGACCAACAGGACAGTCAAATGTTGATGAATGGAGAGGAAAAACTAGACGGCACGTTTGGCGCAGTGGCTGAGCAATTGGACTACTGCGCTGAGTGTCGCCGTTCGATCCCGGTACGGAACAAATATTTGAATGATGTGCAAGTAGTTGTTCCAGGTCTAGGTGTTTGTGTATGTGAGTTTCCATGTTTGTAAACGCATCCACGATACTGGATATGTGGGGCAACGTTATTATAAAAAATAACATTGATTTTTGTTCATTGACTCCGAGCCTTAATTGACTCGCTAGAGTTTTGATTGCTGATTCATTCAAGTGGATCACGAGCAATGAATAACGACATCGAGAGAACTTTTCGTGAATTTCGTTTCTCGGTTACGTTACAAAATCGAAGAGATTTTTTTTTAGAAAATATTATTTCGTATCGCGTTATAGCAATATCATTAAACAGTGCTATAACGACACCCTTGTCATTTCGGCACTCGAATGTAAATAACAGGGCACCGTGGTTGGGTTGTAAAAATGACGAAGTACGGGATAAAAAGAACATGCTACACCATCCCGAAAAGAATCGGGACAAATAAAATTGAATGCAACACTATGGCGACGATATAAACTACATTCAAATAACCCTGTATTAAAACGATTTAAACAGCTGTAACACCAAACCCTTTATCAAAAAAACTCGATGACATCCACCGAAGCAAAAAATGTTCTCAGGAGACATAAAAAAATTATGCCTAAAATATTTATAAAGCGTCGAATATTTGAAAGAACGTTTCCGACTCGCTCTGGGGAGACATGAATCATTAGAACATGGAGATCGCCCCCGGGACGAGTGTTTGTTCCGAATATGCTAAATTATACCGACCAGACAGTTTATGCAGAAGTCCTGCGCCTGATCCATCTTTATTATAGGCTTCAGGGAACGCAGATTATTTAATCGATACTCGTAATTTACTGGCCAATTTCAAATACTGGAACCGAAGCTCGATTGACGTACTTTTAATACCTCGCTGCTCTCAGGATTTTACTTTAGAATCCCTCGCTGAGCTCGGGTTCCACTCTGGAATCTTAACCTCCATTCTGGATTAAGAAAACACTCTTGCCTTTAAAATAGTTTCCTCCCTAGAAAAACAATTTTATATTTACTCTGGAAATGAGCTTTTCCGCAGATACGACAGTGGAGTAACACTTTTTCGCATTCCAAAGTAATGTATTGCATAAGAAACAACATGTTTCTTACCGCAATACCTGCGAGGTTTTTATGTTTTATGCCCATGTATCATTTATATCTCAATGACAAACTTGTATGACTGCTGAAAGGCAAAGGAATGGTTCTGAAAATTCTTCAAGTTTTCTGTAGCAAGACAGTCTTTGAAGATATACGAGTATGTATGTGAGGCTCTTTTATGCTACTGCAGTAACTCTAAGCTCGGTATCAGGCTTAGGGGAGACGAAACCTATTTTCAGTGTAAGAATAATCTTGTTATTTCTTGAAAGATTAGTTTGTAAAGAATATTTTGCTGGATCTCCTAGGATTTGTTCTTCTATTATGCTTGCTGTATATAGCTCCGTAAAATGGTAAAGATTAAAATAAAATGTTCATCAAAAACAATAGAACTGTACTAAAATCCAAAGTGCTTTAGTACGTATCAGTCGGTGGTCTTGAGGACAAGACATTACTCGCTTATTTTCTTAGATTATACTTATGATACTTATCTAAGAAAATTTTCGTAGCGGTGACGTAGGATTGCTACGCCAGTAGTCAAACGTAGCATTGCTACGCCAGTAGTCAATCGTAGTAGCTGCTACGCCGCGCCGTCAGTATTTGAGACATAAAGTGAACTGGAACTTTGACAATTTCAAATTGACAATTTTCAAGGGAAAAATTAGTCCCTTCTTCGCACACCAGAGGCGCTGTTCCATTTTTTCATACAAGAAACCTCAAGAAACGCTGTAAATACTGTAAAGTAAAAAAGTGAAAATTCGTGCTAACCGTACTGTAACCTTAATTACCTACTACAACCCCGTTAAAAAAACAAACTTAAATATAACTTCTACAGACAACACAACATGAAAGCAATAAAATAAAACAGTTAACGAACATGCAGTATAACAAGTTAAAAACAAATGGTTTTCCATAAAAAAATGTCGGTATTGTAGCACTGAAAAAAACCGCGTCACATACGTAAACTACGGTAGCTTCAGCTCGTAAATTCGAGCTGTATTCACGTCGGCCATATTGTTTGAAAGCTGAACTAAGTTCGTTAAGCCTTCAGAAGCCTCTTAGCATCACGTGTGAGGGAATTCCTCGAAGATAATGTATTGGGAATGTGGAGGTTGAGACACTAAACTCGGTTTCCTAGATTTTCAACTCTCGACGCTGTACCTAGTGTTCAAAATCCAGCGATCAGGGTATCAATTATGTCATTTAGGTTTCACTATTCGTAAACACGGTAATTGATTTTCGTTTTGACAATGGAAAGCCTAAGTTTACACCGGAATTAAGTCGACGAAGCACGACTTTTTGCAGTATAATGGTATAATGTAGAGATCGCACGGTATTTCCCTGTAGCGTCTGTTTTGTAAAGATATAATTAGTGGAGCGTTGACGTGTGTACTCGACTTTTTTCTACGATATAGTATGAACAGCCGCTAACATAAAAACTCACCAGAAAAAAGGGGTATGTCTATGTTAATAGGAGTTCGAAACTTGACTTTCAGACTCATACCGACTTAAAACCACTCTGTTCCCTCAATTGCTTCTTGCATTCCAGAGCCTAAGTAATCCCGTGAACCTAGCAGGTAAAACAAAGACAGTGATAATAACTTTGCTATGCTAATAGTAAGGTCACAAAAGTAATCTTTTTATATATCATGTTACAAACACATAAAATCCTTCAATAAGAGTGCCATCAAAATTAAAACCATAAAAAGGGTTACCGAAATCAGATGACATATTATTATGTAAGCACGAATGTCGTGGAATTAATTACATAAAACAAGTAATGCCTTGAGAAAGCAAGACTGCTTCAACTCCCAACAAGACACGCAAGTCTAGTATTCGTTTGTCTTTATACGGTAACATAATCATTTACAGTTTAGGTATAGTGTGTTGGTCAGGTCAAGGTAACTGATGAATGACACATGCACCGCAGGCAGTTTGTCATGTAACAACATAATTATATTTATCACAACATGACGCAGAGGTGTGCACTGGCACTGTACAGTGGGCTTCATGAATCGGGTAGCTCAGTTACAAACGTAGATGCTTTCAAAAGGGGAAACCACATTGTGAAGCTTACTTTACGTTATACATGTAACATTTTGATGATATTCTGCAGTGTACTTTCCTTTAGCTATAGTAACTGAACCTATAGTGTACTTTTCTGTCACTATAGTAGTTTTTTTATAGTTATAGTTACTGAGTCCACATTTCGCTATGTCCCTGGTCTGGCTGGCTCCCATATCAACACTGCGTACATCCTGACTGCAGCAAAGAAATTATTGATGAATAAGAAAACCTAACCAAAGACATACAAATTGCTTACATACAATTGACTTACTTACCTACATTTTTGTCAGGAAACAAAAATGCAAGAAGTGGAAAAAAAGGAAAAGACCTCCAACCTGTTACCACTCAGCATCGGGTGCCAACAAATTAAAGAAGGCGAAAAAATATGAAATTAGAATCTTATCAGAGAGCCACATGAAACATACAACTTTATAGTATATTCTAAAGAAACTTTTCGATTAAGGGCACGTAATTCGGAATCAACCTATTTTTGATTCAACGGCAAACAATCAAATATTCGTTTTTCGATCTGAAAAAAATGTATGTTATAGTTCAATAAACTGTCTATGTTATTTTCCAGTTAAAAACGCGATATTTATAACTTGACTCGATCAAAAAAAATCGCGAAAATAGAGATTTTTTTAACGTTTTTTGAGTGGTACTTGAAGTAGATCAAACTTTTGGTCCTGAAGAATATATCAATAAATTGGTAATGATGTTTGTCAGAACTTTATCAGGTTACTTTTTCATTTAATAACAATTTTAATTTATAAAAAGACGTCAATGTGTTTGGGCACATACGCCGTTTTATTCTAAGCACACATTCACTATCGTCCTCTCATCTTTTGCCTTTCAAAAGTAGTGTCATCACTGTCGCTCGTTGACGAATCAGTCAGCCAGCGTGGCTCTTACAGACTAGACCTATGACACTTTTTTTCTGATCGGGGCTGTCAGATTTTCGTAATAGAAAAATTGGAAATTGAGAAAAAGATAGCGTAGGCTTATTGATTATTCAAAATATGTTTAGGCATATATACGCTGTGTTTAATGGGACCTGATTAAACGGACATGGCTGTAAAATAGACCTATAAACTTTCTATTTTCAATAACATATTATTTTCATTAATAAATATTGAAAAGAAACCGAACTTACTGAATTTAATTGCAGGAAATTTCTGACGCACAGACATTCTTGATGTACGGAGCAAATAAGGGATTTGAGAGAATGAGAATTTTAGAATACGTATAATATACATTACGAATTGTTTCTATCAATATAATAAATTACTCACAGGTACCTATATCAATGTTATCGTGATATCGTAGTACGGTTCTTGTTCATCGTTCTGCAATATTTTGCATTCTCCATCGTCCAATACTTTTGGATCTATATAACATTTCACGTGAACTATTCTTATTAGTACTGAATTTCAGTCAACAATAATTATGTAACTGAAAACAACCACTAATGGTATCGAATTGCAATATAGGATAAGATGCACTTCACTTTTATTATTATTTATTTCATTTCGTCAAAGATTTATAACAATTTCGAAGAAACAGGATTAAAATAATTAAATGAAAATTACTGTATTGTCAATATTTTGAATACTTCAAGATTACATGTCACCCATGTCACCTACAAATAAGGAGTAACACCCACAACGCTGTTAAATATCGCATAAAGCTCCATTCTCACTAGCGCTGTTTTTTGGACGTAAAAAAACGCGGAGTTTTAACAAAAAGGTACATAAAATTGAACTTAACTGTCACCGCCTAGCATTTAAAATCAAATGGAGTTTGAACAAAAACGCCGCGTTTTATAATCGTTGACGTTTGAACAGATACAATATACATTTTTTTCTATTTCCCATGCCCAGAAAAAAACACTTGTGCGATTGGCCACAAAGTACTGCGAATGCGATGAAAAATCGGTGGTTGTTGCTCAGTCTCACCATGTGTTCAGTACAAGTTGTTTGTCGCTCTATTTAATTTTTTTTGCGACGTGGTTGAAAATCATAATTATCTAAGACCAAATGTACAATATTGTTTTTTTTTTAAAGAATTTAGACGTACTTGTCTAGAATATAAAGAATAATTAGTAAATTAAAAAAAATAGTGATCGTGATTCAAGTTTTGTGGCGCGTTTACAATCTGTTTTACTAGGAATTAGCATCGCCTAAACGACACTGCATTAGTTTCATAGAAATTACTCTTTTTAATATTGTATTTAGTAATAGTTTTTCTAAATAATAGCAATTTTATTTTTACATGAAGTGTGATATTTTATCCTACAAAAAAATGGGAAAGGCACGTTCGCGGGAAATTTATAATTTTGGTTGCTCTAATAGAACGAATAGAGGATGACACTACCATCATTTACTTCATTTAGCCAGCTGCTAAAGTGCAGCAGTAACAAAAGTTCTCCATCTTGTTCTGATTTCCCGCCAGAAACGTTAAGAAGTCTTTTTATGGCGATCGGACAAAAAACCTGCAATTTTGTTGTATAAATAAAATAAAATGTGTTTAAAATTTAAATTTTAAACACATTTTATGAATAATTTGGTGTTGTAATTTAAATGCATAATAGAATTAGAATAATATAAATTCCATATTCTTTGTAGTTTTTTTTAATAAACATTTATTTATCGAAGTTCTAATTTTGATAATGTTTTTCCATGCATCAGTGAAAAAATTGTTCTTAAATTATACACAAAACATCGTATGATCATGATGATGATGAATTGATGTTAAAAGAGATAAAAAAATATGTTTTTAAATTCAAATCAGTAAATGTTTTATTCGTAAAATGTGTACCGGTACACACCACCAGATGGTGAAGGGCGTCCCGCTTTGTGAAAATGTGAACGCATGTTAATAAAACGCTCCGCTCGTGTGTTTGGGGCATTATAGATAATTTGGTATTGTCATTTTGGCACAGTATGCCAATGCTCATAAATTTTCTAAAAAATAGTAGTTTTTTTTTTGTTATCTGGGGACATCAAAATCTGTGTCAAAATGTTATAAAATATATTTAGGTCTGTGAATGGACAAATATATTTATAAAATATTTGTTTGCATCAACAGGTATTTATATCATTTTGTATTCGTAAATGCATTGACATCCTTGTGATAAAATATTTCTACTAGAGTAATAAATGTATTTTGCGTGAAGGGAACACTGTATGAAATATTGAAGTTTTAGAAATGAAATACATAAAACTTAGGTTTTCAATAATTTCGCGACAGTGGCGCTGGTGGCGGGGAAATCGTCAAACTTTCCCCGCTCATCGGACGTCGATTTTGCAAAATATGAGAGCCTTAATGCATACTACGACACGCTAAACGCGATGGTGCGGACTTGCTGTCTGCTTCGGTTTAGCATAAACTAAGTATGCGGATGACATTTTTCACTCTAGTGTTGCCTCAAATATCTTTGCATTTATGAACGAAAAGTAGCAACATAAAATACTTGAGACGTGAATTTACTTCGTGATCCACTACCATTTTGCAAAGTAGGAATCGCATTGTAGTTTGTTTTATTTGAAATCGATTTGTATTTAATAAAACAAGTCCTTCGTGTCAAAGGAAATCAAAAACTTACTAGTTTATTGTTCCGTCGACATCCCGCGTAATGTATGTCAGTCATAACTGTCATGGCCGCGTTCCCGCCACTTTTATTGCGGGAAGCCTACAGGATCCAATCGGCAACACATGTCCCGCTTCCCCAGTTGTTTCCAGCAAATGGCGGAAACGTAATATCGTCCAAATTATGTATGTTTGCACGATGTTTCCTTTCTGTTTTTGCTGGGAATATGAACAAAAGAGATCTTTAGAAATCCATATTTTCTTTTACTGACTTCAAGTTTTTGTTCCAAAAAGAAAAATCTATGCGTTGTTTGTAACGAAGTGTCTTTTAGACCACATTTTTAAACTACAACGATCTCTTGCTCTTAGAATGACATGCACAAGGGACATTGTTGAAGAACATAATGGTTTTTGGGAAATTCAGAATGACATGCCTAATTTCAAATTAACGCCTGCTTGCTCATTTTCTTCAAAAGGCTACGTGACAAAATATGTTTGTACAACTATAGCTACATTTTTACTACATTGTATTTTGTATAGGCAACACCAAAAACACGTAGGTGCCTAATTATTCACACCCAATAGAAAGAAAGTCAGATGCATTTGTTTTCCGTAACCTTCGCGCCTTCCGCGAGCAAAAACGTTGAAACGTGTCGTCTAAAAACTGGAGTGAAATATAGCGGTGCTAGGCAGTCAGCTCCTCGCAGGTAGACTACCTGACCTGACTATTTATAAATTGTTGCTAGCTTGGAACCTAGCACATTCTGCACATTACTGTCTACTATGACCCTTTTAACTTGCGTCGGGTGAGAAACTTTGATAAAAAGGGTCACTATCCATTACTATCCAATTTGGAGGGTTAATTTGCTTTGATGTTAATGTGCTCATATTTCTTCTCCTTAATTGATTAAGCGCCGGCTTTAAACATACATGTATTGACTATATCTGGGGGATCTTTGGAGGAGGCCTTTACCCAACCTGGGGTCCTTGCAGAAGATATAAACTAACACAACTAACAAAACATAAATAATTACCTAAGAAACTTCATCATCATCAGCCGGAGGACGTCCATTGCTGAACATAGGCCTAAGAAACTTACCCACTAAGTAACACTTCTAACTACTTCTAAGAATTTGTGTTTTTTTTTTTTAAATTTTTAACTTCAATTATTTTATTATTGTCTTTACTTCACTATTAACTAAAATATTATAAAGCTGAAGAGTCTAATTCGCGCTAAACTCGGGAACTGCTGATATGAATAGAAAACATATTATTATGTTGGATAGTCCATTTTTCGAGGAGAATAGACTATCCAACATAATGACAACCTACGTATTTCCATACAAAAAAAAAGGTTCGAACTTTCCACGTTGCTATTCTTTGAAATAATGAGACATTAGGCGTTTTTCCATTAGACGGCACGGCAACGGCAACGACAACGGCGACGGCGACGGCGCCGTCGCCGTTGCCGTTGCCGTGCCGTGTAAAAGCGCCCATTCATTTCCAAGTCAGTAATGCATTGAAACAGTAGTAGGTACACTACAGCTTTTTGCGCCAAGCAATGCATGGATCATAGATCACAGATCACTTGTTAGTCAACACGCTTTTAAATATCAAGGCACTGTCTTCACCAAGTTGACATTTAAACAAACAAACCTAAGTGGATCAATTGTTAAGTTTATACACTATAAAGACTGTATTCTTAAAGTTATAAAGTTGAAAACGGCACCCAAATGTTTGAGAAATTAACTTAATGTAAATTTCTAAAAAGATGGTAGAAGTTAATGCAAAATATAAATTCTAAATTCGTAAGAAACTAGCAGCTATTTCACATTTAGGAAGATCCGTCTTTTTGTCGTTTCTTGACGAAACGACCCTCATATCCACGTCAAATGCCGTTTTTTAGACAAATGTTAAAGAGATGTTTAACTATTTTGTAGCGGTCGGTTACTATCTTATTCATTTTGAAACTACTACGTTCAAAAATACATATTCTATTAGAATTGTATTATGTTCTATAGCATTTAACTAACAGTTTAATGGAAAACAACCTTAGTAAAACATATATTCACACACCAGCAAAATCGTTATTTTCATCCCCAAACACACACTTGTCTGACAATAGTTCCACAGTCGGGAAAGTTGGATAGCTTGTGACCAGGTGGAGGTACGCCGAGCAACTTGAAACTTTTAGAACGATTCGTAAATCATTTATTTTATAGTTTGTCTAACAATGCACCTGAAACTTTATAGCCGAGTTTATTTAGTGCTTTTCTTGTAACTTTGTAGTTTTACATATATATGTGTACTTCCTACCTGCATAAGTGCATACATAGACGGAAGTAAGTAGATAGGTAGAACTTTCGCAATTGTTGCATTGATACTAATTTATGTTTACGAAAATATAAATCCAAAGTTGAAATAGTTTGCTTATTTGGTTGAACGTGCTAATCTCAGGAACTCCTGTTTGCAATACAATTTTTTTTTTTTTTGTTGTGTAGTGTGGTCCGTTTGTCATTTATTTATTAAAGAAGGCCAACAGGACCAAGCCAATAGGACCCACAGCAGGGGTCTCGAAACCGCAGGTAAGAGAAAGACTGTCATAAAAGTGTTGTTAATAATTGGATTAAATAAATACAACCCTTCGATCGATAGACGTAACGTATGTATTGCAGAAAAGTACATAATGACAGTAGGTCATTAGTTATGTGATAAAATCATTGTATCGTGACAGTCAATTGATAAATGAAGTAGCCATATTGCAAACTCACGCTATGCTTTTATGTGACAAAATATGATAGCAAAACAAAAGATGTCACTTTAAAATAATCATCTATTATTTATTGTTAAAATAAATGAATGAAATTAAAACTATAGAAAACCCTAATTCAATCGCGTGGAGAATACATCCCACAGTGCATCATCTTCATTCTGAATATTAGAAGCTGAAATCCCCCCAAACCTTATGACGGCTCCAGATTAGTGCCGTGAATTCACGCCGCGAA
This sequence comes from Agrotis segetum, assembly GCA_036375495.1. Taxonomy (NCBI): domain Eukaryota; kingdom Metazoa; phylum Arthropoda; class Insecta; order Lepidoptera; family Noctuidae; genus Agrotis; species Agrotis segetum. The sequence continues at coordinate 1,291,324 of JAQSVV010000679.1, read as the reverse complement.
TTCTCGCTGTGAATTCTCGGCGCTATACTGCCACTGATCTTGGAAAAGGCGCGAACGCGCGTGTGCTGTGTACCCCGCAAAAACCATCATCCACATTCTCGTTCGCGCCTGTTCACGGGGGTTCACGGCACTAATGTAATGTGGAGCCGCTATTATATAACACGTTTTCTTTATAATCCGATAGTTATCGAGATAATCTTGATTTTATTTGTATTTCATTTTTATGACCAGAGTCTATCGCTTGTGTGTCATGCACCCCACGCAGCCGTTCACGAACTTTTAAGCACGACCAATTTTCACTAAGGGTTAACGCAATTCTACTCCAAAAAGATGAAAGTTTTATCATATTTGCTGATTGGAAATCCTATCTATTTACCTTTCGTACATGAAAAAACCCGTATTTCAATAAAAGGCTCAAACCTTTCTATATTCAATACATTCAAATAGGTACCTAGTTCTAACCCTATTTCGACAGGTAAGACTACTAGGTACTCGAGATTCCATTTCGAAGGCACGTCACGCCGAATTCAGACTCGGCACATATATTTGTATGGCCTACTTGAACTAATATTTGTTTTCAGTCTGTGATATTCTTGCATTATACGATTTGTATTTGTATGAGCAGCCGTCTAAGGGTGTTATGTTGTGAAATGTAGGTTATTTGTACAAGCATTAGTGTAATACCAAGTTTATGTTTCTTGTGATTATTACGTAAATATTGTCCTTATGATGACGATTTCAGCCTATGTTAAAGTGTAAATAGAACCGTTCTATTACCATAAATAAATTACTAACACTGAAGTACTGAAGCGAGTAGGTCAAACGCGCAACTTCATGCAGACCATCAAAAAGAGAAAAGTGGCTTACCTTGGTCATGTCTTTAGAAATGACAGGTACGAACTGCTGTAATTCATAATGATGGGCAAAATTGCGGGAAAACGAGGAGTAGGCCGAAGAAAAAATTCCTGGCACCGCAACATTCGAGAATGGACCGGAATCAAGAGTGCTGTAGAGCTGTTACACCTCGCCAGGGATAAAGAGAGATTTTTAAGTCTGATGACCAACCTCCAGTGATTGCAGAGGAACGAGAAGAAGAAGAAGATTACCATACCAAGAAAACATTAACGGAGGACAAATTGGTCCAGATTATCTTGTCCTTTATAAATATCTACAATTTCAGACTTGTTACTACATCCAAGAGATCCAAGAGTTCCTTTACCAAAAGTGAAAGTATATTAGAGGAAGAAAGTTCATATTTTTGCTGACGAATTATATAATACATACATATTACAATAAACAAAAGCCCCTATTCATAATTTTATGATCAATTTTTATGACAGCTTGTTGCGTTATTAACATCGGCAATGCGGTGACAGAACATCGGTACGTAGGGAGGTACTTCCGCACGCGACCTTATAACTGCCCGTAAATAAAACATTATAATAATGATAATGTAAAAAAAAAATTATAATGTGACATAATATGACACTAGAGTGATGCATGGAAACAGTAAGTACAGCCCCGGATCTACGATTTTTTCGAACCGGGGCAAAAATTTGATAGTGGTGCCCCCTCCCTTCAGTGTTTGAGAAAAACCGACGAATGAGTAGCATTTTTGTGACCATTTGTGATAAACATAATAATAATATTCCACAACTATCACACATCGCCATCTAGTCCCAAGCTAAGCAGAGCTTGTGTTATGGGTACTAGACAACTGATAAACATACTTATATATTTCTAAATACATACATATTATAGATAAATTACACCCAGACACAGAACAAATGATCGTGCTCATCACACAAACATTTGTCCTGGGTGAGAATCGAACCCACGACCTCCGGCATAGCAGTCAGGGTCACTAACCACTAGACCAACAGGACAGTCAAATGTTGATGAATGGAGAGGAAAAACTAGACGGCACGTTTGGCGCAGTGGCTGAGCAATTGGACTACCTGCGCTGAGTGTCGCGGTTCGATCCCCGTGCGGAACAAATATTTGTATGAAGTGCAAGTAGTTGTTCCAGGTCTAGGTGTTTGTGTATGTGAGTTTCCATGTTTGTAAACGCATCCAGATTACTGGATATGTGGGGCAACGTTATTATAAAAAATAACATTGATTTTTGTTCATTGACTCGAATTTACAAGCACGCCGCGCGCCGCTTCAGAATCGTTATTGACTTATGCAGAAAATCAAGAGATCCACAAATTCCTATGATACCTATATTTTGATGTTTTTCAAAAAACTGTAAGACCTTGACCCAAAGGCAAATGCCCAGTGTGGCCACTGGACACAAAATTTGAACGTTAGCATCAATTACGCTCCAAGCCATTGTGAACGCACGTCACGGCTAATGAAACTGCGACAATCTGCGGGCAATACATTACAATACAACTACTGATACTATTGTATCTGGTCGTAAATGTCCACTAATTGTAGACGTATTGGAAGATCTTACTAGATGCATCAATAGTTGTAAGGAGCTCCATTGTAATATAATATCACTAGTAGTATTGTTCCGTTGATTTAGTAGTCGCTAGCTCTACTACAAAGCATGAGGTCCTAGGCACAATAGGCTAGTTGCCTAAAAAAATGTAATTAGCCCGTCTTTTAGATTATTCAAAAATAAGGGACACGTATTTTTTTATTTGTAAATTAGACCGAAAATGACAAAGATATAGCCTATTAAAGTTACGTGTGACGTCACGATGCGTGGCATTTTTCGCGCAGAGTGACGTCACAGGTAACTTAAATACGCTATTATCTTTGTTCTTTTTTGTTTAATCGAAAAAAGAAAAAATACGTGTCCAATATTTTTTTATAATCTAAAATACGGACTAAACAGAATGTAATTATTTTGACCCTGGAAACTACCCTATTCCCAGGCTTAGCGGAGTGTTATTGGGTTATTCAGGATTTTTGCAGTAGCAGCTCTGTGCCCGTTTAATGGCGACAGTCTGGTCACTATTACCAAAAAACATTTTTGTATGAAAAATTGTCAAATGTGTCTTCCCACCCTGAGTAGAGCGGAAAGGACTATTAAACTCGTACTGACTAAAAACTACCATATTACTACGGTTGTCCTTAACTTTCCCGTGACCGATTACCTACATAATACTAAAAAATAACTAAGCAATATGTGAGTGGGAAAAATAAACATTTCCTCAATTAAAATCTTAATTATAAACTGTATTTTATCAAGATTCGCGAAACCACACGTTACCTCGTTTAACCACGGAACTCTTAACTGCGTTCCACACCCCATTGCCTAAAATTGGATTTAGCAAAATGACACTAAACATTCATTGCCACTAATACAGGTGTATTAAATTTGGTTTAGATAACAAAGCTGCTGGTTTAGCATTTATTGTATGGTTTACGATTATTACTCGTAGTTCAATTTGTGGTTGGTATACGCCATTGTTCTTTTAAAATTCGAACGGCAACATAAAGAAGCTTACGGCGGCGTGCGATAATTATAACGTGTGACATGATGACAGGTATAAGTGGTGTACCCAATCATCATCATCATCATCATCAGCCTATTATTGTTCCTACTGCTGGGCCACAGGCCTCCTCTCTGTGAGAGGAGAGGAAGTAATAAACAAAATCAAGCGACATCGTTCACCGTGACGATTTTCGCGCCAACCTAAGGCTAGCTACACACACAAAATAATATTGACAATAAATTACGTACTGTCAATAAAATTGTGCGTGTGCGGCCTGTATTGCGGGATTTGGTTTTATTTCATTTGGTTTCGATTTATAATGACAATCTTGCATTGACAATATTATTTTGTGTGTGCGGCTAGCCTAACATTATTGCGCCAAAATCTGTCACAAACAACCTGCATCTGCAGCATTCCTGTCACTATTTCCTGTCATTCGGGAATTTTATTGCATCCTCAACATTGCTGTCACAATTTCCTTACATTCGGGAATTTCATTGCACAAGACTTCGAACAAAGGCTTTACTTAGCTAAGCGTCGACTTTAATCGGAGACACTTCATTCATCTGACACTTGTAAATGAATGTCGCGTATATGCAAACTACGCTTCGCAGGTTTTGTTTAATTCATGGTTGACTGCTTCATGTGAACATAACTCTTGTTCTTGGTCTTGTGTTATTTATGTGGATGTAATCCGCTGGGCGCTTGCGCTTATTGTCCTGTGAAGTGTGTCTAAATTCAAGAGGGTAGTGATGAATAGCATTAAAACCTCAGGTTTACGCAGTAGCTGATCCACTGACAGTCATAGTGCTGCTTCTTGCGGTTTCGATAAATATTTGTATTATCTTCAATTCGGAGCTATGGATCCGACTTTTATGAGAACTTTAATATTTGGAAACGCACCCATGAAATAAGGGAGATTCTTAGACTTCTAAAGAGTTTTAAAAAATATTTGGTGTTAACCGCCTATTTTTTTAAACTGTTCAAAAAAAATTAAATATGGAAAAAAAGGTGTCTAATTATCGTAATTCCTAAACCGCCCATTTCCTTTAATTTGCCTTTGATTCATTTCTGGCAATATTAAAGCTCTTGATAAGATTTTTAAACAGTATTTTCCGGAACGAAAAGGAAAAATTATAACAATGAAAACGGTTATGAACGCCATTATTCTTTACTTGTGTCGAGATACAACTGTATCTGCGCGATTTCAAGTGGTCTAAAAAGGCCAATTTAGCAGTATCATGAAATGATTTGGATAATACTCGTAATACGTACAACGAATCGAATTTTCAGTTTTACTTTTATCGGAATTCATATTATAATACTGCTTAACAGGCCTTTTAGACCCACAGACCTTAATTCTATAATTAATTCGAGATCATTAATAGCCCGTAAAGCTCAGCACAAGCACTAAAAATTAATTACTAAGTATAAACAATTTAAGGTGATTAAATACTTAAGTCTTGCGTTTTTGCCAAAACAATACAGCGAAGATCCAACTTTATTTTCTGAGTGTTAAAGTGCAAAATTCATGTGCCTTAATTAGTTTTGGACAAAGGATCCGTGATGTTTATGAGCTGTGATTAAACATTCAGGCTGGCTACAAAAGTAGGGATGTGCCGGATCGGTCGCATTGCGGATATTTTTAGTGCAATGTTCTTAGGTGTCTGTTAGCCGTGCTTAGGCAGTTCTTTTTTTAGTACACGCTGTGTGTGCAATAACAGCGTGTCTTAGTGACCATACTATTTGTCGACATAAGATTTGCAAATTCTTGGCAACTAGATGCTTTAATGAACATTTTCGGGATGATTTTCTTTAAAAAAAATTAAATAAACGTACGTACTTCAAAGGCGTCGACATGGCGTATACGTAGGGGTTGTGCAAACTTTGAGGTTGCCTTTCCCCAAGCCTTTCTAAATTACGAATCTCTATGAAATTTCATAGATAAAATATATTAAACGCATTATCGCATGCATCTTGAATTTCAAACATTTTGTATAGAAAGAAAAATTCGAATCGCAAGCACTCAAGCAGGATCTGAACCTGCGACCTCCTGATTTCGCAGTTTCTTTTTCTTTTTTCAATTCCTCTCCAACATATAGCCATCAAGTTTCCTACCTACAAGCGTCAAATTCTTCAATCCATTTCTAACGTCTTATAGTGAATTCGAAAGTTCAAATCCTGCTCGCGGTTCAAGATTTTCGTTCCATAGAAAATGTTTATGAAGTTATTTATAGACTACTGATCACAACTACCTATTTTGAGCCGGCTATTATTTGGTGAGTTAGGTACAAGTTGTTAAAAGACACCTAGATATAGGTAGCTGTTGAACCCTACTTTTAAATAAAGTGCGTCCTTTACTTAGATAAGAGGGATACAAATTGAACGAATCAACTGACTGGAACTGTTTACAAGGGTAGGTAAATTTGAGACCTAAAAGATGAGATTTTTTCTATCCATTTTGTACAAAAAGTTTTTTGTACTTTCCACCAGTTCTTTTTTTATTAAACCATTATGGTAAGGGACTCTATATATTGTCTGTTAAACTAGATTTTTTATTTAGATCTTTGCATTATCCTTGAAGGACTTGCATAAAGTATTTTTAAACAAAACCCCTTTTTGTATACATGGAAAATAGTCACATAATTTAAAGGGTTATTAGGAGAATGAAAGTACCTACCGACATATAAAAAATACAGTAGGTATTTCATACAAAATACAACATTTTCAGTTGACAATCTATGAAAAAACTGAACTTTTTTTTGAACTTTTAGAATTAGTTTCAAAGTAAAAGTTGTTTAAAGTCATAAATATTTTTAAACCACGAAAAATTGTTAATGTTTTACAAATAACCCTGTAAACTAAATGCATTTTGTATTCAAACTACAGCTACCTGAAAACCAGTGAAAGAATAGAGGTACTGTGCCAATCAATCAACACGGACTATCGTAATTTATAGCTCCACAATTCACACGCCTCACACAAATTGCGCCAAAACGTACCGTTCGGTATCCCAAACGTATTGAACCGTACCTTCTGGAATATTGTGTGGAAGATTTTATGATATTTCTGAACTGAAAATATTACTATTTACCTCCACAACCTTTTTTCAGGTTTCTGCAAGTGTAGATGGATTTTCAGCAGTGAAAAGTGATACACAAAAATCTGCATCTTTATTCAACCGGGGGATTGAAAAGTCATTTATACTAATACTAGCTTCCGCCCGCGGCTTCGCCCGCGTGGTGTTTTGATAAAAAGTAGCCTATGTTCTTCCTCAGGGTCTAAAGATTGTCTGTGCCAAATTTCATCAAAATCGGTTGAGAGCTTTAAGCAGTAAAGCGTGACAGACAGACAGACAGAGTTACTTTCGCATTTATAATATTAGTAGGGATAGGGATTATAAAGCTGAAGAGGTTTGTTTGGTTCTCAGAAAGTACTAGTATGATAATACAACACTGCAAAATATCACTCATAAGTAGAGACGTTGTTGGCACTACAACAAAAACTTTGAATGATCCGAGAGGATCTTTGTCAACAAGTCCACGTATTCCAAGACATAACAAAAGGGAATAAAACACAAATCTTGTTTAGAAATCCTCATCAGACGGTGGGATATTGCACTCATTTTACGGCGTCCATTTTACGACAACATTCTCCCACAAAGACACTACAAAGAGCTCTAGTTTCACAACAAAAGTAAGAACATTCACTACCATTTCCCTGCACTTTTAATATCACCATTTTCTCTGTTTATTTTGCACTTTTGTAGTAATATTCACGGAGTAGCCACAGTCATTCATAAACTTGCAAATGTTGCCGCCATTATTTTTACCGCCAAAGTGTTAGCCGCCATTTTTTTGCCGCCATTATGTTTGCCACAGATGCCCATTATGTCTCTTTGGACGATTGGATTGTGATAAACTTTATAAATGTGTATGTAAAGGTATAACCGTATGTTTGGCCGTGAATTATCTCTGGGTCAGTGGAGAATTTGAATTGAAGTTGACTATACTTACTGTGGTATTCAATGAATTCAGTATACCCTTAGCACGAGTTTTCAGTATTTAAGGCGTAAAATAAACTGGAACTTTGACAATTCCAAATAACAATTTTCAAGGAAAAAATTAGTTCCTTCTCCGCACACCAGAGGCGCTGTTCCATTCTTTCATACAAGAAACGCTGTAAATACTGGAAAGACGCTGTAAAGTAAAAGAGTGAAAACTCGTGGTAAGGGTACTGGTAAAGGAACAGTGAATAAGACGGGGATGCAGGGTAGGTATAGGTAATGGGGACACACACTTGCGGCAAACTTAACAAAACACTAGCGTAGCGCAACCGCTGTTGCCGTTCCCCGACATAGCTACATTTGCTTTTTAAGCACAAACAAGAACTTTTCATGGCAAATGATTGTCAGTTCGTCTGTTTATCAATCAAAACTGTTTTTTGGCATTATCATCAAATGAACATCCCGATCTATGTGAAGCAAAAGGGAAACGACGACGACGAACCGGTTCCTTTAGTTGCCCTTTGCGTTCGAAGGCCGCGCTAACCTTAGTAGAGAAGTACTTAATTAATAAAGCTATAGTTATATTTTTAAACGCAATAACGCCTGCGTAGCGTCTTCGCAAAGATATTTTTAATTTTTCGTTTCTTTAAAAATATCTTTAATAAAGCTATGTTACACCAAAAGACATTATGTAAGCGCTCCGCTGCATTTTCAACCCCCGACTCAATGATAAGAGCTAAAATACCAACTTTAAACGGTCTCGTTTGTTTTTCTGTAATGTAACATTCGCAAGAATAGTCATTAAAAGTAAATGCTCAAGTTCAAGAAGAATTTTCATATTTACGAGTACTTTATTCGTGACAATTCTGAAAATGCCATTAAAAAGTCTAAAAACCACAAACAATTTAAGAGGCCGAGGTTGCAATTAATTAGGTGCTTGTAGAGCACAATGGCATTTGCAAAAATATTTAATTCCAATGCCGTACATTCTTTCTGTAAATAATCACAATAGAAAAACTTTTCAAAGCGTACACTAATTAGCTTTTAACGAAGTTTTAATTTCAGAAGAATTCAGCCGCTTTGGGCTCATTAAACGTGCAATCCACGTAGTGTGCGACCACGATAAGAATGAAACTGCCTCATACAGGCTTTTCTAACTTGTGCGCTCTTAAATAAACAACAATCATATTTTTATTTATTTACTTTATTTTACTTCATCATTTTTTTTTATTTATTTAACATTTCCAATCAAAGCATTTAGTAAGTAGATTGTCAAAGACATAAAAAATATAATGAACTGCTACAAATTGATGGTGCTACCGTCCCAATCACAAGACCAAATAACGGTGAAAGTACCGTAGATGCCATGCCATACCAAGTAGTAGATCTCTATGGAGAAGAACGGGCAAGAAACTACATGGGCATTCTTTTTAGATCACCAAAATTATTACAAAACCTTTGTTACATCATTCATTTTGAGATGGTACATTATATGAGAAATGATGTAGCGAGTTAAAAATGTCCAAGGTAAAAATTACCGACTTCAAAAAAAAGGAGGTTATCAATTCGACCCGTATGTATGTAATATTATCAGAACTGCCCAGTTTTCGTATAATTATTTTAGTCTATATCAGCGTCTGAACAAATGTACCAAATTTCATAAATGTATGTATGTATGTATGTATGTTTTTATGTTTGTGCACGCATATCTCCGGAACTACAAGTCCGATTGAAGTAATTCTTTTTTTTTGTACTAGGTATTGTTCAACTTAGGGTACACTGAAAGTTTCATCAAAATCGGTTCAGTAGTTTTAGAGATACGGATTTTTTCGTTGTGACGCATTACAAGTTTAGTGCACATCATGTAAGAAAACTTTTTATTTTACAAGAATTTGTGTTGAATATTTAATAAATAAACTAAAAAGGGTAAAATAAAAACTTTTTAAAAAAAGTACCGACTTCAAAAACAAATACAAAAAAGCTTAAAATAACCTTTCTTTCGGAAGTCGGTGGCAATAGTCAATGAAATAATAAAAAAATCAAAGCCACCGACTTCCGAAAGAAAGGTTATTTTAAACTTTTTTGTATTTGTTTTTGAAGTCGGTACTTTTTTTAAAAAAGTTTTTTGAGCTTAACCAATCCAACTTACAATTTAATTAAAGGGTTTAATTTATTGGAAGACATCGGACATTGCACGATCACCACATTATTATGCAAGTATAAAAGTACTTTACAATATGCGATTGTTTCGCTAAAAGCGATTATTTCAAGACAACCTTTGGATGACTTTAAAATTAGTTGAAAATATCAAAAATCCAATCTACTTTTCATTTAATATTGACGATCCCATCGGCGTGGGTACCAGAAGCCTAAATAACTGGAACCCTGCGGTCAGGGGTCACGGTCGCGGGTTCTATTCCCGCATCGAGACAATCATTCTGTAAATAATGTAATGCCCCTACTGCGTCAGTTCCCGGGTTCCTAGGTTCTTTCATGCTGAGACCATGTTTTGTGTTTAAAATTTTAAGAGATTATTTTAGATTAATAGAGCCCGAACTGGGGAAGATAATGTATAAAAGCGTATGAATCCTAATAGAGCCATATTTTGCAACATCGCGAAAATTTGCAGATAGTTTTTAGAATTGATAATATCAATACCTATAAGTACTAAAAAAAGCCTTTTATGTTTATTTTTAATGTGTTAGCTTGTTTCATAACGATGCCAAAACCCATAGGTAGATGCAAAACAAAACTTTTGAGATATCGGCATTTTAATGACCCTCTATAAGGCCTTATTGAGAGTGCTTAAAACTTTGGAAACTAATAAATTCTTCTGTTTGACTGAATAAAGTTTATGCGAAGGACTTTTGAGTCTTGCCAAATTCGTTTGTTTAAGTACTTAAAGTAGACTTCATAGTTTTAAACATATTTTTAGTCAATCAACAAGAATTTAAGCTTCAATTTGTGGCACTGACCTTCGTTAAGTCTCCTCAAAATTCTTCTGTCAATTTCATTGAGTGACACGGGAGGTGGCACCAGCGCCAGCGTCACGATAGTTTATCAATGAACTTCATAAATAGCCAGTGTTATTATTATTATTTTTGTAGTATAAATATTATGTGGAGTAGAACGATAGAACCAACGCCTTGCAATATAAGAGTTTGATCTTTGAAAATGCCAACACAATACATGTAGAGTGACTTTCTTAACAGTTGGATAAACTATTCCAGATTATCAGTAATTGAGTGAATATCCCTCGTTTCTCGTTTCTTCATTTTTCCAAGTAAGATTATTCTAGTTTATTGTTTAAAAGTAAAATGCTGTCGTAATGACATAATATCATTTTTCAAGGTTTGAAGTATATTAATTTTAAATCAAGAAATAAAATGTTTAACGTTTAAAATTCGTGTGACAACTTTTCATATCTCGTGAAATGTATCAATTTATAAGCAGATATTCAGAAGCTGTTTTTTATTTAGTCTACGTCTTATAAATAGTTTCCAAAAGTTTCATAAACATCTTTGATCACCAGGAAGTTTTTAAACATTCAAATCTGTTCGAATTTCATCGCAGTTTCTGTGTACAACGCATTTAAAAATCGAAGCTTCGCATTAGTTCCATAAACTAACCCATAAACTTTTTCCCGCCAACGTAAAAGTTGCAACGGGGTTTCGTCAACAGCCACAAGTGTCAAACTTACCGGGGGGCGACTTCTGCGGTGTTGGAGGTTCATCGTGATGGTAAGGGGTTGATTTGAGGAGCTGGAGGGCGAGTTCTGTCCCGACCTCCTCGGACCGCGGGCACGGGATGTACGCGTACTGTTTCTTGGTCGGCGCCGGCAGGGGCGCGACGCGATGTCGGCTCCGCTCGGCCATGCGACGTCTGCCGTGCGGTCGGCTCACCCGCCGGAGTGCCGCAGCCCGCGTGCCGGCCAGCGGCCTCTTATCGATAAAGCTGCCCGTTTGCTACCGGGAAATATTAATTTAGTGCGTAAACTGCTCGAGTTTGTTCAATGATAAATCCGCGCGCCAGTTAATGTTTGACATGCGATTTGTCACGCGTTAAATGCGCTTTGGAGAATGTTACGGATGTGAATCCAACTCAGATATTTTACTCTTTGTGTTGCGGCTGTACAAAAAAATTTTAAAGTGTTTGATTGTACTTAAAATTTTTAAACGTTTTTCAGAAATCTGGTATTTAGTTCGGGTTTTTACCACGTAGAAATAAAATTAAATTTATTTACTTATTCCCTAAACTAAAATATAATAATTTGCCTACATTTAATATGCAGTAGGTAGGTACTATTACTTTCTCAACGCATGAACTGTTTTATTTTAACTTTAGAACACGAAAACTGAAACTGTAAGTTAAGTTTATAACAAATTAGCTAAAAGAATTCCAATAATTAAAAAAAAAAACACAAAATCTGTAAAAAAAAACCAGACTCAAAAAATCCAAAATGTTTTTTTTTTCGCTTTCGCAAGGTCTCTAAAGCCATTCATTTTTCAAATCCTAGTGTGTGGTCCATATTCGGTGCGCGCGCAGTTCCGCGTGCTGAGTCCCGCACTACGGTCGATAGCACGTGCCCGGGAGGACTGCACTATGCGGACACTTGCACAATAATAATAACAAAGCAAACTAGCGGTCGCGGTCACGGGGTTAGCTACGGAAGTAGAAAGTACGAATGCGTTGACGGCGGATGCAGTTTGAAACTTAAAGTTTCCTTAAACAATGGGTTCCAATAGAAAAGTAAGTTACTGCTCTGTCTGTGTTGATGAAAACATGGTGAACAAATAACTTAAAAATAATCTTCTCAGACTACCTACAATTATCATCATGTAGGTATCATGAGATTGGATGTCTTCCATTTGCCATATAGTAATAATAACGATAATGACACTTCATTTTCTTGCAAAGCAGAAAATCACATACCTAACATAAATACCTAAATAAATCAAATACATCAGATCTAGTGATTACAACAATCAATCATTTAAAACTTAAATCAATTTCAGCAGCTCGCAGCGCTAAACATAACGAACGATCGCTCTCGCTCCAAGTTTTCAGTTTTTCATTACATATAAGTCGAATTAATCATTGAAAAGAAGTGATTTATTGCCAAGATACCGATAACTGTAGATACTCGAAGTCTAGTCTAGCTTGAGAAAAAGTGGTGATAACTAACGACCTGAAGGACCCATCTTTTTACGACATCACAAAACAACAACATTTAAGGATTTTACGACTAAATGCCTTACGAGTCAATCTAGATTAAGTAAGCCTCGCTTGCTTAGTTCCATCAGTGGATGGATGACGATCCATTGCAAACTAAGTTTCTACTGTTTCTCGGAAAGCCCGTTATGCCAACAGCATTGCAGTTTGGAGGTAAAACTTGCTAACGAACCGTATTAACCGCCAGACACAACTGTGAGACAGATCTGTCCGGTAAATCCGTGCGAGTAAAGGGCCGATCACACCACCCAATCCATCGGAAATTAGGGACTTAGGGCACGATGAATCGTATAGTGTAATCGGCCCTTAAAGGCAAGCTATATTGTAGGGCAGGAACTGAGGAACAACACATCAGACGGGAATATCTGAGCCTGGTCTCACCAGATAAAGACAGTTATACCCGGCAGCCACTACTGTGAGACAGATTTGTCGGGTAAACGCGTCCGTGTATCGCTGGCCATGTCAGTTCATGGCCCAAAAGTCTGCCATCTAATGTTACCAAAGGTTTTGTCGAAGAAAGAAAAGTCAAAACAACAGAAGGTAGAAAGATATTTACCGTTTTAAGCTTAGCAAAGTTTAAAATATAGAAAATTTTATATTCTCCAAGGTGTACGGATCCCGCCAGACATGTGCAACAAAACAACCGAATTGAATAATTCAATAACGATGAAATAACTTTGTCTATTCTTGCCACAATAGAGATAGACTTGGTCTTGCTACGTTGCCCTGCTGGTAAGACTAGAAGCCGATCCTTAAAAAGTTGAGATATAGCTACAAAATGGATCTTCAACAGTACTTAAAGACATTAGGCATTTGCAACAAAGTCATATAAAATAACGCTTTTTCAACTAAATACCAAAGCTAAGATGTAACAGAAAGTAATCATACTAAAAGTTGATGAGGTCCAGAGTCAATAGGAGCTGTTCAATTAAGCAGAAGATTTGAAGGCTGAACAAAGGAACGCACTCAATAATTCAATACCCGCGGCCAGGCGGGTTTGTCGTTAAAATACGATTTCATGAAGAAACACTGGAATACCTACTAGATTGTTTTCTTACTGTTACAATTTCATGAGGTCCCATGCATATTGTACACAATTGTACTTGAGGAAGGTACTAATATTCGAAGCCAATTTTAAAAGAGCTTTCTGTACTGGAAGGCACGTACGTACTTGTCACGAGGAGTACTCCAAGCGAAGTTCCAAAGAAAGACAACTCTTCTAAAAACATATTCTAGTCTTAATAAACTGATTCTATAGTATCCATAGTTTATCCGGTACAGATGGACTTTCAATCCTCCATGTGGTATGAGGGTCCGACATTACAGACCATAATTTCGCTTATTTGGCTTTCACAAAATCTCATTCCAGCTTTCACAATTCTTTTGAAATTTTCACTACGATTAATTTTAACAAATGGCCGATCAAACCATACGAACATTGCCTGCGACAATCCTCACATACAGACTAGCACTTCAACAGACTTACCTAATCTGAACAATAAAACAAATCATAGATCATCATAGAGCATGTGTGTACAAACGTATACACATGCTCTTTTTATTTGGTCCACCTTTATGCAGCTGGTCTTAAGCGTCATTTATGTAATCGTTCGATTAGAATGATAATTTTTCCTTTATTTTTGTACTTATCAGATTTTAAACAAAAAAGCTTCACGGGCGCGGGTTTCATTTATTTTAAAATTGCGTCAAAAAGTTGTCCGCTGCCTGAGTATGAAGCAATTTGGGACTGACGCATGCGATACAGCTGAATAAGTTTAATTTACGTTAATGCGTACATTTATACGAAGAACATTCAGCAAACCTTGTTTGTGTATAACTCGTTAACCATCGCAAATGAAACGCTGAGTTAATGAAACGACCGCGTAGTTAAACTCCTTCTACATTGTGAAATTCTGGTACAAGTTGATGAAAGCTACGTGATACCGTGCAGTACAACGCGGGAAATTGTCATTTTATTTTTGTCCAATCTTGTATTTATGCTCTGATTTTAAAGACAGTTTTGCTCTGACCGCAATATATCCTTTAACTGACTGCTAGTTTGAGAACATATTGCGGTTTTAAATTTCATCAATTTGAGACTATGTTGGACTTTAGTTGCCAAAAAGCGTGGCAACAATTTTTTGATTGCAGCAAAACCAGAATCAAAACTTTATATTTTTTTATAAGAATCTCTAAAATTCTAACACTATCTAAAATGCTTTGTTTTTTGGGAGACAGACGTTTTTCTACAGTATTTTAAGACGAGATTACAAATTGTTCAAAACACAGCTCAGCAAAAATAAAAGAACAAGTAAAGACTTCAACCTTGTTGTGCTGTTCAGTGCTGAATCGTGACCTGCAACTTAAGTCCCACTCTTCTTCATTGGACGCTTTCATGTGCCTATTGCCTAAGTCAAGGTGTTAAGACTTGGTTGACCATTTCACTCTAGAAGGCTTAGCATGACCAAATCTATCTCCCTTTTAAAAAAAAAAGACAAAGTTATTTCATGGATATTTCAATACAAATCGACTGTTCTTTTGCTCAAGTATGGCAAATTGGCAAGATCTCTATACCTTTGAACAATAAAAACTTTTCTTTTCCATATTTTTATCAATGCCATGCCTTAGAAGCCAAAAATATTTCTACGTTTTGTTATTTTGTCTATTGACAAAACCCGTTTGTATGGTGTCATGCTACGCGTGCTAACCTGTCCCTCTGAAAACGGATTGGTTTACACTATATGATAACCTAAGTTTAAAGCGTTCATCCTCAGTGTTGTCTCAATACATTTTCATGAGACCGAGGTAATTTTAGAGGCTGTTTATCATATATCAAAAGCTCTGTAGCTAGATAGATCCGACCCTAGTTTTCATACCCATACAATCAAATCACAGTCCCCGCCAGCAGGCATCTTAAATATTAAAATGGTTCAGCACAACTCAGAATCTAGATGTTTCTTTCTAGTAGCTAAGAAGTCATGTCGTAAAAACAGATCCTAACCAAGATCCACAATCATGAATCAGGCTAATTTCATTTCGATCGTGCCTGGAAACACTGACTACAAAACTTCGGGAACAAAGTTAAACGTTGAATTAATAGAGCGAAGCAACCGTTGCCAAAACTCCTGTTTAACGTCACCACAACTTAATATAGCTGTTCCTTCTACAGATAAAGTTAACGAGGTCTAACTTATTTCGCGCCCATTCTTGAGCCACTCACGGCCATTCGTGGCCCATTCTTGGCCATGATAACCGGAGATTCGAACGCTCGAAGGAAATTCGATAGATTGTCTGACGGGAAAGTATTCCGCCTCTGTGGGAAACTAATGGTATTCTTTGGTCTTTGTGGTGTCAATAAAATTCATAGTGATGAAGATTATCATTACAAAGTATTATGTATTAAATAGATTATAATAAATTATGTGCAAGCCAGACAAAGGTGTTGTTCAAATTCAAGAGGGGTTGGCCGGACTGCGTATTTCCCTTTCCGTGTTCAACTGGCGACATCGGTCTCGCGAAATCAACACGCTTTTGTTTTACTACGGAATCCTACGATCCCGTGTTCAATTCGCGTCAACTGAGCACGCTTTTGCGATCAAGCAACGTTAAAAGAAGTTTTACAAAACAGTGTGTAATTGAATGGGACTCGCTGGCACCCCGACTCGGACAATTTAGGTTAGAAGAGGATGGCGGGGTCTGAAAGACCCCACCATCCTCTTCGTGGTTATTTTTTTTTAAACCGCCCGGAAGTAGGAGCCCCGCAAAGCGGGGTTCCGTCGACCCGCTACTCTACTATTTTATTTATATAGTAACAACTGCACACGATTTTGTTAAGGGGCTCCTACTTCCGGGTGGTTTAAAAAAAAATAACCACGAAGAGGATGGCGGGGTCTTTCAGACCCCGCCATCCTCTTCTAACCTAAATTGTCCGAGTCGGGGTGCCAGCGAGTCCCGAGTTCGCTTCGCTCGCTCATAAAACTACGAAGCACATTTAAAGTGTTCAGTTCAACTGCACACGATTTTGTTAAACCTTACCCAGCGCCACTTGATCACAAAGGCGTGCTCAGTTGACGCGAATTGAACACGGGATCGTAGGATTCCGTAGTAAAACAAAAGCGTGTGGATTTCGCGAGACCGGTGTCGCCAGTTGAACACGGAAAGGGAAATACGCGGCCGGACTACAGCAGCTATATAGGAAAAACCGTGAAATTGATCTCGGGCACCGAGTAAGTGCCTCGGTGCACAAGTCCGACTACATTTAGGCACCCTAAAAGTATTGGCACAGACAATAAAAGCTGGGTCCTCATCTTTTCTTATCTAAAGAACACTACCTCATACGATATTGCTTTTTTCCGTATTGATACATCAAGAAGTACCCTAAAAAACCATGATTTATTTCGATTGTAAAGACAAAAAAAATCTTAAAACATTTGTACGACACCGCCACATTTGGTAGCGTAGGCGAAAATCAGTAACTTTGCATAATAACACTTTCCCGAAAGTAATATCATCGTAACGAAATTGCTCTGTACTCATATGTTATTGTATAAGTCCCCGGGTGGAAAATATCTACTTTTACCATAGTTCATATTTCAAATTGTAAAAAGTGCTGCAGTAAAATGGGAGTAAGGGGAAATTTTAAAAGTGATAATTTGGCAAAAACCCAAGCAAAAATCGCTTTTAAAATTGAATAGAAAAATAACAGCACTAGTACAATATTAGACCTTTAAACAATAACATGGAATTCTGAAAGAGGCGCACTGCGTAAAAATATTATAAACTAGACATTTATAATGTTTTGATGCCTGTCGTTATTGAAAACGGATAGTGCTATGTTCCAGAATATAAACACAGCTTTGTATTGCGTGTTCGCATACACCTTTCTTTACAACACCTTTTTATACAGGATGTAATGACAAAACTTTCATATTAATTTCTTTCAGAAGAGAAGAAGGCATGAAAGAAGCATTGCCGACAACAAATGATTGAGATAATAACAAGAGAATGATGAAGATTTTCCTTCAGTTTGGACTGACAAGCTGATTTGATGACAAAAAATATCAACTTCTCAAGGTATCAAGCAAACATAATTAATCATCATCATCTTCAGCCTATAAATGTTGGTAGGACACAGGCCTCCTCTCTGTGAGAGGGAGTGGGTCATTACCCAACACGCAGGCCCAGTGCGGGTTGGTAGCAACCCATATTATCGGTTCAAAATACATAATGTGTAAGTATACCTCCAGGAGTTCCCAAACTGTGCGTAGTGGCACAGTTGTACTCCCAGGCCCGCCGTAGAGTACCTGTTGATCATACTCGGAATTGACGTGGACCCAAGATTCAATCCACGCACTTCATCCACCAGAAAAAAGTAGATAGCACTGTACTCTGCAGCCTCAAAATCAGATCCATCGGCAACAGACGTAGCAAGAATCTCTGGCTACCGTAGGCACAGGCAACTCGCTGTTCGATCATAGATGGTCTATGGTCTGGCCCGGGATGACGGCACGTCGTGTTCCACGCGTGCCTCAAAGAGCGCTCAGCACAGTGATGAGGCTCCTTTAGAGGGCCAAAGCCTGCCGGGGTCTCGGGACTAACTTCAGAAATACTAAAATCAGAATCACGTGTTCCGAGTTAGTAGAGTTTTGAAACAGTTCTCGACTAGTAGGAAGAATACTAAACCTGTAAGTGCGCTGTGAACTGAAAAGTTAGGGAACTCCTGACCTAGAGGGGCTAAAATGATTACTATCACTGACGACCAGTACCTAATTTTAAACGACAATAACAGTCTTACGTCAATAAAGGTAAACATCTATTGAACACTCGCCTAAATAATTGTCACCGTCAAAACGACATTTCACATTGAAATTCGGGGCGTTTTGCAGTTACACTTTTTTTAGATAAGTCAACATTATGGGTTTATCTTTTTATAGTAAGGCAGTAAATGTTTACTACAATTGACTACAATAGTACCAACCTACATAAGCGTCTGTAGACCATAACAATGAACGTTGCAATAGAAATAGATACCAGTATGTTGATGTGATTACATCCCACACAACCTGGAATGGTTATTGTCAAAGCGGGATTGAACGTTTTCGAGTGATATTCTGACAAACTGTTAAATAGTACATTTCGATATAACTGGGGAAAGTTTATAAGCAAAGAGATTTAAAAGAACCTATAGAGCGGGCATTGGGAAAATTGGCATACAAAATTGTTGATACCGTGCGTCAGTAGCACTATCTAGCGTTGCATAGCAACGCGACTACCAGGCTGAGCGACTTTTTACCTAGTGGAAAAAAGTTTTGGATCACAACTTTCTTCGTGATGTCCCGTCTAATGCTCGTATATAGTTTAATGTCTTTGTTTATAAGGTATTTTATTCGAGGCGGAATACTCACCTAACACGCGCGTTTAGGTGTGGATTACAAGGAGCCTATAGGACTGTAACTAATTCGATTCCAATACCTAATTTTTACACGATAGTATGCTTTTTTTGAACTATACAGTAGAATATTACCAGTTAAATAGAATACAATCACCGTACGGTTATGTATAGGTTGCCAAACCATTATCTCGAGTGTATGACACAGGAGACGCGGTTTACGCGGTAGTACCGCGAAAACGGCATCTATTTGAATATCTAACGATCTCCTTGTGTTGTAAACAACTTTAATTTTATTCATTATTTCACTAACGTCATAAACAACTGATTATTAAAAGCATCTATCGAGAAAACCAATTCAAAAACTGGTTTTCCTACACTGTTCATGTATTATTTAAAGTTCTTTATTTTACTTTTAATATTGTTTACTTCAAACTGTACGAAAAATCAGAACAAACAATTTTACTCAATTCGGTCTGAGACGAATTTCCTAAAACTATAGCTCTTATTTTTAAATAAAATCAAGGTCTACAGCAACCAAAAGCATATGAACAGTAATTGTGAATATCCCCAGACAATACAGTAACACTACCTTCAATTGCAAGCGAGAGTAAAGCGCTTTATTTTAATCATTCCCGAAGCTATTGTCCAGAACAAGTTTTCGTTTCAAAACGAACATTCTGTAATTGCAAATGGAGATGATATTTTTTGAAAGATAGTAAAACCGTTCATTTGATTGTTTTAGTTTTGAATTTCTGAAATCAATACCCCGGATCAGCCTGCGTCATCTTTTATCGGCAGTTTTCGAAATTCGAAAATATTTCTCCCCGCCGACGTTCACCAAGAAAATGTTACGTCACTCCTCTTTCCGAAGAATCTTGGACTTCTAGGGGCCAACAGCCGTCATATTGCCGGTGGTTGTATGCAGCTCATTGGACTCAGTCCATTAATGAGAATGTCATGCGCGCAAACTACCAGCTACAGTTCAAGGGGAACTAACCTCATTGCATTACCAGTGTCTAATGCTTCTCTTACTCCAGGTACTTGAACCAACCCTAAACATCTCGGCCCAACGACTGTCTACGATTCGGGTCATTAACGAATCATATCAGGACGAACCGCACTTGAAGGCTGCGCTCAGTAGAGGTACTAAGCAACCGTACCATCTTATCTCCACACAGTCACCAACGGCAGCCGGCGCCCGTGTCTGTACAAGATTCCCGATCGCAGCTTGTTATTTCTGTTGTCCAGGAGGATGATGCGGTTGCCTCAGATTCCTTCCATTGCAACGAACGAGTGAACGCACTGTTGGATGCCTTTCGTGAGTATAACCCCCATTACGCTTAGGCCCCGATTACTTACCCATGCACAAAAAAAACTTTGCAAAGCTGGTTTTAGTGCCTTGAACGTGCTTAAGAATCATTTCGAAAGCGAGGATCTTGCCGAACACATTCTGAGTTTTGCGGGGCTGTACAGCATGTCTGATTCTAATGTGTTTCCGGACAGTGACTGAGCTCAATCGACCAAAATCCGCTGTACCAGCTGGCAGTGCAAATTGAGCGTTTATAGGCCATTTTGTACTCAATCGGCAAACTATATTGCTTCAGGGACGGAAATACATTTCCACGTGTGATGCGCTTTGTGAGACGGGCATTCTCGGGGACTGATATCGGTCCTCAAGATTACATGTCCCGTGTCACAAGCGCATCGACTTCCTGAAGCAAAAAGTTTGTGCATGGGCAAGCCGTATTCGGCGGTACAAGCGGCGGGTTGATCGATACTCACAGAATCGTCATGTTCCAGCGCGATGAGAGGTGGGTATACCTAGCTTTTTTGAGCGGCCTGAACAAAAATCGCTGTCTTCATGCCGCCCGGATGATTACGCTACGAGCACATTCTGGCGCAACATCTGGTCGGTACCTGTCAGTCATGCTGAGGCTGACTGGATCGTGATGTCGAGCAAGTATGTGAAACTATTCCAGAAATGGAAAAAGTGTTATAACGCCATTAGATATAGCCAAAGCAGTCCGTCCGTTACCGTTGGAAATCACCGGGAACGGACTGCATAACTTTTGGCTTAAATGGCTAACTAGTTCAATACTTGCCTGGCATTCAATTCCAGTCATTGTTAGAGTCTGGGTCGCTACCCCAGTTTCTAACAACTGGTGTTACCCACCTGCTCCATAAATCGGGTAGTACCACGGAACCCAAGAACTATAGACCGATCTGTTTGTCAACGGTCTATAAACTTCTTACATCCATTTTGAGAGTGAAAATTAACACACATATTGAAAGTAACTCCATTATGTCTGCCTCTGCTTGGATTGGAACGGGTCTGGTACTAAGGAGCTACGTCCTCATTGACATGGCCATTAGCCAACAGGTTCGTCGATCTCGCAGGGATTTGTCCACATGCTGGATAGATTATAAGAAGGCCTACGACTCGGTGCCACATACATGGCTCATGAGGGTGCTGGAGTTGTACAAGATAGATGACAAGATCTAGCGCCTTCCTGAGTCATGTATGGGCAATGGAGAACGGTCCTTTGCTATCCAGGGATCGACAGATCCAGGCGATCGATGAACCTGTAAAGTGGATCAAGCGAGGAATATTCCAGGGCGACAGTTTGAGTCCACTTTGGTTCTGCTTAGCCAATCCTCTAAGCACATTGCTGGAGGATTCAGGTCTGGGCTATCGGTTGAGGAGAGGTGGTCAGGTCATATCTCACCTTCTTTACATGGATGATCTGAAACCTTTGCCCCCAACAAATTGCAACTGATGGAGCTACTAAAGGTAACTGAAACTTTTGGTAGCGCCATCAGGATGGAATTTGGTGTGGACAAATGTGCAGTCATGCATGTAAAGCTAGGGCAGATTATGGAATCTGAAGAGGATTCAGCTTTCAGATTCCATACAACTTAGATCACTCTCCTCATCCGAAACCTACAAGTATTTGGGTATGTCGGAGGCGTTAGGCATTGATATACCGGACGTGAAACAATCGTTGAAACAGCGCTTCTTTGATATACTGAATAAGGTTTTAAACAGCCTTCTTTCAGGCGGAAACAAGGTGCCGCCTTTGCAACGGTTGGGACATGCCGGTGTTAATGTACTCTTTCGGCATACTCAAATGGACTCAAACTGAACTCGACGCCTTAGATAGGCGGGTCCGTACTCTGTTGACCGCAAACCGGATGCATCACCCACGTTCATTATGAGGCTGTACATCCCGCGGAAGTGCGGGGGTCGAGGCTTTTTAAATGCTAAGACCCTTTACAACCGCGAGGTGTGCAGTAACTTAGAGAATATTTTTTGAAAATAAGTGGGTATGCATCGGGATTGGTCACCTTGGACAAGGGACTCACCCCGCTATTGGCTAAAGAGAACTGGCACAAACCTGTGATACTCAGTACCGAGGACCGCAGGGAATATGGCAAAGCAAGGAGCTACACGGACGCTTCTACCGGGCTCTTCATTGGCCCGATGTAGATTTTCTAGATTCCGTGTCCTGGCTACGTTTCGGTGACCTCTTCGGGGAAACTGAAGGTTTTGCAAACTGTGCGATTATGGAAAAGTTATCTTGACGAACAACTACCGGAGACATATTATAAAGGATGGGACGATTGACGTGTGTCGGGCATGCCATCGTCCAGGTGAATCCATCCGACATATTATCTCTGGTTGTTCTCGTCTTGCTAACGGCGAGTACTTGCACAGGCACAACCTAGTAGCCAGGATCATAAGCAACTTGCGTTGAAATACAAACTTGTGGAATCTAGGTACCGTATTACAGGTATGTGCCCGACCCAGTTCTCGAGAAAAACCATGTAACGTTGTACTGGGATCTGCCTATCATTACTGACAGGACTATTGTCGCCAATAAGCCTGACATAACTAGTGATAGACAGATCAGCGCGCCGCGCAATGATAATCGATGTTACCATCCCGCATGACGAGAACCTCGTGACGCAGAGAAAGATAAACAATTCAAATATCTCGATCTGGCGCGCGAGGTTGTCGACATGTGGAATGTGAGCTCGGCTATCATTGTGCCGATTGTCGTGACTGCCAATGGCCTGATGGCTAAGAGCCTCGACGAACACCTTTCGAGGCTCTAGGGGGTTGGATCAAGGGCCAGATTCAGAAGGCAGTACTTCTTGATACGGCCCGTATAATGAATAGGTTCCTGTATATGGAGCCCTAACCACCGGTAGTTGGACCCCGCTCCCACACCGGTAAGTTTGCCAAACACTATTTTTTATACCTTTTAACTGTTTTTAATCTTTTGTTTTTTTTTTGTATTAATCATATTAAAAATGAAAATATATGTTGTTTCTAAAAATGAATTTGAGAATAATAATAAAATGCTAAGACCCTGAACAACCGTGCTCGTAGCAGTCTCAGGGAATATTTCCTAGAAAATGGGGATCACCGAGATGTGGTCACGGTGGATAAGGGTCATGTACTCCGCTCTCCTTGGCTAACGAGAACTGGCGCAAATCTAAAGTTTTAGACACTAATGATCGTAAGGAGGTATGGCAAAGCAAGGAGCTCACGGACGCTATTAGCGGGCACTACATGGTCCTTTGTAGACTTTCCGCTGCGTCCGGGATCCTGGCTACGCTTCGGTGACCTGTTTGGGGAAACTGAAGGTTTTGTCTGTGCAATTATGGACGAGTTATGATGACAAATAACTACCGAAATACATTGTGAAGGATGGCACGGTTGACATATGTCGGGCATGCTGACCGTCCTGGAGAATCTATCCGACACATTATTTCTGGGGTCTAGTCTGGCCTAACGGGAGTATTTGCATAGACATAACTCGTGGCACTACGGATTATCCACCAGCAACTTAGTTTGAAGTACAACCTTGTGGAATCGGAGTGCCTTAAATATAAGTATGCGCCCGAACCAGTTCTAAAATAAATATCTCGTTGTATTGGGATCGACCTATTTCATCACTGACAGGACTATTGTTGCCAATAAACCTGACATTTGGTGATAATCGATCGGAGCGTCGCGCAATGATCTGTTGATATTACGGTCCCGCATGATGAGAACCTCGTGAGGGCAGAAAAAGATAAGCAATTCAAGTATCTTGATCTGGCTCGCGAGGTTGTTGACATGTGTTGTGATTATACGCAACCAAGGTGGACGTAAATACGGCAGTCATTGTTTAAAAAAAGATAGTAACGTGTCTGCCAATGGCTTAATTGCCATTCGAACAACATTTGAAGACTCTCGCTTGGCAGCTGGATAGGCGCCTGATGTGAAGGCAGTACCTGGACACGAGGCGTATTGTAGGAGGTTCCTCTCCAGGGGCCCTGACCACCGGCGACCCGGACCCTGTTCCCGATGCAAAGTGCTATTTTTATATTTTTAAATGTTTTTTATTTCTTTTTATTACAGGCAAATACAATCGATACCTGGTTATGATGAATATAAAAGAATATTAATAATATTGTTTACTTCAATGGTACCCAAGAATCCCAAAAATGGAAAGTTTTAATCTAGTCGACCTCTCGCATTTAGTCAAACCATATATTTTAATTTTTTCAAAGTTATTTTTTTTAGTCAAAGACATTAATAATTATATAATAGCAATAGACGAGACAAAAGATGTGATCTAAAACTTTTTACCAATACCTAAAAAGTTCAGTCTATTAGTCACGTTGCTTTTAACGCTGTTAGTGCTACTGACGCACGGCATCAACAATTTTGTAACAATTTACACAATGGTTGCTCTATACTTCTTTTAAATCTCTTTTTTTTAGTAATATCCAGCGGTCACAGCGGCCAATAGCCGGTGAACATGTCCCCATATCCCCAGACAATACAGCTACATACCCTTCAATTTCAAACGAGTATAAAGCGCTTTATTTTAATCATTCTCGAAGCCATTGTCCAGAACAAGTTTTCGTCTTAAAACGAACATTCTGTAATTGCAAATGGAGATGCAATTTTTAAATAAACATTCATAAAAGTTCTTCGAACTTTGAAAATATGTAGTAAAATCGTTCATTTGATTAGTTTTTAATGTCTGAAATAAATACTTTAGGATGAAACTAAATATCCTTACCATACTTTTGAATTTCAAAAATATACAATCTCTTGTATTTCACGAAGAAAATGTTATCACACGTCTTGCTGTGAAAATCCTTGGTTCCATCCACGTCATATTTGATTGTATACTCATTCTTCCTTCTTGGTAGGCAAGCATGCAAATTACCAGCCAGTTCAAGGTGCTAGAATATTTAATTCATTGCGTTACTCAGTCTTTTTAATCTTATTAACTATTGATGTTTTAATACTCAACATATTCTACGATTCCATTAAAAGATATTCAGGGAAAGTGTGCAAGCCTGCACTGCCTTAGTAAAGTCTCTCAATATTTTTCTACCCTCTTTATGTAAGTACACAGTCTTACCTAGCCAGCCTTTTGGCAGCTTTCCAAATTCGGTCCAGTTTTAACGTTTCCAAATGATATTTTTAACTCAATTCCTTCTTTTTGCAAAATTTAACGTGTTGGCCTTTCGGGAATATAATGAATGAAACTTATCGCAAGTACTTATACTTACGGAAGGAAACTTTGCAAAGAACATTTCACTGGTTTTAATTTTGCCAGACGTAGCGTAGTAGAAACTTTAATCTTGGAACAATGCTGAGTTTTCATTACAGTTTCTGTTTCAATTGTATCGCCACACTGGTCAATCGAGAATAAATCCGCATGCTCTGAAAATCGGTGTGTTTTACTATTCGTCCGCAATCAAAATAAATCTCTCTAGTTTGACGTTTTTGCATTTCAATTTATGTTGCATTGTGTATTTGTTTTTTGGATTATCTGTGTTTGCTGTTCTAACATTCATTTCAATCTCTGTTTCGCTTTCATACAAAATACTAAAAAATACTAAAGGTAGATTTATTTCTGTCAGTAACAAAGCACCTAAATAAAATTACAAACAGAAAAGTCATTATAACTTTATTCCAATTCAATCCCTATCTTTTTTGAAACACACAAGAATCGTCCGTCATTCATATTTTCACAACGATATTAGCTCTAATGTCCAATTAAAGTATTTAGCAGTTGACAAAATTCTCACAAGATTCAGGACCGCAACAAAAAATCTGATCGGATGATGATGATGTTTAATCTGTTAATAATGATACATGATAATGTTAGTTAGAAAGCAAACCTACACCGTTGGAAACAATAAGAAAAAAGCTATTCGTCACAAAAGAATCACAATTACTCAAGAATTTGACATTATTTATTTCGTCGTTGTTACATTTTTGGTAGCTTAGCTCTATAACTATGTGACGAGGTTAGTAACGGAGGTGAGCCGGCTGGTGTTGTTCAGCAGAGGTGCATGTCTGTGAAGGTCTTCTTGTCCTTGTAGATGGCGCCCCAGGCTCCATAGTCTTTCTTCTGCTCCTGCTTCTTGGGTGCCTGGTATTTAGGCGCCTCGTATGCGATCTTCCTGTAATTAAACGAATAATATGATTAGAATTTGACCAAAAACTTTCTGTATAGGGAATAACTTCCTAAATAATATCCCTTGTACAGAGAGTGACCTAGACAAGATATAGGTCCACTTTGATATTTGGTGCAAAATGTGTTGATAGAGATAACTTCCTCTTTATTACCCATAAGACGTTGTAACGTTTAAAATGAATTTAATAGCACAGTATTGATAGATAATCCTTTATATTTTATCCAAATACTTACTGCATAGGAGCAGACACGTCGAAAGACTTGCACGCGTAGTTAGCCTTGTTGGCGGTTTTACATTCGTCTCCGCGAGCCATGGTCCTTAGCATCTATCTCTTACACTCTGGTTAAGCTGATAGCCGGTGGGAGGGAGATGGATGATGAGATGAGGTGGCGAGGTGGTAGAGAAACTACGGCACGTGCTGAATGTGGGTGAGGACCGCGTGTTCCAGGCGGTTACCGGTGTTCGCCCGACGACTGCCTTTTCTCGTGCACAGGTTTTTAGCGAGCCTGAAAGCAAGGAAACAACATGGTTACTTCATGATATAAAATTGGCAGAGAGAATAAACGCCTAACGAGGTCACGAAGATGAATTAAATGATTTATTGGAGCATCTTTATATGTATTGAGCAGTTACCTACAGAATTATTAAATTGTGTTCAGAGTGGTCTTTGTTATTTTTATTTCAAGCCTCGAAATTCCATACTATCGTAGCCTATGAACAATGTTTTGTGATAATTGCACTATTACAGCATGGTTGGTTACACAAAGTAAACTTTCTTAATAATACGATTCTAAATAAATCAGTTCACGACGGATTCATTATGATATTTTTGTTACAAATTATACAAGATTTTGCAATCAGTAATTAAAAGTTTTCTCGTTTATTTTAGCCCTGACTTATTTCGTAACAAGATTGGGGTTTGAAATACCCATCCTCAACGTTCGTTGAGTTCGACAGCTGACTCACGCTACCGAACGTTCGAGGCCTGCGCACACTACAGCACCTTAGCCGCACACAGCTGACCAGCCGGCGCATCCACCATCCTGTCCCTGGGGTCACTCTCACCTCGGGACTACTCCTCGCCCATCGCGTCTCTGCACTACGCGATAAGCCAGGACAGTACTTAGTGCGCCTACTTCCACGGAGCGATTAAATACCAAGTGACGGCTGTGAACCACGACCTAAATAAATTTATTGTAAACGTTGGTGAGTTATTTTATTTCAACTCACCCGCTAACCGTTACAACAAACGAACAAGAATATTCCTCTTTTAGGATGAAATGAACAATATTTTAAGTTTTACAGATTCCTGTGCTGGAGTCTGCACCTAACCGATCTATTCATAGATATATTTTATCAACAGATACTATTGTTTTGTGATAGTTTAGATCTGTCGCTAACTTATGGCAATAAATATGCTCACTCCTAAATATATGGGCCCTAAGTATAACTGACAATATGTGGATACACCACTACCTCAGCCCACTGACAAATATATGCATGATATTCTATTTATATTATACTTTTCTGGTGACGTTACAAAAGTTACAAAACTTATAATAAAATAATGCTTATAGCAAATTGACAATATTCACTGAATCCCTAGATAATCATTTCCTTAACATATTTCTAACATTACTTCGAGAGCAATCCTAAGTGCTTTTTGTTACTGTAGAAGCAAGAATACCTCAGGGAACTGTTATTCTATTTTTGATATTTGAAAAGCTAACAAAATGAACCTTAACATACATATTTATAAGTATGGAAATTACGATAGGGTTGGTTTCTAGCACATAGAATCTATTATTGCCTGGCTTGCCTCGTGCAGTATCTTGACCTTTATGCACAGGTAGGTTGTATGTATCTGCATCTATTGCATTTAACTTACCACTTAGGATTGCATTAAAATCTACATAAACTAGATTTTACTGGTTTTTAAATATTCTCATACCAGCTTGACTGGATGATGCAATATTTGTGATCCTTGTGTCATCTTCGAGTTCATTTTCATATTGTTTACTCTGTTTCTGCATATTAATGAGATCATCAAGATACCTAAGTATCCTGATTTATTTTTTACTTTGTTTTAAAGAAAATGATCTTTTTTGAGACCGTTGTTGTTTACTGCATTCACAGAACCTGTTTGTATCTGTTATTCAATTCTTGCTATATATTTGTATTATGCAACTATTATCATTGCTTTTTTGTGTAGATTCTAAAATAAATTATGTAATAATCGTTTGCTTGCGACAAAAACATTTTAAGACCAATGAACGGTATTTTTACTCTAACTCGTTGAAGTTCTGATATATTAAAGAACATGCGCTTTCTTTCCTTTACTTTATTCGAGTGATTTTTTTAAATGCAGTAAAGAATCTTATGAACATATTATTCACATTTTAGCATGGTTACACTTATTTGCAAAGTTTAGACATTTTTCTTGCACAGCTTACAAAGCCGTTCTCTGAGCATTTGAAACTTCGTGCATTTCCAAAATTCGAAAAACCTTCTAAATTAACCTCAAACGAGTTTGATAATGTCATTCTTAATTCCGTACCAATCGGACCTTCGGTAGGAGCAGGCGAGCGAGCACTCGGTCCCCGCGTGATGGCCGGCTCCGTAGTAAACACAACCGGTCCGACCACATCTTTGAGTCAACTCCGTATAAACAACAATATATGTAATACTGTAGAAAGCAGAGGCTTAGCTTTGTATTTTGAGTTATTTATTTGTCTCTGCATTTATTTGGTACTTTTATTCAAGTTTCAGTGTTACATCGCTTAAACGTCTTCAGAATCCGAAGTGAAAAGTTTTAAAATTTCTAAAGTGCATCCTCAATTATTTCATTTTTGTAATATTTTTGGAACTCATTGATCTATCCTATTGTTTGTACAGCCGTTACTGACCGTCTGTCTGATGAAAAGTTGCTGTAATCATTCTATTGAAATCGACATTAAGTAATTGAATCATCAACATAACTATTTGGATTTCCGTCGTCCGTAACCGGTCAAATTTTTCTTCAATATTAAACTTTACATATCAAAACAAAGAAAATAACATAAGATCAAACTCGTGTCCCCGGAAGGTTGGGCAAAGGTGAACTGCTTGCTACAACAGTGTATATAATTATACAGATAGATACAACTTCCTTTCAAAATATAGTGATAACCCATTTTGTAAAGAAAATACGAAACACAAACTTCAAACTGTAATGTTATTAGAAGAAGCAACGAGGAACTCTTTTAAAACAGTGTAGGAAGTACATACTCGTACATATAAAGGGCAAGCTCAACTCTTTTGAAGAGCTTTCTCATCTCGCCCACACTCGGCGTTATACACACTCTCCTAGACTGTTTGCGTGGCTTTTCTTCGCTTAGAAAATTGACCAATTATGTAAATAGCAGTGCAACGAAACCGAGATTACGTATTTCCTACGTTAAGAAAGTGTTTATACTGTGTTTGACTTTGAGATCCAAGTGATTGCAATAAGAATGAAAAATTGTCTCATTCTGTACGTCAAAGACGTGTACACAAACACTTGTGTACATAATTATAATTATGGTTTGTGAAATTAACTCAATTTTCAAAGTTTCTCTATTTCCCTATATCTCCTGAGTTTGTATTGTCTAACACCCTCCCATCCCAAACAATATTATCATAAGGACATAAAATTAAAAATGTTGTCTTTGATGATTAGAAATGGACCTATTATGAAACCTTGTAGAAAACCACACAGAACAAGTTACTGAATATCTAAAGAAACAATGAATTGCAATTTCAACTATTTATCTCGTGTTTACAACTAAAACTAGAGTCAAAATACCACGACAGTATATAGTTTTGATAACTTTTCATTTCAACTGGATTCATTTCAAACTTTTATAGTTATGATAAGGTAAATGGAACGTTGAACTCGGTTCCATTTAAAAAAAAACCAGTTGTCAGCAGCCAAACTGGTTCACATGATACCTCAGTTTCATTTGAAGCTGTTGCTAAGTGCATTGAAATTAACTTCATATGTTTTATAGTCACTAAAGTCTCAAATTTAATTCGAGAAGATTATAGCAGTTTCTAATACAAACTACAATTCCTTGATTTCGTAATATTTTAAAATAATTTATCTCTTTTACAAACTATTCTAGTTTAGAGCTTCTCAACGTGCTTAGGTACTTATCAGTTTCCTTGAAATTATAAGATTAAGTTAGTAATCGCCAAATTATACTAATTAGAACAGAACAAGTTGGTCTAAAGCTGTAAACAACCTATAAATTATTATTACATTTATTTCAATTATATTTTTCTAGTTGTTTTCCCCAATTGTGATCTTTGACATTCTGCATTTCTGATGTTTTCGCCTAAGTTGAATTAATTAACATTCAGACGAACAAGACTGAGTTGTTGACAAGTTGGAAAATAAGGCATTTACAAAATTGAATACAAATCCAACAAGGTCAATATTAAAAAAGAAAATTGATCGATATAAAAAAAAAATTGACAAGTTCTCACTGACATAATGCAAAATCCACTGAACACAATGTTACACTAAGTAAAATACTAAAAGTAGAATATAAACACACTTTTAAATTAATAACCGCTAGGTAAAGTAAGTTAAAATGTAGTAGATATCCGTCCACGACATGCTTAATTCATGCATCCAAATACAAATAGTTTTTAGTTCTCAAAGCTTGACAGCAACATCTTACTGTTGTGTTATATTGCCGTGTGTTGGAACTGGTTTCACAAACATTGAACTTTCTAGCTTCAACATTACTTATACGGGCTTTTTTACAGTTGGATTTGTTTTATTATTCCCAGTGTTGGACAAAAGTTATTTGGCTTTTAGTTTTAACTTATAGTTTTGTATCAACAAACCTGCTATCTGCATTGTTAACTTCGAAAATAACTGCCTTTGTGATTTTGTTTGTTAAACGTTCGATGTTATTAACTTCACTATGTTACTGTCCGTCTTTACGAATAATTACTGTTAAGTTTTAGTTTAGTCAAATGTTAGTAAGACACCAATCGTGTTCTTCTAAAAGTTAGAACTGGAAATCTAGTTAATTTGCACTAATTAAACTTATTACATCTAAGTTACTAACCTGGGTAAAAATTTGTCGGTTATCGCGTACTTTCTCTTCGTTTTTGTCATTGACACCTAATAATTTTTAAATAAATTTAAAATAAAACTCCGGAAAATCAAATTTTGCGGCCGATCGTTGACGAGACGAAAACTAAACTGATACTCTGTATCGATGGAACAAGTATTTATGTATGAGAGTACAACACCGGTTCTGTGTTCACGTCATTGGCTTCGTCCGAACGATCAACGACGCGAGTGTTCGTGATCACCTATATAATATTTAATATTATTGCTATTTCTTCGGTATTTTCCATTAGAAACTGCTCACAACCGTTTATTCCCATCTGCCACCGGGGTGGTGGTTGGTATTAATAAAAATGGCGTTTACCGCCCTAGTGTTCAGTGTATGTACCTACTTAGATTCATCTGCCTCTTCGTTATAGTACAGAATTTTATTCGCAATTCGTATTGGACATTATCAGTAGAAATTGGAATCGGCCACAACCTCTGTAGCAAACTCGAAGGAACTGGATGGGAATAAAGGAACGTACCTGGTAAAAGTACCAGTCTAACTGGATGTTGGGCTGATATTGTGCTAGTTTTTGGATAACTGTCATCTGCTATATCCCGAAACTTAGGAAATTAGTTCATAACTATTGGGTGTTTATTCCCAACGGGAACATACCGTTGGGAATAAACGTCAACCACCACCACCCCGGTGGCAGACTTGAAGGTGGCAGATGGGAAGAAACGCGGTAAACGCCATTTTTCTTAATACCAACCACCACCCCGGTGGCAGATGGGAATAAACCCTCACAACTAGTTTTGATGATCGGGTCATTCTTTCCCATTTTGTCGGTAAAGTTTAGGTTATGTGTCAATGACCGCGTCTAGAGGATTGCGTCGCAACTTCGATAAAGCCAACACTGTGATGCTGAAATTATTTGGGTCTTTAAGACGTACAGTGATAGTTTTAATCATTTTAATAGTGCCTCCTTCATGTAAAAGAGTGCCTAAACAATCAATGCAGGCCAAAGCCTTCTTTGATTAAGCTTCTTACAAAATTTTGTTATACTTTTTAAAACACCTAATGCTACTAAATATTCATAATATTCTCAGCCCCATCTTTGAGACGTCCATTCTGTCACGTACACTTTACCGACAAATTGCTGTGGTTCGTTAATGACTTAATAAACAGTTTCATAATCTTAGATCAGTAGTGAAAGAGCTAGATTTTTACCCATAGGAGAGCAGTAGCTCGTAAGGTTATCATGAATGCTGGGCGTGAAGTCCTAGATTTTATTCTCAGTTCACTAAAATTATCAGTCTAGATTTCTGTCCGTTTTAGTAGTAACCCTAATCTTGGGAAATCATCAAAAACAAAATCACTCTCTAGGATGCACCACAGGGTCGTGAGACCATCGGGTAACCTGGGCCCGGAACGTCAAGGGCTATTGAAGGACACCGTGGATTTTAGTCAGTACAAGTCTGAATCCCGTCCTGCCCCAGCTGGGAGGACACATTTGATGATTTCACCTCGTAAAAAAAGGACCACAGGCAGAACACAGGACCATTTGCAATAATGTTAGTTTATGTAAAAAAATATCATTTTCCCACAATGTTCGTAATCTTTATTGCATAATTAGTAAATGTATCAACGTTTTCTGTACTTATTTCGCGGATGTCTTAACTTTGTCCCCGAAGATAACAAAATTCATGACGATTCGACTCCATTTCATCAGTATTGACGTCAATCATAATGGGCATATTAAACTGCAATGGGAGATTAATTTAATGATTGATATAAATGTGTATTATCCTGCATCTAATTTTTTTTTTCTTCGGGATTTAAAAGTGACCTGGATATCACAACTTCTGAAATCTTAATAGGTATGGTCTTCTTCGTCGATTTAATTATTCAAATTTTAGTAAAATGACAGCGTTAACAATGACTTCACACAGAGATTCGAGAGTAGTCAAGTCTCATAATTTTTTTAAGAAACATTTTAATAATTAACTGTACTGTATAGTTGGACTTTGTTAAAAATAAGAGTTGAGAAGTAAGTGTGTCTGTATTATAATAATTGAATAAGTACAATTTATTGCACATTACTTGTTATTGATTTGATATTGTAACATCATTAATACTTACGACCACGTGTAACGATATGCACTATGCAGGTATCAAACATCAGTATTTAATGTTTTCTTATTGAATCCCTCATTACACTTACTTTCGTTTCTTCTCTTGTTGATCCACTTTTATCATTTCTATATTTCCTATGCTTCTACAAAGTATCTGTCTTTCCACAATACCTACTTGCAATTCGGTTTATTCATTCACTACACTATACTAAAGAAAGAAATGTGTCGTAGTGACAAGTGTAATTTATTTTCCACTTGACTTGTTCAACTTCCCGCTACAAAGGGCACGAGTTCCGCCTATTCATTTATTTTTGTACAACCTTTGAAACAGAAACACGAGTTTTTAATACTAACATTATGTGCAACTTTTGGATTTACAATGGACTTACTTATAAAATAGCCTCGTACTAAGAATTCCTCCTGTATCGTGGATGCGTTGACAAACATGTAAACTTTCATACACAATCAGCCAGACTTGGAACAGGCTTCGAACTTTTTTTAAGTGTTGTCTCCGATTTCTCAATGACGCCTGGAAGACCTATTGTAATCAAGTGATCTTGGAGAAATCTAGGAAACTCTTCAATAAATGACAACAAAACATCGCCGGCGATTGCTTCTTTCATAACCATGCAGTGTTTACGCAATTATACACCAAAATATTACGTTTGTTCTACACTGAAAAGGGTAAATAAAAAAATAAAACATCAATAAATATTTTCGTCGTAATATCGATAGCAGCCCCCCCAGCAGCTATAATATCATCTTTGCTCTGCAAAATATATCTCAACCCATTTTCCTTATTTTCATAAGACCATGTGCTTAAAATCACGTTGCTGTTAAGTTTCGTGCCTTGTGTCACGTTAAGCTTTTCGTTGTAAACAATCATTAGCATACCCACTTAACTTGTGATACCAGTCAGTTTAAACTTTTCAGAAATCAACATGTTGTCACAAAATGTAAAGTCCCTCAGTCCGAAAAATAAAGCTAGATAATTGTTGAATGTTTTTGGAAACACGTTCATTCTGCGCATCGCAAGAAGGGAATCCCGCTTGTCTACTGAAAGTCTGCGTTCGATAGATACTGCCTCTGGCTCCGAAGTATATTGGTCCCAAGACCAGTTGTTGCAAGATGACCTGAGCCTGATTCCCAGGCTGGATGGAGAACGTGTCCAATTCTAAGCAGTTTTACATCGTAAAGTAATGGGCGACTCGCTGTCCGACCATGGACCGTGCCCGGGTCGACGAGTTGCGTTCCCTCAAAAAGTGTCAAGATTATGCCCCCTTTAGGGGGCCGGGACCAGCCGGGGTCGCGGAACTCACGAATTACCGTGACCCCGGATCGTAAAGGGCTATTGACGGGCACCGTGGATTTTAGTCAGTACGAACCTGACAGTCCCTCCCGCTTTGCCCTGGGTGGGAGGACTCATTTGATGAATTTACTAAGATAAAAAAACAGTGCTACACCATCGTTTACGTTCACGTCGGAGTACAGACGGCCGGTATTTCCTTAACTTTGAAAGTCATAGGCTTATCTGTGGCCAGTCATTCTATTGCAGTGTCGGAAAAATGTATTGAATTGACTAATGTCAATGCTGTTAAAACTAGAAAACAAAAGAAATGCTTCAAAAGAAATTATATCTTATCACCTCCGCTATTCTATTTTTCGTTCAATTTATAAAAAAAATTGTTAAATTATCTCTCCGGTACTACGTTGACTTGTCGCTTTTCTGATGGTCGCCACTGTTGATTCTGGCTTTGAGAAGTTACTGTTTGTGGGATTGTCATCACTTCCGCTGGATCATCATTACCATTAATTAAGTCAGAAATGAACTCTACATACAGAATTTCACTTCTAGGTCTGTGCATCACAACGTTGTAGAATGATCTCCTACATCTACTTCGAAATGACTAATATTTAAAGTGACCTTGTCACTACTTTAGTATTTCCAATCTAGTCGCCGGCTAGTAACAGAATCACGTTCTTCCTAATTTAGGATATTTAAGTAGTCATGATAGAGGTGCGTGATGTGATGAACTTCACTGACCTATCTGGAATCTGGATGCATCGATTTAGCTGTTTGGAGTGTATTATCTAACATAGTTACGAATATAGGTATCTTGCGATGGCCACGGTCAACATTTTATTGTTCTTTATTACATAATCAACATTTTATCTAAATAATATGGCTATTTTTACCTATATTTACCCCACATCATATATTACAACGTCTTAAAACCAGTCTTATTCCGGCGAGTGATAGTGACAGAGCTATAGAAGTCGTCTAGCGCCATTTCGTTCACTCACTGGAACAAGCCTGGTTTTAAGAGGTTGCAATACCCCCCCTGGGCTTCACTTACTTAAATCCACCCCTGCTTTTTCTCATAAGAGTAGGCAGAAACTTTCGATCTTCACATACTACGATCCTACATAATTATATCATCGATGGGTACATTACTTAGGTAGGGAACACGTGTAGGTACGTGTGGAAGGAAGTAAGATATTATATGTAACAAAGTACCTGCCACTACATTAACATGTAAACTTTTTATTGAAACAAGCTTTGAGCCATGACTTAATTTGTAACGGCATTTTTTTTGCCAACATCTACTTTGAATCATGAATAGTCATCAGTGGATATAGAATAATAGTGCATCTTTCTACTTTTCTGCCTGATTCAGAAATCATTCACCAATGACCAATAAATTATTGGTGATTCATAGATAGATAGAAAACTCTTTATTATGCACACCATACAACTTAAAGGTGATTACGTAGAAATTATAACTAAAACATAGGGTCACAATAGGCGGTCTTATCACTAAAAGCGATCTTTTCAAGACAACCTTTGGATAGATTAGGAAGAAAGAGAGACGTAAGTACTGTTGGTAGGACAGAGGCCTAACCACGAGCTCTAAGCCCCCTGGGGCCTAACCCCCTGTGGTGTACAATTAACCAATTTATGTCTGTTTCATCAACAGACTCTTTCAACAACGGAGTTTTCACCCAAAGATACTTTCAATTTGTCAGTTTTGATGACAGGCCTTTCCAGCTACATTATTCTCTTTATTTATTTTTACACTTATTAATTAAATTTTTAAATATTTTTATAAAAAACAAACTAAAAACATTTAAAAATATAAAAAATAGCAGTCCACCAGCATCGGGAACAGGGTCCAGCCAGCTTATTAATCGATACGACTGTTCACCAATTATCTTTTAACTACAGACCTGGCAAGTAAAAATTGTGTAGATATAGAATAAAATGTATCCAAACGGCAATCGATAAATAAATAATCGCACTCGCTAATACATTTATGTTCGGTCATAATAAATGAAATTGGCATTACTTTTAAAAAGATTTTAATGTAGAAAAAACAGGTACAGCAAGTAAATATAAATATGCAATAATTACAATATAAATCAGTATCATTTGTACACATAAACTAAGACAGTATAGCCATAAGTATTTTTCCACGCGTTATGGAGATGTAATGGCGGTCGCGAATAAATTAATAAATAATTTATTCAACGTATGGCTTGATGACGATCTGCTCGCTCCGACGTTTCCGCCTGTTGTATAGAAACTCGAGGAACAGCACTGTGGAAGCTGAGAAGAAACCTGTTGAATAAAAATACGTGTTTTATAAACTCGGAAGTCAATTATAATGTTTCAACAATTATTCTATTCCTAGCAAGTCAGTGGAAAATTGTTTTAAAATGTTTCGGATAACATTCAGCTACGCGAACAATAGATGGATGTATATTTGTTACTCAATCAAACAACTGCTGAGCGGATCTACAGCTGCTACTACTTTTACATGCGAAAGTCTAAGCCTTAATTAAGTTCCGTTTTCACGTCAAAACAGCTGAACTGATGGATTTGGATATAGAGAGGGTTATTGAAAAAAAAAACAGGTATGTAATTTCACAAATTAATACAAAAGTGAATTTGTTAAGCTTTCACGCCTAAACTGCTGAACCGTTTTTAATGAATGTTGGTACAGAGGTAAATGCAACTTTGAAGCCGTTATAATAAGCTACTTCTTGTATTGAAACTTAAAAGAGGCAAAGTTAGCGAACTAATAAATCTGACACGTTACTTTAATAAAGGTACATTTGATATTGTCTCAGCTAAATCTATACCCTAAAATAAGTCTTCGTTCTTCAATAAATAAAAGAGATGTGAGGTGACCCCTATAAAATAGAGGAAATATATCGGGTTAAGGGACCTTGATCGACCTCATGGTCATAATTTTGTGGTCATACAGTGGGTTGCCAAATTAATAGGGACACTCAAGTTTTTTATCGAATTCTTACTTTGGATGCACTTGACTGCAGTTTTAAGTGGTGTTAGTGATGCAGGAATATTTTATTTATGTTTGCCTGTTGTTTATAACTTATTTTATAAGTGGTTTTGTGGAGTTCGATGGTAAGATTATTTTCTACAAATTTTTAAGTTAAGCGAGTGTTACAGTTTGCTGAAGACGCGTGTTTGTGAAAGTTGAATTTTAATATTCAAAACAAAGTTATTTTGGTATTTAGTGCCTTAAATTAATTGTAAATGTAAGTATTA
Organism: Agrotis segetum; assembly: GCA_036375495.1. Lineage (NCBI taxonomy): Eukaryota > Metazoa > Arthropoda > Insecta > Lepidoptera > Noctuidae > Agrotis > Agrotis segetum. Next base: position 1,252,951 of record JAQSVV010000679.1, on the reverse strand, counting down.
TTATTTTATGTTTATAAAAAATATTTTAAGTGCTTATTATTGCAATAATAACATTTTTTAATATTTTTTTTTGGGTTTCAGCATGGGTAGAGGTTGTGATTTGACCCCAAAAAAGAAAAAGCGAAATTAAAACACTGCTACAACACACCAGTCATTCCCAAAGGCAGATAGCAGATATTGCTGGTGTTTCTAAGTCAGCAGTTAACAAAATAAAAATTTCTTTGGACCTGGATCAGCCAATAACTCCTCAAAGGAAGGTCATTGCGGACGAAAACGCATCACAACCCCACGTACAGACCGAAAAATACGGGATATCTGTTTAGAAACCCATAGAAAGAAAAGTGCTGGATTGTTAACCCAGATGGTTCAGGAGTCAGGAATTATGATATCCAAAAGAACTGTACAGCGTAGGTTGGCAGAAGAAGGCCTGACAGGACATCGTCCGCAAAAAACCAAGGCTGACAGAGGCAATGAAAAAAAAACGTCTTGCCTGGGCTCGTGAACACCGCCACAAGACTGTTGAGGACTGGAGTAAGGTCAGATTGTGTTAAAATATTGATATTTTCTACAATTTAGAATACCTGAATCCAAAAATATAAGCAACTTTTCATTTTTTTTCAGGTGTGTTTCTCAGATGAATCGTCATTTGAAATTTTAGCCGACAAGAGCAGCTTTGTCAGACGACGCCCTGGTGAAAAATACCATCCTGACTGCATTATAGAGAGGGTAAAACACCCTGTTAAAGTAATGGTGTGGTCAGTTATAAGCGCCAAAGGGGTTGGGCGCCTCTACATCGTCCAGGGAACTATGAAGCAAGACCAGTACAGGCAAGTTTTAGAAACTCGCTTATTGCCGACACTTGAAGAAGGTTTCCGGACGGTGAAGAATTCATGTTTATGCACGATTCAGCACCGTGCCATAAAGCTAGGAGCGTAACCAAGTTCCTGGCAGACCACAACATCCCAGTTCTACCTTGGCCTGGCAATTCCCCTGACATGAACCCCATAGAAAATCTATGGGAGATCACCAAGGCAGAAATAGCCAAGGAGATGATAACCACCAAAGTTAGACTGATTGAAAAACTGATATCTGTATGGCACCATAACCCCAACATAAAAGAAAGTGCAAAAAAGTGCATAGAAAGTATGCCCAGGCGTATAGCAGCCCTGATTGAAGCAAAGGGAAACGTCACCAAATACTGATTTATTTGTCTGCATGTTTATTTATTTTTGTATAAAATTTATTTTTTACATTTTACTGTAGAATTATTATTTTATATATTCTTCAATAGTTATATTATCATATTAAACCTTTTACTATATAAAAAAATGTGTTTTTATAATTAATTTAATTCAAATACTTTCGCAATACCGTGTTTTTGCAACTGTCCCTAATAATTTGGCAACCCACTGTAGATGCTTCCTCGAAAATGAATTGCAGTTATTCTTATTCCGAATATGTACTTGATTTTTCCCTTACAATGTGTTATAATAAAACATAAAGTTATAAGACATAGTATCTGGAAAAGGGTTCCTATCATTGCTTTTTTATTTACCTATCATTCTTTTTGTTTCATTTACCTCTCTTCGCCATCTCCTTCTTGTAAAAAAAATAAGTCTGGAATTAATTTCCTCGATAACCGACAACACACTGCCTAAATCTTCTTTCGTCATGCTTTGTCATGACTTGAAACTGCCTTATGACGTAAGGTTCTCCAATTTGATAGAGGCCACGCACCGGCCAGCTCAGCGTAGGATGTCCACCCACAAGGTGGACAGACGATCTGATGAAGACCACGGGATCGCGCTGAATGTAAGTCGCTTCCAACCGTTTCTATTGGAAATCTGTAGGGGAGGCCTAAGTTCAGCAGTGGACCTCCTACGACTGATATATGATGATGGTGAAACTGCTGAGAAAGGAGTTATTAATTTTTTTTTTATTTGATTTGATGTGATTTTAATTTCATTTGATAACAATGTTTTATTTCTATTTATCTTGATTTAATTTAATTTTGTTTGTTACTTTTTTTATTGATTTGATTTTTATTTTACTACATTTTGTTTATTTATCTCTTTTTGGTTTTGTGTAATGACAATGGGTGTAATTTACCTAAAATAAATGAATTTATTTATTTATTAAGTATGCTTTTATGTGGTTACCACATCGTAACGCTGACTGTACATAGTTGTCCGTGGACACAGAATGCACACCTGTAGGTATACAGTAAGTTACATTAGTCCTTGATTAAACAATACCAGTCTGCATAAATTAGTTACAAAGTATGTTTCCACTATACCTACTTGTTGTGTTGTGGCGGACCCTCACACGTGTAACTGTGTTAAATGTTGATTTAAATAAGATATTTACTTTCCGTCACCAGGCACAATGAGGATAGATTTCCCATTCGTCGCTTTGGTGACAAATGGGAATAGACAATTTATAGGTAAGAATTATTGCCCAGGTGGCCTACCATGAACTCTTAGAGGGTGAGTATTTAGGCTGTGGGAAAGAGATGGCGTTAGACGTCTTGTATAGCTCTGTCTCTTTCCCACAACCTAAACTGGATCGCGTTAAGAGCTCGTTGTAAGGCCTCTGTTTGTGCATTTGATGCCATTATGACTGCATCAGTGAGAGGACGGATCTTGAAAATAAAGTCGTCAAATAAAGGACTTTTTGCCTCAGCTTACCTACGTTATGTATTGTTGCTTACTCTTTAGCACAGAGAGGCTACCTTAACGATAATTACATTTTTATTTCTTGTATCGATCGAAAAATTTTGTAAAAAAAACGTTCAAGTCAAGTTACAATAGCTAATTAAAAGCCCAGGGTGTGCTGTGCATGACAAACAAAATCAGTAAACTACTATCAGAGACATTTCTAATTCATCTTACACCAGTTGATCGAATCATAGTATTTTCATATCTTTGGCAGAAAAAAGTATGAACAAGGATATTTCCAGTAAACAGTTAATTTGCAATTGTTAATCAGCCTAATTAAAATTGCTGCATTCACACCGTTAAATGAACAAGCCTATGAATCCTTCCTCAAACAGGTATAGTTATCAATGTATAATTAATTATTTGAACGAATTCATTTTTCTATTTTGTATGGACGTCATAGCGTAGTATAACATTATGTCACACGGTGACCACGTGCGTAGAGCGTGTTATAGGCTGAAGTCAGACGAACGTAAATTTTTGAGTTGCTAATCGAGTAATTTCGTGTTGTGTTACATTTGCTGGACCACTCACTCTGTTTCGCGAAAGACTTTTCTACGAAACCGGCTCAAATTACGCGCAACTCAAAGATTTGCGCTCGTATATCTCCAGCCTTAGTTTCAAGGGTCAGGAACCGAATAATTCATTGCTCATTAAAAAAATTATAGAGTTTTTTATTGCGAGAGGAAAGGTTTCTAACATGAGGCAGCCAGCATTTCGACTTAATCCTAACTTAATGAAGTTGAAAATCAAACGGATTGGGGTAGGTTATTGTGCTGGCATTTGTACATTCTACAATTTAAGATGTACACAGGACAAAATAATATTAGCAGAGATGCAGGAAAAATGATGCACGGCATGTTGATTTGCCTGGTTTGCTACCACCATCGTGTTGTCGACTGGCCTGTTGGTCTAGTGGTTAGTGACCCTGGCTGCTATGCCGGAGGTCGTGGGTTCGATTCCCACCCAGAACAAATGTTTGTGTGATGAGCACGATCATTTGTTCTGTGTCTGGGTGTAATTTATCTATAATATGTATGTATTTAGAAATATATAAGTATGTTTATCAGTTGTCTAGTACCCATAACACAAGCTCTGCTTAGCTTGGGACTAGATGGCGTTGTGTGATAGTTGTGGAATATTATTGTGGAATATTATTATTCTATCACTTTTCTTACCCATAAACAGCACAAAGAAGGAGCCCTGCATGTCACTGAGGTTGACGGTGTGGTTGTTGACCTCCTGCATCATGGACGAGGCCTTCCAGCAGCGGTCCTTCTTCGGCAGGTAGGCGTCCAGCCAGCGCATGATCAGACCCGCTTTGTGCATGCGGTCTAGTCTAAAACCGAAGAGGAATCGAGGTGAGGACAGGTAAATAGGTATAAATGATTCGTGTAATATAACACACGGTGCACGCCAGGACTTGGCTTGACACGCTCCCGCGCTAGATAGGATATATAGGGTGACTGGTAATTAGTGTACGATACTTAAATATGTGATAGTGCTCATGATAACAAACAATTTTTATTATGGGAGCAAAGCCGAAATCGTGAAAAAAATATCAGCTGTTCAGTACATTAAGCAAACATAAATGTACTGAATAGCTGATTTTTTTTTCGAGTTTTCAAGTTTGTTCCCATAGTAAAAGTTGTTGGTTATCATGAGCACAATCACGTGTTTAAGTATCGTACACTAATTACCAGTCACCCTATATATCCTATTCCTAACTTTTACGTCGTTTGATACACGTGGGCACAGGCATTTGTTATTGCAGTTCTCGGCTTCATTACAACATCGCCTACGGCTCGGGTGAAAATTCTGTCTGCTCGAAAGGCACAAGTTCTCTTAACTTAAAGTTGGGTTATCAGGACTGTCTCATCAGGTAGGTAGTTAACCGTGACCGTAGAACGCAAGGGCTTTCGAAGGATCACCGTGGATTTTGGTCAGTACAAGTCTGACAGTCCCTCCTATTCCGCCCTGGGTGGGAGGACTCATTTGATGATTAAAAAAAGAAACGTTATAAGTTTTTATCTTAGTATTTACTCAAGAATAAAACTAGAAACTTCACGTAAAATATCACACACGAGTTTTTAATCTTTCAGCGTCATACTCACTCTTTGTTTATCACTGGAAGATACGGGCTGCCTGCAGGCACAATCATTGCAACTTTCTCATGAAAAAACTCTTCAGTGCCTGAAAATTATTTTCATTTTTACATATCTTAGAAAACAGAATGCATACAAAATGGCTTTTTGCAGAATGTTTTTGGTTTAGTGAAAGAAGTAAATATATTGTGCTCCAAAATACGCACATGATTTATTGACTAATAGGCGATACCAAACTATCATCATCTGCCTAGCCTTTTCATAACTATATTGGGGTTGGCTTCCAGTCAAACCAGATTTAGCTGGATATCAGTATTTTACATGGAGTGACTGCCTGTCGGACCTCCACAACCCAGTAACTGGGCAATACCATACCCCTTGGTAAGACTGGCTGTCAGACTTTAGAGCTTCTGACTAACAATAACGACTGTCAAAGATCTACAAATGACAGCCGGGACTTGGGCTTTACGTGCTTTCCGAGGCACGGAGGAAACCCGCTATGACAGATGGTCACCCATCCACAGGTCTGTGCGGCTGTAATTATTTAGCCACGAGTTCCTCGCGATGCCAAACTATATTGAGTGTTAATAAAACCTTCTTACTATTAATAAATATATACACATATTACTTGATTTAACAGAACCACCTTGGGCTTTAAAACTATTGTGGGTCACAAAGGTGCAGTATGAAAATTATCTGGGCATAGGAGAACAATTTTTGTGAAACACCGTTCAAGGATAAAATACGTACTCAATGAAAAGTCGCAGTTGTCTGCCTCGTGACGGTCCCCCCTCATGAGGTAGCTCAGCCGGAGCTTCCAATCAATGATGGCGTGTCGATGGAGCCGCACGCGCTGTAGCAGGGATGATCCTGAAGCAAGTTTATTTCATTTTAACCACTTCCCTGTCCGATGAATCACATGTGACTCACGACTATTGTTTAGGTATTGTGTCTGCTGCGCGGACAATGAAAGTGTTAAACTTGTTTCTTTTGGTATGACTGCTGGTACTTTTCAAAGAAATTTAGCAGTCCTTTTAAAGTTAAAGTTAGGTATGGGCCTTCTATCATTAATAGATACACAATCGGCGACAAAAACGGCCTCACCAAAAGGATGACCAAATCAGAGGTTGATGGTCATCGTTTTAGTTTAGGTATTACTCTTCACACGCTCGGAACGTAATCATGCCTCCGAGCTCCGTGCTCGTTTAAAAATGATCGAAGGTATTGGTCAATTGTATTGGTTCTTTTTTTTAATTCCTTTGCTTTATAAAGGACAATCAGCAAAAAAGTGAAGATTTAGAAGGTTTACACCCTTGAACTAAGTAGAAAAAGGAAAGAACTTATCTGTCAACAAATGACGTTTGCTATTAGTTATCTAAATCTATGAAACGACCTAAGATATCAATAGATTACCTGAAGCCATGGCACCTCCCATACCAACAGAACTCGTGACCAGTTCCGCTCCTTTCAACAATGCTATGTACTTTGGCTCATCTGAATTCTGAAAAAATGTAGGCAAAAAGAATAACAAAGCCGTAGTCGTTATGTCGGAGGCGTCAATAGAGTATTTGACTGAAAAAAATCTAATTAATCCTTCTAAAAAATTATTTGACAAAAATGTTTTCTTTTGTAACATAAACCAAAATTGGTTATTTATTGGAAGATACGGCACTTTTGTAATTGGCATAACGTCACAATCTAGGTCAGTTTTTAATAGCTTCTGACAGTTCTGACGTCACGAGGGTCACTGTCGATTTTTGATTCTTTATATCTTTGTAAGGTACGTTGGTTTACCGAAAGTAACAATTCGTGTCCATTATTTTGCGTGTCTCTGTGGTATACTAGACCTACAAGTGCTTTTCAACACACCGTATGGGCTGTGGTATGGGGCAAGTTTCGCGTACTTTATTGCCCTGTACCTACGTGTACGTATATGGAAAATCACAGTTATTAGACTGGTTCTGATGTGGTGTAGGTCTTTGCCCACTGAATAATGGGCGGAAATCTTACAACCAGTCTATGACACAGTACTTACTGGTTGTGGTTTTAAGTTAGGCATCATCATCTGCCTACTCTTACCCCAACTATATTGGGAGTCGGTTTCCAGTCGGACCAGATGCAGCTGAATATCAGTATTTTACATGGAGCGACTGCCTATCGGACCTCCACAACCCAGTAACTGGGTAATACGATACCCCATGATAAGACTGGTTGTCAGACTTTAGAACTTCTGACTGTGATTAACGACTCAAAATTCTATTAAAAATACAAATGACAGCCGCGACCATCGGCTTTACGTGCTTTCCGAGGCACCGGGGAGACTCGCTATGACAGATGGTCACCCATCCACAGACTAACCTTGGCAAGCGCGACTTAACCCGGAAAATCGGCCTGTGCGACTGTAATTATTTAGCCACGAGCTCCTCATTGTGTGTTGTGGAGGTAAGATAGGCGCTCCATGTAAAATACTGCTATTCAGCTGCATTCCGTTAGACTGGAAGCCAACTGCAGCATATTTGAGAAAAGGTTATAGGGAAAATCACAACTCAAAATATTATGCACAAATGCAAGCAAAATAAAAACACAAAACCTGTCCATATTTTCGAAAACCTGTCCCAAAACCTGATCCTTTATTTTTTGCACCAAATAGAAGTCAGTTAAATGGTCTATCACGCTGTGAGAGCATGATTATCACGGGGAACTTTTATTTTATTAAGAAATGGAAGATTAACGGACATGTCCTTACAACTTGAGATGTCGAAAGTATCACGTTTGATTAGCGTGATCGAGTTTAGTTTAAGGAACTGGATTTGACCCGATGTGAACCATAGATAAGTATTGTGTGGTACTTTTTAACGTGGGATTTTTATTTAATATCTTATGCCTTTCGAAATAAAAAAGGACATTAGGAACATTTGAGTTATTTCGTTTTAACATTAAGAACCAAATCATACAAACATAATAAGCTCTCGTGCTAATATTAAAGACCGTTTTTACTTTTTTGAAGTGAAAACTTCTTTAGCGGCGTTGTACACTTTTTCTGTAATGGGTAAAAAATTTAAAACTCGCGTCAGGGTCACGTGACCCTGATCGAAAATGAGTAAGACGTCATTCAAATTAAAAATAAAACATAGTAACAAAAAAGTTTTCACTTCTACCGGCACTCCTGGAGTGCAACCTTTTTTTTTTATTGACATTGGCATCTCGCAGGTCAACCTAGAAGAGGTTGTGTTCCTGTGGTTGCCATAGATGACTCTAAGGCCTCCAGCCAGAGGTATTTACTCTAATCAAGCGGGTCTCGCTTACTAACAAAGCTAACTTAGTCGATTTGACAGTTATGACGTCATAAAATGGCGCCCAGTTCGTCCTATCCTTAGTTCAAACACCTACCTTCAATTCCATCTCCATATAAGAACCCTTAGTGATAGACCAGGTGTAAAAGGCCCTGTTATCAAGAAGTTCAGCCACGGTTGTCACAGGAACCTCCTGCTTCGGGAACGTGAGGAAAGCAACCAGGTTGCCGGAGTACGTGGTTACTACAACCAGGACGACCAACCACCAGGTGCCGACTACCAGGCGTCCGCTGTCTGCCCGGGGAAGGTACATGCCCCCTGTATAGTGAAAAGAACAGAATATGACTGCTGTGTTGATGATCAAGATTTGCAATTAGGTACTTAGGCAGAATAGCATAGAATGTTTATTTGCGTGAAATATTGGTCGGGTTCAGAGAAAACGAAAAGGGGTGACTCACAATCATAATACTCACAACAATAAATTGCCCAAATGTTGGAAATATAATAATCCCTCAATTACAAAAAAAAAAACATCAAATCGTTTTTAGCACAAAAATCATATTATAGTGTTATTTTTTTACATAACAAAATAATATTGTTGTGTTTCAAGTTTCAAATTAGATTATTCGAGGCGCAAAACAGGTGGATGACATTCAGAAGGTCTTTTTTTTTTTTTTTTAGCGTGGTAAAATCATCAAATGAGTCCTCCAACCCCGGGCAGGGCGGGAGGGACTGTCAGACTTCTACTGACTAAAATCCACGGTGTCCTTCACAGCTTTAAGTATAAGGTTACGGTAAGGGATAATCCCGCACCCCGGCATTATTTGGCCCTCTGAGATGGAGGCCCCGTTCATTATGCTGACGCTTTTTGAGGCGCGCGTGGGACACAACCCCTTTTACCCGGGCATGGTCCTTGTTAGGGCAAAGAGAGTTGCCCTTTACTCGCTGCCCGCATGCCCGCGCCTACCAATGGCCGGAGATCATCGTTAAATCGACGTTCGTACATTTTCCGCCTACCACTGCGGCATGGGGCGGATCAGGATCGCTGTCCTCGTCTCGCTCGCGGACTAGGCCTCCTCCTTTCGAAACTCCGCATTACTGCCTCGCAACAAGGAATAATACCGCTTCCCACTGTCTCGCCCCGCAGCATGGCAACCATATGCCGGGCGCGAGAGGTCTCCGCCTATCGCAGCCGTGAGGACACGTTGCTCCGCCCAAGCTGGGCAGTCTTGCACCGTATGCTGTTGTCCTCCGGCTATTCGCATTAGTGATCCCAGGCTGTCTCCTTTTTCGTGATCAGACACAGGTACCTCCCGAAACTTCCGTTTTTAAATAAATAAAATTTCTCATTTGAGGTTAGGTTATACAATAAATAAATTGATAATAAAACCTCTTTTATGACAGGTAAGTCGAAATATGGCCATTTTACATAAAAAGAAACCCCTGCTGCCATTAGAAAAAAGAAAAAAGTTAAAATTTTCTTTTAAGTTTATTTTATGGCCTTCCTCTTTTTTTCGAAAGATTTAGCCAGTACCGATAATACGTTTTAATAAAAGAGACAATAATTCAAGAATCATTCACAAAGTAAGCTTTTGATAATAATTTCGTTACCAGATATTTAGAACAATTTAATTTGTAAGAGGTTTTATATCAATTTGATATAAAACCTACGAAGAATTGTCTGTGGTCAACGTCAGGGAATTAAAAAAAAATGTGTTGTGAGTCTCTCTTGTTTTTTTTGGCTTTTTACGCGGGCGGTTTGAATTAAGCGAAAAAGTGTATTAGTCATTAATAAGGAGAATAAATACATTTCTGATTGGTATTAAGGATTATTTGTTTCATTTGAACCCTTCTGATCTATTATTTTTATAGTTCAGAAGTGGGATGAATGAATATTACTTAATATTCTAATCACGCCTACTAGCATTGCAATATTGGATTTAGATCGATCTGTGGATCGATTGGATTGTATTGGTACATAAGGACAGGTTAAGTAAGAAGCCTAAACTCGGTAAGTTGTATTTCAAAATTAAATGTAGTTTTTTTTTTTATTTCTCAAAAAAAAAAAAACAAGAATGGAAAACAATTTGATGGAAATCAGTACACCATAGAACTGAAAGGCATTGTTTGGTGTCAATCACTAAGAAGGTGTGTTGTAGACTAAAAGATTATCTAACTTATGCCGTTCATTTTGATGTTATAAGGTACCTAATCTTTACATACAAGAAAACGTAATTATATGAATAGGTATTCTCAATTAAAATATTAAAATGCCGGTTAAAACATGATTACAGACTTAACTAAAATGCCGAGGAATAGCAGAGCTACGCTCTCGTGCAGCCGCAGTCGCGGTCGCGAGAGGCGATTGTGCAGGAGGAGCTGTTCCAGTACGCGGCGCCCGCGTTCTGTGCGGACCAGTTCAAGGTCCTTGAGCCGCGCAGGTTCCAGAGGTCGCACGCCAAGGAGACGCACGGGTTCTTATAAGAGCCTTGAGCGTCGTCAGCGGCGTCGGTCCGAGTCGCGACGTGTGAGAAAAAGTACGCGCTCGCGTTCCCGATCTGCACACTCGAGGAGGCGGCCACGGCAGCGTAGCAGAGGCAAGGTGAGACGGAGTTCCCGTCACCTCAGGACAAGTCGAAGACGACGTGAAGCTGTAAGTCAGTCATCATGTTCTAGCAGCTTGGATAGTAAGGTGAACGTTAATAACGCTAGTATAGATAAGACATCTAAAAACAAAACTGTAAATGACCCTAGTTTTAGTATTCATGATGTCATGGAGTTAATTAAATCACTGCCCTCATCTGCGTCCCAAGCTCAAAACCACTTTAATATGTCGACAAATGCAGTACCAGAATTTGATCCTGCTAATAAGGAGCAAACTATTGATTTATGGATTACCAAAGTTGAAGAATGTGCCACCTTGTATAAATGGACTGAAACCCAACAGCTTCATTATGCGTTGCCTAAATTGACTGGAGTAGCTAAAGTGTGGTACCAAGGCTTAACTTCTTTAAATTATAGTTGGTTAGAGTGGAAGGACAAATTAACAAAGACATTTCCCACAGTTCAGAATTATGCACAACTTTTGCATGAAATGTTGGATCGGAAGGTTAGACATAATGAAACATTAGAAACATATTTTTATCATAAAATAAGTTTACTCAACCGATGTGATATAACTGGTAAGCGGGCTGTGGATTGCCTTATATATGGGTTAGAGGACAAGGGTATGCGACTAGGAGCTCAGGCTGCGAACTATTCTCAACCTGAAGAATTATTATCTTATTTTAAATCTATTAAGTTGGAGGATACAAGAGATAGAGTATTTCGTCAACCGTTTACAAAAAAGCGATCTGATAACAACAATGATAATTCTAAAATGAGTGGTAATATAAAATGTTTCAATTGTAATGAGATGGGTCACCCCTCTTTTAAGTGCAACAAACCCTTGTTGACTTGTAATATTTGTAAAAAACTTGGACATCAGAGCGCAAATTGTAGACGGCTTCCAAGAAACGGTAATGAAGGTAGTAAAAATAATGAAATCAGTAAAGCAGCATTAGAAGTTAAATTAACGGGTGATTTAGATAATAAGTATATTATTCCAGTTCAAGTTAATGGCAAAACAATGTCTTGCTATGTAGATTTCGGAAGTCAAAGTACTTTGATTCGGATAAGCGACTTTAAATTATTAAACACCGCTTACAATAAAAATGATCTTCCAACATTAAAAGGTTTTGGCAATTCAATCATAGAACCTATAGGTAAAGCAGTGGTCCAAATACAAGTACAAGCCGTTACAACATCCATAGAAGTATTAGTGGTACCTGACGAATTACTTAAACATGCTGTACTTTTGGGACACACTTTCACCGAGCAAACAGGTATAATTATTATAAAGACAGACGAACATTTAGTTTTTCAAAAAAAGCCTGACTCGTTAAATAATCCTGAATTTAAAAACTGTCAAAAAATTAATTTAGTTGTAGACTCTAATATAATTGTTAACTCTATCAATATGATACCTGTCAATATAAATACTGATATAACCATAAAATTTTACGTAAAGGAATCTTTAAGGAAAATAGGTGAGAATTGTTATTTTATTATGCCTGGATTTTATACAGTTTTGCAAGGTAAAGGTCATGTTTTAGTAATAAATTTAAATAGTAACGAAATCAAATTTCAAAAAGGGGAATTATTGACAAGAGCCTACACTTTAAATGAGGATGATTGTTTAAATATTAGAAGGATAGAAAATAGGGATTGTGACTCCATATCAAATGATCTTAAAACAGGTGATGAATTTAATACTAAAGACAGAGAACGGTTGGAAAAATTGCTAAAGGAGTATAGGGACTGTTTTTCGTTTGGTTTATCTGACTTAGGAATGACTAATTTGACCGAAATGTGTATCACGTTAAAAGATGCTACCCCGGTTGTGTACAGGCCATACAGGCTAGCCTATTCGGAAAGGAATAAAGTGAAAGAGATGGTTCAAGACATGTTGGACTCAGGTATAGTTACTGAGTCAACATCTTCTTATGCAAGCCCTATTATTTTAGTGCAGAAGAAGACAGGTGATCAGCGGCTCTGCGTCGACTACCGGGCTTTAAATGCAAAAACTGTCAAGGAACATTATCCTATGCCGAGAATAGAGGATCAAATAGATCAATTAAATGGTTATGAATATTTTATAACACTTGATTTGGCCTCAGGTTATTACCAAATTCCAATAGCTCTTTCTTCACAAGATAAAACTGCTTTTGTAACGCCGGACGGTCAGTATCAATTCACCCGCATGCCATTCGGATTGGCCAATGCACCCTCAGTCTTTCAGAAAACTATTAATACCATATTGAAAGACGTCAGAGGCCAAGCTTTTGCTTTCATGGATGATATAATCATTCCAGCCCACAGTATTTTACAAGGAATGGAACGATTAGAAACAGTACTTAAACTTATAAAAGAAGCGGGGTTAACGTTAAAATTATCCAAATGTGTATTTTTTTCAAAAAAAATTGATTATTTAGGTTTTGAAATAAGCAAAGAAGGGGTCAGACCGGGTTCAAAAAAAACTGCAGCAGTAGAAAATTTTAAGTGCCCCACCAACCAACACGAAATACGCCAGTTTGTTGGTTTAGCTAGTTTTTTTAGACGTTTTGTAAAAAATTTCGCTATAATTGCTAATCCGTTGACAAAATTATTAAAAAAGGGCTGTAAATGGGAATGGGGTTCGGAACAAGAGAAATCCTTTCAGACCCTAAAGACAGAGCTAATAAAAAGACCAATTTTAGCGTTGTACAATCCAAATGCTAAAACACAAATACATACAGATGCGTGTAAATTGGGTATAGCGGGTATACTTTTGCAGGAAGATGAATTAGGAAGGTGGCGAGCAGTAGCGTATTACAGTAGGCAAACTACCCACGAAGAGCAGAAGTACCATTCGTTCGAATTGGAAACACTTGCGGTAATAGCGTCTTTGCAAAGGTTTAGAGTTTATGTTTTAGGCCTCAAATTTACAATCGTGACTGACTGTAGTGCATTGCGTACTACTTTATCTAAGAGAGATATTATACCTCGTATAAGTAGGTGGTGGCTACAGTTTCAAGAATACGATTGTAGTATTGAGTATAGGCCGGGTAACCGTATGAGCCATGTAGATGCACTTAGCAGGAATGCTATTCCTATATCAGATGAACCAGAGTCTGTATTCGATGTTTTAGTTGTAGAAACAGAAGATTGGTTAACAACTATTCAGAATACTGATGAAGAAGTCCAACGAATAAAAAGTATTTTAGAAGACCCTGAAACCCCCAAAATCCATGACGTTTTTCGTAATTATAAGTTAAAGGGGGGAAAGGTTTATAGGGTTCTAGATAGTCAATTGAAATGGTTGGTCCCTAAAGGATTTAGGTGGCAACTACTCAAGAAGTGTCACGATGATCTTGGTCATTTTGGTTTCGATAAAACTCTTGACAAATTGAAATCTCTGTACTGGTTCCCAAAAATGAACAAATTTGTCAAAAAGTATGTACAATCATGCCTGGAATGTAGTTATCACAAAGTACCACCAGGGAAAAGACAAGGTATGCTCCATCCGATACCAAAAGTTGATAAACCCTTTCACACTATACATATGGATCATCTAGGTCCATTTGTTCGGAGTAAATCTAAAAACACTTACTTGTTGGTACTTGTGGAAGCATTTACAAAATATGTTACTCTATTCGCCGTCAAAAATACGAAAACTAAATCAACCATTAAAGTTTTAAACCACTATTTTAGTTTGTTTGGTATACCAAGTAGGATTATCAGTGATCGCGGAACTTCTTTTACAAGTAAAAGTTTTAAGGACTTTGTTAACAAACTAGGCATAAAGCACGTTTTAAATGCGGTAGCAACTCCACGAGCGAATGGTCAAGTGGAACGATATAATCGCACCATATTGGCTTCGCTTGCAGTCAAAAATCACAATTGTAAGGAAAATGAGTGGGACACACATTTAGAAGAAATTCAGCTAGGTCTCAATACAACTCTTAACAAAGGTACAGGTAAAACGCCAGCTGAAATACTGTTTGGTATACGGTTGAGATCCAAGAGTGATGGAATAGTTACTTCATTACTTGACCAGGGTGAGTCCAGGTGTTCACAAGAAATGTTAGAGAGTATAAGAGAAGAGGTGAATGCCAACATAAATGAAAGTATGTATGTTATCAAGTAAGACAAAAGGAAAGATATGACAAGAATAGGAAATTAGGTAGGAAATATCAAATAGGTGACTTAGTAAGAATCGAAAGAGAAATAGGAAGTAATAATGGACAGTCGAGGAAACTACTCGCTAAGTTACAAGGTCCATACAGGATTGCCAAAGTACTAGATAAAGATAGATATGTAGTGCAAGATACACCGTTAACTCGAAAACATAACAGGAAATATGAGGCAGTAATTGCATTAGATAAAATACATCCTTGGTTGACCTTTACTCAAGAGGGCATAACTGATTCCGATGAAGAAAGCTCAACGGAGGATGTAGATGTAGGCGGAACTACTGAAGGTACTGATAACATGGACATAGGACCGTCAGAAATGTCGGTAGATACGGGTGTGGAGAGCACTGGACCATAGAACGGAAAATGAATAAAAAAAAAAATGATGTCATGAATGCTTTCCAGTATTTTTTTTTTTTTTTTTAAAGAATATTATCTTGAATGTGCATTTGAATTTGAATTATTTTATGTTTTAAACTCGTGGATTTAATGATGATTTGGATTAGACTTTAAAATTGATATGTAAAAATCCACACACAAAGGAGTCGTTTGACAAAAATATGAGTGTGTTGGATTTGGTGGAGTTATATTATGTTTTAAAACTTGGAATTAATGATGATTTTGATTTGACTTTAAAATTGATACTTATGTTAAAATCCACACACAATGGAGTCGTTTGACAAATATGAGTGTGTTAGATTTGATGGAGTAATATTATTTTATGTTATAACTCGTGGAATTAATGATTATTTTGATTTGACTTGTAAATTGATATGTAAAAATCTACACACAATGGAGTCCTTTGACAAATATGAGTGTGTTAGATTTTATTGATTAATATTATTTTATGTTTTAAACCTGTGGAATTAATGATGATTTCGATAAGACTTTAAAATTGATATGTAAAATTCTACACACAATGGAGTCGGTTGACAATTATGAGTGTGTTAGATTTTATGGAATATGGCAATACTGCGCAAGGAGGCTTTAGGCCAAGGATTTGAGCGCTTTCTCAGTAAGTTTAGTTAAGCGGGCTACATCGACGCAATCACCTTAAGGACAATTGGACATAGATTTAATAAAATATGTTGATAATGAAGGTTAATTAGATTTAAGTATTAAAATTATTTTGTATTAATTGATGGAACAATCAATCTTTAAGATGGCCGAACATAATTATAATGCTCATTAACGTAAATTTAGTTAGCGAATGTAACAATTCTGTATAAAAAGTTTCCCTATTCGTTGTGAGTAGTAAAATACGTGTAGAGTTTTGAATTTTTATAATTGTTATTTGTTTAAAGTTTTGGTATTAGATCTGTTTGTTATTAACTTCTTTGAATATAAGTACATTTCTGGCATTAAAGTGTAACGAGAGGACTCTGTTTTTTCAGAATGGCCGACTGTAAGCTTTTGATAATAATTTCGTTACCAGATATTTAGAACAATTTAATTTGTAAGAGGTTTTATATCAATTTGATATAAAACCTACGAAGAATTGTCTGTGGTCAACGTCAGGGAATTAAAAAAAAATGTGTTGTGAGTCTCTCTTGTTTTTTTTGGCTTTTTACGCGGGCGGTTTGAATTAAGCGAAAAAGTGTATTAGTCATTAATAAGGAGAATAAATACATTTCTGATTGGTATTAAGGATTATTTGTTTCATTTGAACCCTTCTGATCTATTATTTTTATATAAGAAACATTAATAATATAATGTAGCCTGCTTCCAGTATTAGAAGATACATTTTTGCCCTGAACGACGAATTATTGAAAACAATTTTTGGAGACATGTCAAATATTTTTTATTAATGTTCAACTTTCACAGCTTTTAGTTATTTCATACCTTTTTTCATACATTGTCAACGGAAAAATATTCAATTTTGTATGAAACACCTGAATTTTCTTTCAGGGTTGGTTTCATAGTACACATTGCTACACATCAAGCTAAGCAAAACCAGTAAATCTTGGCCTTGCATTACTGGGTCTTTTAGTACAATGAACGATCAACTTATACTAGTTTTGTATATCTTTTATTCTCACCTTGCTGCAACAAAGCACCATAAATATACCAGAGACAATTGTGTATAGTAGCCAGACCTCCTTGACGAGTGATCTCCTTGGCCTCGTAATAAGGACTTAGTCTATGGATGATGTACAATGTTGGCCCCATCAGTATCACTGCAAATCCGAGGCAAAGCCAAGTCTAGAAAGAATAACAGAATCAATTAGGTTTACTAGCTCCTATATTATTTCTAAGGAGAGATAATTTATAATATATACTTTAACATTTTTTTTGGCGTAGTGAAATCAGCAAATGTTTCCTCTCACCCAGGTCAGGGCAGGAGGGACTATCTTTGTCTTTCAATAGCCCTTTACGTTCCGGGGTTACGGTAATTTGGTAGCCGACCCTGGCAGGCTTTGGCCGTCTAGGGATATACTTTTACTTGAGAAACCTTTTTATTATCAGACAAGTAATCTTGAATTGAATGCTTAAAAATGCAGAATATACGTAGTCAAGCCAATTGTCGAATAATAAAATGTCCCTTTACTGTTACTCACATAATTATATTCCCTTATATAAATTATTTTCCTCTTGAGTTCTAGGATAATAATAAGTTGTTAGTATTTTATTGTTGTTAATGATGCATAAAATAGATTATAATAAAAAAATTTGATGGCTTTACCTCCTAGTCTAATAACATAGGTAACATAGCATTCCGATTAAGAACTTACGTCGGTAGTAAACGGTAGTAGAAACAGCAGAGCTCTGCTGAGCTCCCTCGGTCGCGCTATCATGAATGCATACGACTGTATACTCACTGGCCTAGTGTAGTTTATTCCTGGGAAAAAATAGTAAAAATCATCTTCAACACGACAAATTTTTTTTTTTTATTATTATTATTAGAAAGAACATCATTATGCCATCTGAATTTATCATTCCTAGATCGGATTTTGTTGAAGTATGCGATAGCAAAGAGGTTGATTGGGAAGTAATTCCCAATCAACCTCTTTGCTAACGCTTTGAAAAACATGGCCATTCTACGAAAAAGAAATGACAACTCGCCATGAAATGAAAAGAAAAAAGTAACAATTTTTTTTTTAAATTATTTTATGGCTTTCTAATATTTTCTTTGCGAAATGTATGCCAGCATTTAAACAGTTTCATGAAAGAGGTTAAACATCCTCTTTTTTTCGTAAGACTTGGCCAGCAGAGGTGAAAAAAATGTAGGTTGCCATAAAAGAGAAAAAAATCGTTTTTAAATTACTAAATGGCATCCAAAACATTTTTTTCGATTGTTTAAACCAGAAACGTTCCAATAATGAGGTTTTGTGCATCAAAAAAATTAAATATTATTTCTTGATTTTTCATCAAGTTCATCATAGAGTTTTTTTATTTAAAAATCTGTTTATACGTAGGGGCGTAGGTACTGTTACTAGCTCCTGGATAAAGAGTTATGTATTTCAATTTCCTACCTGGCATAGGATCAGATAAAACAGTGAAAGGAGCCGCTCCCAAAGCGCCTTGTCCTTTAGAAATCGCTATCATCGTCAGCTTAGCGTCCATGCCATGCATTGTCTGAAAGCGAAATACTTTTAGAGAATACAATTTTCTTTTAATTTTGTTGTGTTTTTTCACTTTTTAATTATTTTTTTTATACATAGAACACTTAGGCAGAAGAAACAATAATTATGCCTATAGATAAAAGAGCATAAAGGTGTACTTACATCAGCAATCGTATCATTTGCCAACTCTTTCTTCAAAACAGAAGCTAATATTACTTTTATTCTGAAATAACAAAAATATTCATAAACTAAACTGAATAAATATTTTAACTAAGGTAAATCGTCATTCGTAACAGATCTTACGTAAAGTTTTTGTTAATCGCTAACTGATTAACGATATCAAATATAAGTCCACTGTATTTAACAATAGCACCAGATTCGTTCCGCTGTAGTATCGTCCAGGGTGGATTCTGAAATTAAAATCAAATATTATTATCAAAGGACATTCAGACAAATCACCATTTGTAAAAATGTTTATGAAATATGTAAATTTTCAGAAACTAGTCGAAATGCCGGCGGCGGCATTTCTATTTCTACAACAATATGCCACACTAGTATGTAAACCATCAATAAGACGCGATTGACTCATTTGATGATTTTAACACGATAAAAAAAGACCCGATTGCCACCAAAGCGATAGGTAAATATTTCCACATCCCTCCGCTTAACTTCGACTTCAGTGGAAATCTGGGTATTCAAAAGACATCTCCTCTTGTCTCCGCTTCTCTCCACTTCGATGGAAACAGAGTCTTATACAAAAAGCAAAAAGTACACTTAGCTCAGTAGCATTTCATTCGAAAATGAACCTTGTCTATCAACCTTTTGATTGAATACAGGGATAAATTATGGAATCAGGCGTTACTTTGCGGAAATCCATGACGTTAAAATGTTGTCTTGTTTTTCCGTTTGTTGCATGTGTGCATATGCATGAGGGCGGGAGGGTGGGTCCTTTGCTGCATGTGCATATGCATGACTGCATAGGGTGGGATTACATCCTGCAACAAGCCTGGATTTTTGTCGCGGAATTAAAACTAAATATTTTTCATAACATTTTAATGAATACAGGGAGAAAAATGAAAATTATTCGTAAAATCTTACGTGAAAAGTGATGATGGGTAGCTCCTTTCCTCTAAATCCGTGATGAATGTGTGGAAACAGGACATCTTCTAACTTCACAGCGTCTATAGGGCGCCAGAATCCAACCTACAAAGAATATTTATAATAAAAAGATTTTTTTCAATTATTTGACAAACTTTGAAACCCAAAATAAATAATAAACATGGTAAATATCCCATTTTAAATCCAAATAATAGAATTTGAACATTATTTGGTATCTAATGGTCAAGAAAATGGTACCTAAAAAAAATATTCTTCAGCAATAATGATTGGGATACCACTGGGCCACCAGTGGTAAATTCGAACCAAGGCATGCACATTACTTTGTGTAATTTATTTCATCACCACTGCTCTCAAAAACGTTAAGGAAAACATCGTGAGAAAATCGGCAAGTCCTAATGCCAAAAATTCGAAGTGATTTAGGATCTACCAATCCCTATTGGGCCCGCATGGTGGATTATTGCCCACTCCTTCTCACAGAGAGTTGGACTGTGTTCCAGCTGTGGGAACATTATAGGATTTTATAATTTTAGATAAATAAATTACACAAATTGACGCGCTGTTTAAGTTCAAGCATCCTTAAATTCGATGCAAGTTCGGAAAAGGTACTTACATTTAACAAATTAATATTGTCAATAACTCCAGTGGTTCCGTTCAAGTTGGCGCTGGCCAGGTCAGAAGCGTCTGAAAGCCCGCGGTAGGTGGTGCCCCAAGTGTCTGCCGCCAGTGCGCGCCACGTCGAACAGTTGCCGCAGCGACTCTTTGTTGCTATATGTTGCTAGTTGAAAACAAGTGGAGAAATAATACTTAATGATGAATTGAAGTGCTGCGTAAAAGTGATTTAATATGTTAACAAAATCACTCATTTGACTAGCCTTTTCCAACTATATCGGGGTCGGCTTCTAATCGAATCAGATGCAGTAGAATATCAGAATTTTACGTGGAGCAACTGCCTATCGGACCTCCACAATCCAGTAACTGGCGAATACGATATCCCTCGGTAAACTGGTTGTCAGTCTTATGAACTTTTGACTAACTAACAACTGTCAAAGATCTACAAATGACAGCCGGGACCAACGGCTACACGTGCTTACGTGCTCTCCGAGCCATGGCAAGCGCGGCTTAACCAAAGTTGAAATCAGTTTGAAATGCGTTGGTTAGACAATAATATGACTATGAAACTTTAGGTGCAGTAAACGTACGTAACGTAGTCTACAATTAAACCTGCGTAAGTAGGTTATGACAGAGCAATCAAATCGGAATCGGAAAGTACTCAAGCATGTTAGCGTATTATCTTTAAATAAGCTTCACATAGTAACTGGATATTGAAAATTCAGCCGGGACTAATGATTTAAATGAGATGTATTAAATACGAGAGAATATTCTCTTTGAACTAGAAATCGTAATTATACAGATTAAACTATTAACCACTGTACCCTCATTTGTTTGAGCAGCATGTCCCGTCTCTGTAACTTGTTCGGTCGGATGGCTTCCCACTCCTCATCCGACACCTGGGCAGCCACGTCGAACTCGTCTTGAATGGCCGCGTCCAACGCTGCTATGAAAGCATCCATCAGCTCCTGGCAGTAGCACATTATTCCGTTCTAGAAATAGGAAAGTGGTTTTAATGCTAGCATTACCTTTCAAAAGCTCCTCACGATAAAAACGCAGCAACATAAGCATGAAGCCGTTTGCTTTACAAAAATCTCGTACATTCTTGTGTTTAGCGAGGTCATTTATCTTTTTTTTTTCTATATGACACGTTGGGCTTAAATCTTTTGAGCCCTTGTGCTCAGACCAGAGCGGGCTGCTAGTTTCAATCTATTTTCAAAGGGGTCATTGAAAATGAAATCCTCGGTCGAAATCGCGGTCGAAGTTCTAGTACAAATTATTTAAAAAAAAATGTTTGTGCTAAGCCATCATCATCTCGGGCACGCCGCAATTGCGGCGGTAAGACCCCTCTTTGAGGAGTGGCTGGAGAGAAGTCATGGCGTCCTGACCTACCGCTTGACGCAGGTCCTCACCGGACACGGAAGTTTCGGGAGGTACCTGTGTCTGATGCGAAAGGAGGAGACGCCTGGGTGCCACCACTGCGAAGATCGCCCGGAGGACACGGTGGAGCATACGGTGCAAGACTGCCCAGCTTGGGCGGAGCACCGACGTGTCCTCACGGCTGCGATAGGCGGAGACCTCTCGCGCCCGGCATTGGTTGCGGCCATGCTGCGGGGCGAACAATTGCATTTACCGGGCGACGGAGTGGGAAGCGGTCAGCTCCTTCTGCGAGGCAGTAATGCTCGTCAAGGAGGAGGCAGGCCGCGAGCGAGAGAGGACAGCGTCCTCCCTCCGCCCCAGCCGCAGTGGTAGGCGCCCACGGCGACGGACGTCGCAAGATGATCTCCGGCCACCGTAGGCGCGGGCATGCGGGCAGCGAGTAAAGGGCAACTCGCTGCCCGACCAAGGACCATGCCCGGGTCGACGGCGCGTTGTGTCCCACGCGCGCCTCAAAGAGCGTCAGCATAATGACGGGGCCCCCTCTCAGAGGGCCAAAGCCTGCCGGGGTCGCGGGATTATTCCCTAACCGTAACCCCGATGTAACGTAACAGGCTATGAAGGACACCGTGGATTTTAGTCAGTAGAAGTCTGACAGTCCCTCCCGCCCTGCCCGGGGTTGGAGGACTCATTTGATGATTTTACCACGCTAAAAAAAAAAAAAAAAAAAAGCCATCATCATCTGATGGCAAATCCCGAAACTCCGAAACTAACTACACGAATGATAGATATTCTCTGCTGGTATGGCTTAAATATATCTTTCTGTATGCCAATCTTGTTTAAACTTCGACGCTTTATCAAACCCACACAGATCGAATAGTCGTATGTTACAGATAAAGCCAAACTTCCAGAGTAAAATCAAACTACAACGCGAAACAGCGCAATGCAGGTTCGGGACACAAACATTCCCGGAATTGACTGCCCGAAACGAAATAGGCGAACAATTGCATTTACCGGGCGAAACGCGCTGTCAATCCAGCCCGGATTACAGTCTATTTTACTGATTGTAGCCAAACAACCTATTTCGTTGATCGGAGAGTTTTGAGAGATTTATTATGACTCCCTATTTCTGACAAAACAGTGATTAACGAACCTACTTCCTCTCACAAAGAGGAGACAATGTATCCCAATAGTGGGAACATTACGGGTGATTATTATAATAATGATCATAGATTAGATTGTTTGTTGGGCAAAATTAGACTTTTAGTACCACGTCGGGCGCCAAAACGAAGTTAATGTCTCTGTGTGAACATTTAGTAAAAGTTTCCTCTAGTTACCTTACAATCTGGTTTATTCTCAGTCATGTTGAAGATATAAGCCACGTTCTCCCCCTCGTACAGGTCGTTGATCAAGCTGCTTAGGTTTCCATTCTGTGCGTTGGTGTCAGATATGACGTAAAGCCACTGGGCCATCGTATTCGACATGACCAAGTCTCGTGCCGTCTCCGCCATTGTGGTCATCACATCAGATGTCACTACTGCTAGAAAGTTTTCACCTACGATCGATAGATTGCGAATGTAATTTTTTAACTAGGACATAATTTAGAAAGTCAGCCTTAGGATTTGGACACGATTTTCATCTGCTGATTCAATAGTAACTTAGGAGCCAACTACCGGTTAATTCGGCCTTTCCAGTGCCTTGATTGTTAGGCCTCCAGCAATAAGCTTCCACGCTACGATATGGGGTATTGGCTTATGGAGTCACTAGGAACTGAAAGAGGCAGTCTGGCTGACAATGTATAATAATAACTCACCAATGTACTTAACCGGCAACTTAGATAGAACTCTGTGCATCTCTTTCCTTCTCAAGTATTCATTGATCTCATGTTTCATTTTGAACACCGTGACAGAAACTGGTGAAGCACTCTCGTCGTCTATTTGAGATGTTAGGGACTGCACGACTCGGGAAACCATGTCGCGACCTGATTGGGAATATAAGACTTAATACCTACTATAAGACTTACTAAACTTAGTTACAATAACTCTGTTCTACAAGCTGACATGAGTGTAAAGAGTTACAGAAGTTTAAAAAATGTCCCAAAAATCATTATTCCGATTATGCATTAGTGAAGCTATCTTATACATGGGTTGCCAAGTTGCTATGGATGAACATAATCCCGCAGGCGGAGTGTGCCTGAAATTTTTTGTCTCTTAGGTGCGGCTAGTTTTTAGTGAAGATTAAAATCTTATAACCCAGTAAGATTTCGATCTTTGACATATTAATATCCAGTCAAACTATCACAAGGTGATTGGTTATAATTATTCAATTTTGGAAGGAGTATTAGCCGTTACGTACCTCGTCTATCGGTCACTTACTTAACGTATCATCATGCAGTATAATAGCAGATTTCCATTGAAAGGCATTCGAAGTTCTCAAATCCAGAAGCAGTTGTGGTAACTCCTCGCCAGGATCAGCGAAAGTAGCAGTAATGGCAGAATGAGAGGGTAGTCTTGGACAATCGACTTCCGTTAAAGCAAATAATAGCAGTTCTTCTTCTTCGGTACGAGAAAATAAATTCCAGGTGTCTTCGCAAGAGGCAACACTGAATACAGCCAGAAACCCTACAACAAGCTTGGTTTTATAAGCAGCTGCATTTACGTTTATAAGATAGAAATTACACTTTCTAAGACCAACTGTTCTGCTTGGTGGATTACAGCCTACTGCCTCTCATAGATTAGTAGTAGATTTTGATGCTAATCATAGTTTTTATTGGGTTTAAGAAAGATATGATATCTCTCTCTCTCTGCTACAGTAGGAATTGCTTCTGGTGCCAGTAAAGTATCTATGCTATGTTCCGTAAGGACTTGTTACTAATACTCTTTATCACCTTATGTAGGCTCTCATTCATCTGCCATCGCGATCATCACATCTAACTCACTACTACTCTTATAACACTCTACGGTTTCTATTGAATTTTCACTAGTTTCAAACATTTCATACCTTTCTTGAGACTGATGGCAGTCCAGGAATAATAGTAAACAATGACGCCACCATGTTTGAGCTCAACCCTCGCCAACTCCTTGATGTAATCCTTTAGCTCGTCTAGAATGGTCTGGTATTTTTCGCCTAAGTACTGCCGGTCTAATACTACGGCTGAAATTATGGCAGCGTTTATAAATCTTCCTAAATGTTTCACTTTTGTACAAAGAAATGGTCGTAAGTATTTAGTCTATTGATAATTCCTTCCAAAAAAATGACATGCTGGAAAATCTGGACAATTTATACATTTCAGTGTTTGGAAAAAAGTTGCATCTTCTGAGATTTAATTACATTTTGATACAGTAAATACTAAACTTACCTATAGAAGCGTTTGCCGTCATCAACGACGGAAAATCCTCCGCTGCCACTGGTGCTAACAAAAACACAAAACTGAATATCCATAGTTGCATTTTTATTAAACACGAGCGCAGGCCTATTTCTACACTTCTCAAATGAAAACCCAGTCATAATTCGTCAAGCCGTATAAGTAATTATTGATATCCAATCAGAACTTTCCTGTTATTATTAAGGTTGTAATGTAATTAACAGAAAACAGGTCGCAGATGTTCCATGTTAACCTTTGTTGTGGTTTGCACGAATGTGGGCTGTTGAAACCTTCGTGATTCATGGAACAATACTCGTTCTTCAGTAAATATACAGGAGGGTTCAGTTACGAATGTTGGTTGTGTAAAGGTATCTATGAATTAAGGGATTTATATAGCATACTGTGCCTATAGTTATGGAAAAAAAATGTGTGTGGAATAGTTTCAACAGACTTTTTTAGATTATGTCATAAGGTGAAGCTGTAATAAAAATGCAAATCATAGATGGCGATATTTTTTATTATCAGTCCACTGCTACCGTGCTGCGTTACCATTCAACTTCTTTCCACGGCTAACCTCCGTACCATCAGTGGCTCCAGTGGATCCATCCAGCGTCGATCGCCCATCTTTTTTGACGATAGTAGGTGGATGTAAAGGGCAGTTAAGTTGTTTCTTATCTTGGTCGAAAATTCTATATTTCTACCAAGACTTACATAGAAAAAGATAACACCCCTAATGTGGCAAGAATCCGTTTCCGAAAGGTCAGTATTTCATTAAAAATTCATTGTAATTATGTGTACGCCACGTAAGACTTAGGTAGCTACCGTGATTTTTTCGACACTAATTTCATATTAGGTCATACTGAGATGACCTATAAAATCCAAAAATCTATATTATCTACTCCTTCGAGAGTCACACTGTTCGTCATTCTTTCCACGACCAGCCAGTACGTAGGCACGCCGCAGTCAAAAGATTTTACTACTTCATAGTACATCATTGCAGGCCATATTTCTAAAATCTGGAGTACCTCAAGGTTGTTTATTGGGTACCGCAATAAACGACTTAAAAACTAAAAAAGAACCCGGAACCAGGCTCGTAATGAATTCAATAGTGGCAGCCTGACAACTTTTGCCAAAACTACACATACACAATGATGTAGGGTCTCTGGAGTAAAAAAAAAATGAAGTCTTTTACACAATCATATTATAATACCTACACAAATTATAGACCATTAGTCAAAATTCGATTCATTAAAGTATAAAATATATAAAAAAAGAAACATAGTGCTCTGCATTTTTCCTCTATGTCGTTTCAAAATGTGGCTCCGATCGCGTCATTTTCTTAAAAAGGTATAAAGAGTTTCTGGTTCGACTATTTATGCTTAGATAACTAAATCTATGTAAAGGAAGTAGATTCGAAGAACTATGAACTAGAAGCATCATCAGAGTGAGCTGGTGAAATCTTCAGTATCAGCTTACTATCGAATGACGGTGACGATTGAGACGGTTGATGTGCTGACTGATCTGAAGTATTCGCCGGATTTTTCCCAAATCAGCTTCAAAAATAACATTATTAATAGCATGCTTTACACAAGCCAGCGTCCGGGGATCGTATTTTCTTAATTCACTAGTAATGTAATTGCCAAAAATAACATAAGGATCGTTGGCATGCTGCGAGGCATTTCGTTGATAATCATGAGATTGAGTAAACGACGTATTTTCCTCTTCATATTCAGACTCTGTTTCTTCTTTCGTTGTTTCTGGACAAGTACGTGTCCTTCTTGATTGTGGTGGTGACCTTATCAGGACACGTTCTACTTCATTTGTTGAGTGAGATTCTTGTTCCGACACAGAAGCGTCCGAATCTTCGTCTGCAGCTTCATCGGATACCTGACTGTCATCCTGCAAATAATAATGATTTTCTACATAGAAATACTGCAGAATATCTACCAAATGCCACGATTAGAACATTATTTCGTAAGAGCATGCCACGATATACTGCAGTACAGTGTTACCCAAATGAAGCTTGAAGCATGTCGCATGCTTGAAAAAATAAGCACAATCTAGTTACAATTTAACTTGGTTCTGGACTAATTGCTGGAGAACGGGGCGTAAGGTCTCTTTCGCGAAGAAATGTAGGTAATAAGAATAAAATACGTACCTTCGGTTTTACATGGCGAATTCTGCCCAGCTTACTATTTTTGCTTTTTCGCAAAAAATCAAAGTAGGGGTAACCAAACCAATTTGAGGCGTAGAACTTAGTACCTGTCGCAGCAGCTGAAATGAGATATTACAGCCATTAGTTACTAGCTATTTTAGGTTTTGTAACAAGTACTATAAGAACTGTTTTATTATCTCACCTCTGATACGGCTTTTCCTTTCCCTATGCAGCTCCCGTCGATGGGAACCCAATAAGGATGCTATTTTTTTCTTCAAAACACCAACAGGGCACTTAAATTCATTGGCGATCTTCGCCCAACATTCTCTTCGACATGGAATGTTCAAATGTTTAGGATGTTTCTTATCCCACAGGAATCTTTGTTCTCCGTAGCGCTGTATAAGCCGGATCGTTTGTTCTCGACTCATATCTATAGTTGCATGTTTCGACATTTTCAAGATGTTTCTTGAAATCGGTTTGTCTAAAAACATTGTAAATAAGAACCAAGTTTTAGGTATTGAGAATCTGTCCTAATATAACCTGTATTGACAGGCCTGTTGGTCTAGTGGTTAGTGACCATGACTGCTATGCCGAAGGTCGTGGGTTCGATTCCCACCCAGAACAAATGTTTGTGTGATTAGCACGATGTGTGTCTGGGTGTAATTTATCTATAAACTTATGCATGTACTTATAAGTATGTTTATCAGTTGTCTAGTACCCATAACACGGGGTGCTAAGGACGGGAAACCTCCACGAGTGCCCGAGGACTGGAAGTTCCTTTCCGAATACGTCCGGGGGGAAGCCCAGTTTCTCGGGACGGTGCGCCCCGGGGTACGGGCAAGAACTCCCCGTAAGGGGTTTCCTTGCGCGTATGCCAATGTCCCGTCACACCGCTCCACCACATGTCCCTCTGTTTAGCAGAGGGCATAGTGGTTGGAGTAAGAGCGGGCCCGGCGTGCACTAACCCTGCTGCCGGGCAGGCAAGAGGAGCGTCAGCATAATGACGGGGCCCCCCTATAGAGGGCCACAGTCCTGCCGGGGTTTCGGGACATACCTATACCGCGACTCCTGCACATGAGGGGCTACCGAGGGATACCGTGGATTTTAGCCAGTACGAGTCTGACAGTCCCTCCCGCCCTGCCCGGGGTGGGAGGACTCATTTGATGATTTTGACACGTAAAAAAAAAAAAAAAAAAAGTACCCATAACACAAGCTCTGCTTAGCGTGGGACTAGATGGCGTTGTGGGATAGTTGTGGAATATTATTATTTTCTTTATTTATTTTTAGACTTACTAATTACATTTTTAAATATTTTTATAAAAAAGAAACAAAAAACATTTAAAAATATAAAAAATAGCATTCCACCAGCACCAGGAACAGGGTCCGGGCTGTCGGTGGTCAGGGCTCTTGAGAGAGGAACCTCCTAACAATACGCGCCGTGTCCAGGAGTACTGCCTTCTGAATCAAGCGCTTGATCCAGCTGCCAAGCGAGAGCCTCTTAAGATGTTGTTCGAGGCTCTTGGCAATTAAGCCATTGGCTGACACGACTATCGGCACAATGACTGCCGTACTTACGTCCCACATGTCAACAACCTCGCGAGCCAGATCAAGATACTTGAATTGCTTATCCTTTTCTGCCCTCACGAGGTTCTCATCATGCGGGACCGTAATATCAACAATCATTGCGCGACGCTCCGATCGATCTATCACCACAATGTCAGGTTTATTGGCAACAATAGTCCTGTCAGTGATGATAGGTCGATCCCAATACAACGAGATATTGCCATTTTCGAGAACTGGGTCGGGCGCATACCTATAGTAAGGCACTTCCGATTCCACAAGGTTGTACTTCAAAGCAAGTTGCTGGTGGATAATCCTGGCCACGAGGTTGTGTCTATGCAAATACTCTCCGTTAGCTAGACTAGAACACCCAGAAATAATGTGTCGGATAGATTCTCCAGGACGGTGGCATGCCCGACATATGTCAACCGTGCCATCCTTCACAATGTATTTTCGGTAGTTATTTGTCATCATAACTTCGTCCATAATTGCACAGACAAAACCTTCAGTTTCCCCAAACAGGTCACCGAAGCGTAGCCAGGATACGGACGCTAGAAAGTCTACATCGGGACCATGTAGTGCCCGGTAATAGCGTCCGTGAAGCTCCTTGCTTTGCCATACCTCCTTACGATCATTAGTGTCCAAAACTTTAGGTTTGCGCCAGTTCTCGTTAGCCAAGGAGAGCGGAGTAAGACCCTTATCCACCGTGACCACATCTCGGTGCATCCCCACGTCGGTTTCTAGGAAATATTCCCTGAGACTGCATACCTCACGGTTGTGCAGGGTCTTAGCATTTAAAAAGCCACGACCCCCGCACTTCCGTGGGATATACAGTCTCATCACCGACGACCGTGGGTGATGCATCCGATTTGCAGTCAGCAGTGAACGGACTCTTCTATCCAGGGCGTCAAGTTCCGTCTGAGTCCATTTGAGTATGCCGAAAGAATACATCAACACCGGCATGACCCAACCGTTGAAAGCGCGCACCTTATTGCCACCTGACAAAAGACTGTAAAGTACCTTATTCAGGCGGCCAAAGAAGCGCTCCTTCAACGATTGTTTCATGTCAGCGTTATTGATGCCTAATGCTTCCGACATACCCAAATATTTGTAGGTCTCTGTTGAAGAGAGGGATCTAAGGTGTATGGAATCAGAGAGTTGAGTTCCCTCTGATTCCATAATCTCCCCTCTCTTCACATGCATGACTGCACATTTGTCCACACCAAATTCCATCCTGATGTCGCTACTGAAAGTTTCTGTTACCTTCAGTAGCTTCATCAGTTGCAAGTTGTTGGGGGCAAAGAGTTTCAGGTCATCCATGTAAAGAAGGTGAGATATGACCTGACCACCTCTCTTCAACCGATATCCTAGCCCCGAACCCTCCAGCAATGTGCTGAGCGGGTTCAAGGCCAGACAAAACCACAAAGGACTCAGACTATCACCCTGGAATATCCCGCGCTCAATCCTTATCGGTTCGCCGCTACCTCGGATCTGTCGACATCCTGGATAGCGAAGGACTGTTCTCCAGGTCCCCATACACGACAACAGGAAGGTACGTAGAGTTATATCAACTTTATACAACTCTAGCACCCTCATGAGCCATGTATGGGGTACCGAGTCATAGGCCTTCTTATAATCTATCCAACATGCGGACAGATCTTTTCGGGAGCGGCGAACCTGTTGGCTAATGGCCATATCAATGAGGAGGAGCTCCTTAGTACCGCGGGACCCGTTCCTACATCCATTTTGAGAGGCAGACATGATAGAGTTAGTCACAATATGTTGATTGATT
Source organism: Agrotis segetum (assembly GCA_036375495.1). Lineage (NCBI taxonomy): Eukaryota > Metazoa > Arthropoda > Insecta > Lepidoptera > Noctuidae > Agrotis > Agrotis segetum. The sequence goes on along the minus strand of JAQSVV010000679.1, from coordinate 1,222,524 downwards.
TTAGCTCTCAAAATGGATGTAAGAACTTTATAGACCGTTGGTAGACAAGTAATCGGTCTATAATTTTTGGGTTCCGCAGTACTACCCGATTTATTTATTTATTATAATTATTATAACCATTGCATATGAAATTTTCTCTTTGCTGATCCTGAGCGTCGCGCGTCATGTACTAAAAATATTTAGTTGGAATGATTAGAACGTACTTAGGCGGTGTCCTGCGTTAGCGACAAATACGACGCGCGACGTTATTTTGATAATAATAATAATATTATAAAAGTAATTGAAATAGTTCCAATCGCGTCGCGTGTTGTCGTGTTCGTCGCTCACGCAGGACACCGCGTTAGTCTACTCTCTACTTAGTCTGTGGTTAGTATCATGCCGCCAGCCGCATAGAAAGGGCTTAACATATTTCATCAGCAGCCTATAATTTTCCCACTGTTGGAACACAAGCCTCCTCTCTGTGAGAGGGAGTGGGCCATGATGCACCATGCGGGCCCAGTAGGGGTTGGTGGATGTGAACACGGTTTCCTACCGATGTTTTCCCGTTTGGAGAGCAGTGGTGATGAAATAAATTACCTACACATAGTTATGCGCCTGGCTGGGTTCGAACCCACGACCTCCAACTATGTCCGTTTCGACCGCGCGGCCACGACGTTTTTTTTAAATAAAACTCATCCCAAGTTTTTGTAAAAAAATGTAAAAGTCGATTCCCAAAAACCATAAATTTGTCAAAGCAATGGTTAAAAAGTTATAAGGGTTTGAACGTGGCCGCGCCATCGAAACTTTCCGAACCGCGCGGCCATGGAGATCTTTAAAACTAAGAGTCACAGAGACCTGAAATTTTGGGAAATAGTAGATTGAATTTGTAAACCAAATGTAAAAATATAGAAAAAAATCCTGTGTTTATATTTTAGGAGCTGCAAGGCTAAAACCTCATGGCCGCGCCATTGAAACGGTGACGAACACGTTATCGCCGATATCTCGCTGAAAAAACATCTCAGACGTTTGAAGTTCTTTGTAAAATATAGATTTTAATTTGTCGAAACATGTAAAAATACAACAAAAAACCCTAGGATTATATTTTAGGAGCTATAAGACTAAAACTCCATGGCCGCGCCATCGAAACGTTGAAAATTTAGTTTTTCACCAATATCTCGCTGAAAAAGCATCGCAGAGGTCTGAATTTTTTTGTAAAACCTTGATTTGAATATGTCGAAACTACCAAAAATACAAAAAAAAATCCTAGGTTTATGTTTCAGGAGCTGTTGAACAAAATCTCTAATACATCTTTAATATCTCGATTAGGGTGACCACGGATTATTATTTACAGAGAACTTTCCACCTATTTTTATATTAGAAATGATATTATCTCAAGGATTCGAATTTAAATGAAACAATAAGGTACGTAAAAAATAATGTTATTTCTTTAAAAATCACAGATTGTTCGCTTACACTAGGACATACATTTCTTTAAAAATCACATAAATCACAGATTGTTGGTTTACACAAGGACATACATTTCTTTAAAAATCACATAAATCACAGATTGTTGGCTTACACTAGGTCCTAGTGTAAGCGAACAATCTGTGATTTTTAAAGAAATAACATTATTTTTTTACGTACCTTATTGTTTCATTTAAATTCGAATCCTTGAGATAATATCATTTCTAATATAAAAATAGGTGGAAAGTTCTCTGTAAATAATAATCCGTGGTCACCCTAATCGAATATTAAAGATGTATTAGAGATTTTGTTCAACAGCTCCTGAAACATAAACCTAGGATTTTTTTTGTATTTTTGGTAGTTTCGACATATTCAAATCAAGGTTTTACAAAAAAATTCAGACCTCTGCGATGCTTTTTCAGCGAGATATTGGTGAAAAACTAAATTTTCAACGTTTCGATGGCGCGGCCATGGGGTTTTAGTCTTATAGCTCCTAAAATATAATCCTAGGATTTTTTGTTGTATTTTTACATGTTTCGACAAATTAAAATCTATATTTTACAAAGAACTTCAAACGTCTGAGATGTTTTTTCAGCGAGATATCGGCGATAACGTGTTCGTCACCGTTTCAATGGCGTGGCCATGAGGTTTTAGCCTTGCAGCTCCTAAAATATAAACACAGGATTTTTTTCTATATTTTTACATTTGGTTTACAAATTCAATCTACTATTTCCCAAAATTTCAGGTCTCTGCGACTCTTAGTTTTAAAGATCTCCATGGCCGCGCGGTTCGGAAAGTTTCAATGGCGCGGCCACGTTCAAACCCTTATAACTTTTTAACCATTGCTTTGACAAATTTATGGTTTTTGGGAATCGACTTTTACATTTTTTTACAAAAACTTGGGATGAGTTTTATTTAAAAAAAACGTCGTGGCCGCGCGGTCGAAACGGACATCTCCAACTCGTAAGTCGGGGCCGATACCACCGATATAGGTAGTAGCGGCAGGTACCGACCTATAGACAAATGTAAGCAGTTAGTAAACAGCTGTTTATAATTAAGCATCACTTTAAGTGTCACTTAGTGTTGATGAAAATGTCCAATAGTCTCTTAGAAAAACCTTTCACATAAAACCTCCTGTTTTAAAATCTTTAACATGAATTTACTCTTGCAACCACAGCTTGCAACTATTTTCCTGTAATATCATGTAAAAATAAATAAAACATTATTTTGAATTTCGCAAACATTGACGAACAGCTGATTTGGACTCAAAATCATTCACACATTCGTTCATCGCATTCACTGAACGTTGGTCGCGTAATTAATATAACATTATTAATTCAGTTCTTACCTTTGCTAGGCCCTAATTTTCGACCAAACCCCTCACACTTATGCCTTACGAATTACTCAATCGATTTAAGAAATTAACACAAGGACAGGTCAGGCAAACGGTATGAAAATGCCAAGGATAATAATAATGAATTTCTAATAGAACCTATTTTCTAAATGAACGAAATGAGTGAATGAAAATAAAGAAGACCGTAGCCCATCCATAGCCACTGAAAAATAACAATAAATCGCTCATTCAAACATAATGTGTGTAGATCTCCAAATATACATTATAAAATGTTTATTTAGCTAACTGTTTTTTTCTTTATTTTTTCTATAATTTAATAATTGGTGCTAAAAGTATTCAGACCATTCAGACGCAACGCGAATAAAAAACTTCATTCTTTAATGGGGATGGCAACTGGAGAATTGGTGGCGCTAGTATAGCTTGTTCCAAGCATCGTCATTGGCTCGAATCAGTTCAAATCTCAAAGGTACTTCAAAATAGTACTACGTCATTGGTCGGATTAGGACTAAGCTATGGTGGCGCCATCTACATTAGCTTTGGCAGCTTGGGCCACGCAGCCACGCAGGCACGCAACATGGCAACAATAAATGACATTGACATTTTGAAATTCTAATGTCAAGCATTTGTTTATTTTTATTACAAGAAATCTTGCCCAAATCATACAAATATGACAAAACAATATAAGAAAATATTTATAACAGTTGGCACAACAAGATTCGATTTACTTTGCGAGTACGTTTTAACTGAACCTGTGCTTACAGCATTGAAAAATATCGGCTGTAAAGACATAACTTTTCAAATCGGCAATAGCAGCGCAGAACCCGGTGTATTTGAGAAAGAGAACGTTAAAATAAACATGTACAGGTTCAAAGACTCAATTCTTGAGGATATTAAGAGCGCAGACTTGGTCATAAGTCACGCTGGAGCTGGAAGCTGTCTAGAAACTTTGGAAGCAAACAAACCACTGTTGGTTGTCGTCAACGAAGACCTGATGGACAACCATCAACTGGAACTAGCTGAACAACTTCAAATTGACTCTCATTTATATTACTGCACTTGTGATACAATAATAAGTACTCTAAGTATGGTAGACTTCACTTTACTAACTCCTTTCCCAAAAGCAGATTCTTCTCTTTTTGTAAATTATTTAAATAGTGTCTTTCAAATTTCTGGTGGTGATGTAACACAAAAATCTAAGTTAAATAATTAATGTCCTACATAATTGTTAAATCCTATGTTTTCTGAAACTATTTTCCATATTTTGGAGACAATAAATCAAAAAATATAGGTATGTAAAATTGTGTTATATGCACATATTGTATTAGGAGGAACTAAAGATATTTCAGCTTATCCATTCCATCTTTATTGAGTGTGTTTACAAACATAGAAACACACATGCATGCACCCAGACCTGGAACAACTAATTGTGGGTCACATAGTAGGTATACACATATTTAAGTAAAATTATCTGACTGAAAACAATATTGCACTCCTGGAGGCATTCCTTCGTTTTAAAGGCAACAGAGTACTTTGTAAGAATATGTTTAAGAACATTTTGTACTTGATAAACACTGCAAATCATTTTTTTTTTTTCTTACTAAAACATCCTTTGGTTAAGTTTTCATTTTATTATTGTTTTGACTTACTGTCAGTTCTATTAATATTGTATTGTATAGAGTTTTTCTTAAGAATAAAACAAAATAATGTTAGATTACCTATAATTTAGAATTTATTATACTAATTTTGGTGCTTTTTGGCAATGAACTAGGATAGAAGTAAGATTGAATGTAAAATAAATTATTTTCACAGTTCAATTTAATTTTATTGGAAAAATACAGATCATTTACAAGGCTCACAAAACAACAGAAAGAAGTCATAAATAATGATTAGGTTTTCAGGAAATCATGAAAATAATAATAGGACAGAACTAAACTTATGTTTATTATGATTAACTTTAAATTAGACTAATTTCTTGGCTTCAAAGAAGCTCTTGAGATGTCTCATCTGCCAGTAGCCAATGCCGACAAGCACTCCAGTCTGGAGGAGACTCCACCACAGAACTCTCTGGTTTGTACTTTCTGAAGTCTGTCTAAAACGCTCCTCACGATGCTGTGAAATTAAAACATATTGTAAAAATACAAAATTCTTCTAATCATTACTATGTTTATATGAAACAAAGACAATACTAATATTTTCAGCCCCATACTTGAGGGGCTGAAAAAATGTCAGAGTGGAATAATAATTATGACTTAATATTTTTAAAGTTTTGCAGGCTATAACAATTTAGTGAATTTAGGTTTAATAATGGGCAAGACCAAGTGGCTAAACCTACCCTTTGGTAGCTCTGTTCCTTAGTGATCTGGTGTACTTGGTCCAACAATTGCCTGATCCTCAGTTGCAGCTCTGTGAGTTTGTCCTTGTGGGCTACATTGGCATAGTCCACTGCATGCTCACCAACTTGAATGTCCAAGTGCACCTGTAACACAAATCAAGTTTATGGGTTTGAAGAAAAATTAAAACACCAGTGGTGTAAAACAAGCACAGGCTTATTAATAGAAACATCTGAATTCAAATTCTCTCATAGAACTTTTTTTTTGTGTAAAGTAGTACTGTTCAGTGTTTGCACAAGTGTTAATACTCTAAAATTAAACTTGGTATTGTTGTATACCAGAGAGTAAGAGACGGCAGCTGAAAATGTAAGTATAAAAAACCAACTCTTGGGCTAAATAAGACCTTTCTCTTCTTCACTAAAATACTCACTCTAAGTTGTGATCCACTGAACCACGATGTGCTGTTAGAGTACATGCAAATGACGTGCTCTCCTGGTGTGACCGACGTGAACGATATCATGCCCTCAGACGAGTACACACGAGACATCAACACTTTATCGTTGGGGTCGCGAACCTCCACATGCATACCTATGCCGGGCGTCGAAGGCATAAATCCTCCCGATCTCGGATCATACAACTCCACTTTGTAATTCACTGAAAAACAATAAGATCATTATCAGACACATTCTCGTTATTTTATTCTGGTTAGAAATGCACAACTCGGGTGCACAAGGAAGTTTTACCTATAACAGTAGTATCGTCCGGTATTTCTTCTATGAAACATTTTCTCTCGGCTTCTGCTATGTGAAAATATAAAGCCGAAGTCACGTCCAATATGAGGAACACCGCAAATAGCGACGATATTCTAAATAATTCCATTTTTCCAGCTAACCAGAATCGGCAAAAACTCAAGTTGTTCAAGATGACATTAGTACATTACACACGTCACCGATATTGAAATGTCAGTCTACGTAGTTTCATCACCCAAATATTAGCAATTTTAGCATTACATTTGCAAGAAATGGAACGAAATTGTAAATCATTTCGTAGAAGTCAACCGGTACCCATGCATGGACCTAAAAAAAAAGGCGGACGGAACTTCACTAAGAAAGAATTGAAGCACCCATAGTAAGTCAGTGCGCTAATATCATGGACCTAAAAAAAAAGGCGGACGGAACTTCAATAAGAAAGAATTGAAGCACCCATAGTAAGTCAGTGCGCTAATATGGACAAGCCAGAACGCACACATTCACACCATAGTAAGTCAGCCGTCGGCCATTACGCTCCGAACGACGCTCGCGTATTATTCGGCGTTATTTTGTCTAATGAAAATCAAAGTATGCCGTCATGTGTTGCAAAAAGTTGTCTAAACCATAGTAGTTCAATTAAAAAAGCCAGGGGATCACTTTTCATAGTTAAGCATGTCAATTTGAAGCTTATTTCTCGATTTTACGTCAATAAATTTAATAAACATCTCGAAATCTATCAGTGTTGCAACTATTTCATGATTCAAATTATTTTAAAATTGGGAGATTTATATTTTATGTTACTATTTATCGTTATTGTATTCTTCTATATTTTTACAGATTTCCCCACGGCAAATGATGCATGGAAAAATGATTGTATAAAAATAATAAGGGAGTGTAGACATGGAATAGGAATGTAGACGTGTAGGAATGGAACATAAAATAGCTTTAATTAAATATTTATAGCCGAAAAATACTTAAACATTCGTTTTCACCACTTAAATAAATGGGGATGGCAACTCAAAGTACTCGTAGATGGCGCTGCGATAGTTGGTCCCCACGTCTACCTTGTAAAAAAAACCAAACAAGATTATTTGTTATAAAAATTGAGTATAAATACAAAACAAATATGGAAAATTATTCGTCCATGCAAGTACTTATGCTAAAAGAAGAATTAAGACGCCGCGGTGCATCTACAAGAGGAAAAAAGTGATTTAATGGAGTGGTAATAATAATAGTAACATTGGATTTTACCGTAATAAATCCACAATTACTTGTAGTTGAGGTTTCAATTTTTGGGTTTAGGTATGTTTTACCATTCCTCTCCTATAACAAGAATATAATGCTGCTTCTGACTTTCTATTTTGATAAAATTACATTATGTTTTAAGTCAGTAATTTTAACCTTTTTTTTCTATTTAGATTCGAGAAATATCACAATATGTTTAATTTCTTAACACCACAACTATTACAAAACTCGTTCCAGGTGATAATTCTTCCGCCAGACGAACCATTTCATGATTTATAGAGCGATGCAATACTGGTACTTAACCTCCAAAAAAAAAGTAGATATTTTTTTGAAAAGTGCATTCGATTATTTAGTTATGGTATTTAAATCATAGAATTTCATTAATAAACTCAACTAACGGCCTGTCTTGGCTTCGCAAGGCTGGATATTTGTTTATTATATAGCTTTTCCTTAGTATTAATACAATTTTTGTTCTCACAGCAGTCACAGCAGCTACCCATTATTTCTTGATAGTGTAAATTGTCGTAAATTCGTATGTTCCATCATTTTTACAGCTTATTACACAACATCTAGTCATTTTACATCAATAAATCGTTTTTTTTCTGAAAATTACTTTGATTTGACAGTTCTTTGGGGACCAAACTGTCACTTTTCACTTTGACACTTGCCTTCCCCATTAGAAGGGATTTCTAGATTTGTGTCGATAGCAAAAGACAAGTCTACAAAATTTGAATCACCAAAAGGGATTGCAATACTTTATTAACATTAAACGAGTTGTAAATATTTTAATTACCAATGTGCTTAAATTATTTTACCTTTATTTTAAAAATAGGTATCCGTCACAAAAAAAATGTAATTAAACTTAAGTTCAAGGGAGAAATTAAATATTGTTTATTAATGGGTAATTTTTTCCTTCATCTGGCATCCCTATACAAACTCACACATATAAAGGCCGACGCCATTGTGGTGCTTCAATCGTTTCTTAGTGAAGTTCCGTCCGCCTTTTTTTTTAGGTCCATGGCGAATATGGACAAGCCAGAACGCACACATTCACACCATAGTAAGTCAGCCGTCGACCATTACGCTCCGAACGACGCTCGCGTATTATTCGGCGTTATTTTGTCTAATAAAAATCAAAGTATGCCGTCATGTGTTGCAAAAAGTTGTCTAAACCATAGTAGTTCAATTAAAAAAGCCAGGGGATCACTTTTCATAGTTAAGCATGTCATTTTGAAGCTTATTTCTCGATTTTACGTCAATAAATTTAAACATCTCGAAATCAATCAGTGTTGCAACTATTTCATGGTTCAAATTATTTTAAAATTGGGAGATTTATATTTTATGTTACTATTTATCGTTATTGTATTCTTCTGTATTTTTACAGATTTCCCCACGGCAAATGATGCATGGAAAAATGATTGTATAAAAATAATAAGGGAGTGTAGACATGGAATAGGAATGTAGACGTGTAGGAATGGAACATGAAATAGCTTCAATTAAATATTTATAGCCGAAAAATACTTAAACATTCGTTTTCACCACTTAAGTCAATTAGAAGGGATTTCTAGATTTGTGTCGATAGCAAAAGACAAGTCTACAAAAGAATCACCAAAAGGGATTGCAATACTTTATTAACATTAAACGAGTTGTAAATATTTTAATAACCAATGTGCTTAAATTATTTTACCTTTATTTTAAAAATAGGTATCCGTCACAAAAAAAATGTAATTAAACTTACGTTCAAGGGAGATCTTAATTAAATATTGTTTAATAATGGGTAATTTTTTCCTTCATCTGGCATCCCTATACAAACTCACACATATAAAGGCCGTCGCCATTGTGGTGCTTTTTAGGTCCATGTACCCATGGACCTAAAAAAAAGGCGGACGGAACTTCACTAAGAAACGATTGAAGCACCACAATGGCGGCGGTGTATATATGTGTGAGTTTGTATAGGGATGCCAGATGAAGGAAAAAATTACCCATTTTTAAACAATATTTAATTAAGATCTACCTTGAACTTAAGTTTAATTACATTTTTTTTGTAACGGATACCTATTTTTAAAATAAAGGTAAAATAATTTAAGCACATTGGATATAAAATATTTACAACTCGTTTAATATTAGGTTTTACAATCCCTTTTGGTGATTCAAATTTTTGTAGACTTGTCTTTTGCTATTGACACATCTAGAAATCCCTTCTAATTTACTTAAATGGTGAAAACGAATGTTTAAGTATTTTCCGCCTATAAATATTTAATTAAAGCTATTTTATGTTCCATTCCTACACGTCTACATTCCTGTTCCATGTCTACACTCCCTTATTATTTTTAAACAATCATTTTTCCATGCATCATTTGCCGTGGGGAAATTTGTAAAAATACAGAAGAATACAATAACGATAAATAGTAACAAAATATAAATCTCCCAATTTTAAAATAATTTGAACCTTGAAATAGTTGCAACACTGATTGATTTCGAGATGTTTATAAAATTTATTGACGTAAAATCGAGAAATAAGCTTCAAATTGACATGTTTAACTATGAAAAGTGATCCCCAGGCTTTTTTAATTGAACTATTATGGTTTAGACAACTTTTTGCAACACATGACGGCATACTTTGATTTTTATTAGACAAAATAATACCGTATAAAACCGCGAGTGTCGTTCGAAGCGTAATGGCCGACGGCTGACTTACTATGGTGTGAATGTGTGCGTGCAGGCTTGTTCATATTAGCGCACTGACTTACTATGGGTGCTTCAATTCTTTCTTAGTGAAGTTCCGTCCGCCTTTTTTTTAGGTCCATGATTTATTTTTGAAATGGCACAGCAATGGAACGGCATGGAACAGCCTCGGTCTGGCTTTTTCGTAGAAAGGGAAAGAGAGGTGAGAGAGAAAAGCATGGACCTAAAAAAAAAGGCGGACGGAACTTCACTAAGAAAAAAGTGAAGCACCACAATTGCGGATGCTTATGTATGTGTGCGTTTGTAAAGGGATGCCAGATGAAGGAAAAAATTACCCATATTTAAACAATATTTTATTAAGATCTCCCTTGAACTTAAGTTTAATTACAATTTTTTTGTTACGGATATCTTTTTAACCGACTTCAAAAAAAGGAGGAGGTTATCAATTCGACTGTTTTTTTTTTTTTTTTATGTTTGTTACCTCATAACTTGCGACTGGGTGAACCGATTTTCATGATTCTTTTTCTTTTTTTATTCGAAAGCTGGTGCTTTCCGTGTGGTCCCATTGTTACCATTTCAGGATCTGATGATTGGATCTTGGAGAAATCGAGGGCATCCCTCAAATTTTATTAGCTGACACATAGTTTTTCGCAAATCTTATGAAGTAATTCAAGTACTTGCGTATGAAAATCATCATATCATGTAGCTGAGCTGATGATGGAAGGTACAACTCCTCAAGTAAGAAAATTATGTTTGAGTTCGCATATCTCCGGAACTATAAGTCCGATTTAAGTAATTCTTTAGGATCGACTTAGGGAATACTGCAAATTTCATCAAAATCGGTTCAGCAGTTTTTGAGATAGGGAATAATTGAAAGAGATGTTAACGATGTTAATACCGGTGTAGTTTTGTAATCCGTCGGGATTACAAAATTCTAGTTCACATGTAAGAAAATGATGTATTTGACAAGAATTTTGGTTGAACATTTAAACTAAAAAGAGTAAAATAAAAACTTTTTCGAAAAAAATGTGACCGCCTTCAAAAACAACCACAAAAAATAGTAAAATAACCTACAAAACTTTTCTGTCGGAAGTCGGTGGCAAAAGTCAAATTAATAAAAAAGTCACCGACTTCCGACAGAAAAGTTTTGTAGGTTATTTTACTCTTTTTTGTGGTTGTTTTTGAAGGCGGTCACATTTTTTTCGAAAAAGTTTTTTAAAATAAAGGTAAAATAATTTCAACACATTGGATATTAAAATATTTACAACTCGTTTAATGTTAATAAAGTTTTACAATCCCTTTTGGTGATTCACATTTTTGTAGACTTGTCTTTTGCTATCGACACATCTAGAAATCCCTTCTAATTTACTTAAGTGGTGAAAACGAATGTTTAAGTATTTTTCGGCTATAAATATTTAATTAAAGCTATTTTATGTTCCATTCCTACACTTCTACATTCCTATTCCATGTCTACACTCCCTTATTATTTTTATACAATCATTTTTCCATGCATCATTTGCCGAGGGAAATCTGTAAAAATACAGAAGAATACAATAACGATAAATAGTAACATAAAATATAAATCTCCCAATTTTAAAATAATTTGAACTTTTAAATAGTTGCAACACTGATTGATTTCGAGATGTTTATTAAATTTATTGACGTAAAACCGAGAAATAAGCTTCAAAATGACATGCTTAACTATGAAAAGTGATCCCCTGGCTTTTTTAATTGAACTACTATGGTTTAGACAACTTTTTGCAACACATGACGGCATACTTTGATTTTTATTAGACAAAATAACGCCGAATAACACGCGAGCGTCGTTCGAAGCGTAATGGCCGACGGCTGACTTACTATGGTGTGAATGTGTGCGCGCTGGCTTGTGTGGACAAGCGCACTGACTTACTATGGGTGCTTCAATTGTTTCTTAGTGAAGTTCCGTCCGCCTTTTTTTTTAGGTCCATGATGGAGAAAATTATGACACTTGAACTTGATACGACAGTGTCTATGTATTCTATTCTATTCTATATTTGGTTTATGGCAACCAAGTCGATGTCAACCATCAACTATTCTGCCAATATCAGTGAACTGGAAAAACAAGTGTGCGTGCTAAGTTAATAAAAAAAAAGAAATTAAAGTAAAAGGAATTCTATAAAAAACTTTGATTGATATAGTTGAACGCAATGTAGATCTTGTTGGATTAGTAGAGGACTGCAACAAACAGAAAAGATATAGTAAATATATATATTAATAATTGTTAAAACATGAACTAAACAAATACGACGATCACAACACACATCACAATTTTATGTTATTGTGGCGGATGAACGTCATCAGCGCCACAAGTAACTTTGAGGAGGAATAAGTTAATAAGGAGGGGAAATTAATGGGAAGGGGGATCTTAAATTTAGGGAGACGGCTATACAGGTCTAAAGGTGGGACGTTGTTTGAACACTCAAAGAATATGTGATCCAGGGTACCTTCTTCCAAACCACACTCACAAAGAGAAGAGTCACGTGCATGGATTTTATGCATAAATACAGGAGTACAACAAAAACCCAATCTGATACGACAAAGGGTGGAAATTATAGGCTTCGATACTTTTTTGAAGCTGTAGAACCAAGGTTTTGTTCTTATATTTGGTTGAACAGCTTGATAGAATCTTCCCTTCTTCGCCCCAGAGATACTCCACTGTTCCTGCCAAGCAGTCTGAAGCCAAACTTTTGGGAGGCCCAGCAGGTCATAACCCTGGAGGGAATTGTGTCTAAGATCAGCTGTTGCCGATGAGCAAGCATCCTTTGCTAAAGCATCAACATACTCATTGCCTTTAATGCCACAATGACTAGGTATCCAAACTAGCTGAACCTCTTTATGACTACCAGCACAAGAAAATAGAGAGTTTTTAATTTTAAGTACAAGAGAACTGTGCAATTTACTTTTAAAAGGGGTTTGTTCTAATGCTTGCAAACAACTAAGAGAGTCTGTAAATATTACGGCTTTTTCGATATTTTGGTGTGACTCTATAAAAAGGCAGGCTTCTAATAGAGCCACACATTCGCCAGTGAAAACTGAAGACTCCTTAGGGCATTTGTATTGTAAGATTATTCTAGAGTTTTGGTAATAAACCGCGGCACCTGTGTAGCTGTGATCATTAAACTTTGAAGCATCCGTAAAAAACCTTTGAAATCCTGTCCATCGTTCTCCCACCACCGCATTGAAAGCCGAATTCGCCGCAGAAGACTTTTTAGAGATGCCAATGTCAAAGAGAATTTTTGGGCTATAATTTAAGACATCATAAGGGAAATTAAAAAGCGCTAATCTGGGACTTTGTTCTACAGGACAATCTAAATTTTGAATTTGACGGAGTGCTTGGATAATAAGGGGAATTTCTTTATTTGTCCAGTAGTTTGAGCTATTGCATATGGCATTTAGCTCGTGCAATTTAGGCAGAAGGGGATGGGAGGACCTAGGAATTAGTCTAGCCATAAAACGGGAGGCTAGGTACTTTCGTCTTAGTGACAGTGGCGGTTCAGCGCATTCGACCTGCAACGCGTTGATGGGAGAAGACTTCATACACCCAGAGATGATACGAAGGCATTTTGACTGAAGCCTATCTAGCCCAGCCAGGGCACCCTTGTTACATGGAACCAGATGGAATGCACCATAATCTAAAACGCTACGGACTAAGGCATTATATACTAGTTTCATGGTGTAAGGGTGGGCTCCCCACCAGACACCAGCGAGAACTTTTAATATTGAAACGACTCTTTCACATTTTTGGATGAGGAAATTAAAATGATGGTAACCAGTCAATTTGTTATCAAGAAAGACGCCTAAAAATTTTACCTTACTTGTAAGAGGGATATCCTGACCCGAAATGTCTACTGATACTTGCGGGATCAGTCTCTTACGAGAGAAAATTACTGCCGAACTTTTTGAGGCTGATAATGTCAGGCCGTGACTTAAAAGCCATTGGTTCAAAGAGTCCAGAGAGACACAGAGGGATGACGCAGCGTCTTTGATGGAAGGATCTGACACATATAACACTAGGTCATCCGCGTATTGCAAAATATGACAATTATTGTTTAAGCAGGAGCCAATATCTATTGTATATAAGTTGAAGAGCAGGGGACTGAGAACGAAGCCCTGCGGGAGACCCTTCCAAGTCTGCCTGCCATCAAATACTTCACCCTGGACTCTCAGAACCACGGAGCGAGACGTAAGGAGTCCGCATATGCATTCGATCATCTTGACCGGTAGCCTCAGCTGGTGCAGTTTCTGCCTGAGTACGGGAAGAAGAACGTTGTCATATGCGGAAGATATGTCAAGAAAGGCGGCGACAATGGATTCGTTCTTAGAGAAAGCTAAGCGAATATCTGCAACTAAAACACCGACACTGTCCATTGTGCCGAGCCCTTTCCTGAAGCCAAATTGATAATTCGGCAGTAACTCTCTCGATTCGACTAACCATTCGAGTCGGTTTTTAATCAGGTGTTCCATTATTTTCGCCAAGGCTGAGGACAGAGCAATCGGTCTAAGGCCATTCGGATCATCTACGTGTTTACCAGGTTTCAGTAAGGGGATGATGGTTTGTAGCTTCCACTGTTCTGGGACCCAACCATGGTTGTAACAAAAATTAATGATCTCAAGATAATACAATTTAGCCTTGTCTCCAGAATGAACCATAAAAGAATATGGTACTCCGTCGGATCCAGGGGCTGTATCCCGGACATGCCTGAGCACCACATTCAATTCCTTCAAAGTAAATGGCACGTCAAGAGGATCCTCCGAAACATATTGCAGAGGCATATTAGAACATTCTGAAAAGAGAGGAACATAAGGTGGAGCAATTTTGTCGAAAAAAAGTTCAGCTGTTTCCCTAGAAATCGGAGAAGAGACCGAGGGGGTACACCCACGTCTGAATCTATTAACACTTTTCCAGACTTTTGAGACTGGGGTAGCGGGAGATAGGGAGGTACAGAATGCAACCCAACCTGAGCGTTTCTTCTTGCGAAGGAGACGTTTAGTTTTAGCATTAACCCTTAAATATGAGAGTAGGTTCTCAGTGCTCATATCTGCATTATAACACCGCTCGGCGTCTTTCCTTTCCTTAATTGCAGACGTGCACTCTGAATCCCACCATGGTGGGGAAGGAATTTTATTACGGGCACTGTTTTTAAGGGGGAAGCAGGCATCTGCACTGGAGGTGATGGCTGTAACAAGTCCCTCGTAACAGATCTTGGCATGGGAGTGACCAGATGGATCTATACAATTTGAGTTTATATTTGGAAGTGTATCAATCTTATCCTCCAATAGTGAAACATATTTTGGCCAATCTGGTTTGGACAGGTTATATTTCAAAAGTGGAGGGCAAGTTTTCTCTAAAAATGTTCTATTTAGCAAAGATGTGACAATAGGGTAATGGTCACTACCATGGGATAGGGACGTACATTCCCAATTGGTTGAAGCCGCCAACTCAACCGAGCAGAATGTTAAGTCAACACAACTTTTTTGTTGACCGGGAGAAGATCTGCGTGTAGGGCAACCATTGTTGAGAATGCATAGGTCCAGATCATCCAAGATCTCAACCAAAGCCACACCGTAGGCATCACAGCGTTCAGACCCCCACCTGAAATGGTGGCAATTGAAATCACCCATGACCAGAATTGGACCATGGACATTTGAAAGTATGTTTCGTAGAGTGTCCAGAAAATCACGCTGAGGGTGTGCAATATAAACCGAAAACACTGTAATGCCTTCCACTCTTCCTGCCACTATACTCATATTACCTGTGAGCGAAGGTAAAGGGTAGGGTAAGAGGGGGACCCGATTGTTGACTAGGAGAGCCGATCCTCCATAGCCATCAGATCTGTCACATCTGAGAATGTTAAAATGGGGCATTCGAAAGCTGAGACTTGGGGTCAGCCAGGTCTCGGCTATGGAACAAGCCAAAGGCTTGTATTTATTTAATAGGAATATGAGGTCGTGCTTTTTATGCCACACGCTCCTCACGTTCCATTGAAGGAATACTTGGCGAGACGCCATTTTTGAGGTTTTCAAGTAGAGAAATAATGTGGGTGGCAACGTTGGACGGTAACTGATTACTTGAAGTGGAAGAAATAATAATAGGGATAAGTTTAATAAGAAGTTCAATAATAGAAGAAGAATTATTGTCGGAAGAGACATTATTGTGGTTAAGAGAACAGCCATTAGGCTGTGTGGGTTGGGGAGAACTAATAATTTGCTGATGGGCTGCTCTATCATAAGACGGGGAAAGGGGGGCATGTGTCCTAGGTTTGAGTTGAACGGTCTTGCGGTATGACTGAGAAACTGGGGTCTTAACAATATTGGCATAATTACGGGAAACTATAGGTATCGCCTTAGTAGCCTCAGCATAAGGGATGTTTTTCTCAGCCATGACAGTTTTAATTGCCCTCTGCCTGCCATACTCAGGACATGACTTGCTATTGGCAAAGTGATTTCCCGAGCATAGCACACAGAAGGCCTCACCCTCAGAAATGCTGCAACCATCACCTGGGTGATTGTGGCCACATTTACTGCAGCGAGGTTGGGACCGGCAAACGTTAGCTACATGCCCAAATCTACAGCACTTGCGGCATTGGATTGTCGGGTATATGTACTGCTCAACAGGGAGAGATGTATAGCAGCAGTAAATCCTTTTTGGTAAGACCTGTCCATCAAACGTCAGAACGCAAGTCTCAGTGGGCTTCCACTCATTAATGCCGTCTCTTTGTGTCTTTCTGTTAATGCGGCGTACTTTCAAAATTTGCCCACAGCCTGGGGGCACAGAGAGATAAACCATGGCTTCTTCTTCAGTTAAGTCTGTTGGAACTCCGGTAACAACACCCATCCTAGTTATGTTGAAAGTGGGGATTGATGCAGTATAACTTGATTTTGTTAACAGACTATTTGTCAGGAATGAGTTAGCATCCTGTGGGGACGCAAACTCCACTGAGACTCGATTTCTGCCGACTTTATTCACGCCTCCACGAACGACGTTTGCGATGTTATTGGCCATAAGAAACTTACCAAAATTAACGGGATGAAGAGTGGAACCAGCATTTGGTTGAGTCTCTATTCGAGAGACATGTACAACATATGGGGCTTTGTCCAGTACAGAGTATTTCGTGCGACCAACTTGGGTTTTTGGTTGTTTGCTGGGAGTGATAATGTCTTCATGCTCAACAGAACGCTTACGTGAGGAATGTTGTGATTGTGAGACATCCATTTCTGTCAAGTTGCAAGCAACGTCCGCTAATTGTGATAGTGGATTCGGAGACAAAGGGGTTAACAAGACAGGGATATCGGGGGGATCAGGGTCTGGGGGTTTTTTTCTCTCCATCTCGCTTAAAACTGAGCTTAGGTTAAGACAAACCTGATTACGAACACAAGGACAAAACACTTAGACACAAAACAAGTCACAAAAGTTTCAACAATCACTCAAAACTGCTCAAATATTAAAAAAACCTCTAAACACACGTGTCAGCCAAGAACTCCGTGGCGAGAATCCAGTGTCTATGTAGTCTGTGTGCTGTGGATATGACATTTACTGGTGACGTGACGACTGACGTTTCATTTCAACTTGGAATATTAGCTTTGCATTGCATTTTTTATTTGCGATCTTTGTGAAAACAAGTAGGACATAAATATATTTTTAACAAAAATACAAATCGACAGCATAGCATTACAAGTTACAACTTATCGGAACGTTCATAATTCACAAAGTTTCAGTGTAACCATGGATCCATTTATTATTGCAGCTATTATTAGTGCAATTGTTGTCGTTGTGCTGTCTGTTGCTTTCTTACGTGTTGGATCAACAGCTAAACCCCAAGGTAAACGATTTAAATGCAAATCGAAGCCACTTTGTCTTATTCCAATCTCCAACCTAGCATAGAAAACATTTAGACAATACTGTCTGTATACACCATATTGTTCACCCATGTTTATTGTTTATCTCATTTTTTACAATATTTTCTTGTAGCTGGAGCAAGGCCAAGGCCAGTGGCCCAGAGAGATGGAGGTCCTGGAAGAGTGCAAGCAGTTCGGAATCAAAGAGCACGGATGAGAGCCAATGGTATGGTAGATTGCAATTTCCAAGCTACCAATAATAAAATTTTAATTGCTAATTTACCAAGTACTCATACATAATACATAGATAGATTTACCAGCATTGCTCACACAAAGACTTATAATAATTTATATCTTTCTTTTTAGATATTAAAATAATCCCTTGCCAGTCATTTTTCAGTCCTGTATGAGTAGTCAGCAGTTGTATATGTTTACATCCAATAACAAATAGCAAATAATATTATATTTCCTCAGCTGCTCGCCACCAAGCAGCAGCATTTGAAGAAGAACCAGATGTAGTTGAAGAGGCTGAAGAAGAAAATGCACCAGAGACTCAAAAACCTGATTTTGAAGACAAAATGGGTGCAAAGGTAAAACAAATACTAAAATAGGCTTTTTTAAAGAAGAATCTTAGTTGAAATTACTACCCTGTAAATAAACATCACAATTTACAGAAAAGAGCAAAACTAGAAGCCAAAATGGAAAAGAAGAAGGCAAGGGAAGCAGAGGAAGAAATGAGAGCAATTAAAAAGAAAAAAGATGAAGAGTTAGAACAAGAGAGGAAGAAGGTTGAAGAGAAACAAGAGGTATTTATTATACCTTATAATATTTATATTATTTCCTTTATTGATAAGTTACTACTGAGTTACTACTGTCTGAAACAGACATTTTATTCCAACAATTTAATAGGTAACATTATACTTACAGGGATATTTATTGAGCCTATTAAACATAAACAGAAAAAATTGTAAAGGTGTAAATATTGAGTAGCTTTAGTAAGCAATTCTTCAATAGCAATTTAACTGCGTTTTCGCCACCATTAGGTGGCACCTTTTTTTTTTTTTTAGGTGGTGCAGTCTGTCAGACTCTTACTGACTAAAATCCACCCGTGTTCCATCCTATGCCCTTTACGTTCCGGGGCCACGGTATCCTGGGTTAAGAAAAACCCGCGACCCCAGCAAGCATTTGGCGCGAAACACGACGCGCCACCGACCCGGCCTTGGTTCTTTGGTCGGACGGCGAGCTACCCATTACTCACCACTCAGGCTATTCGCATACTGGCAAAGAGACCTCTTAGGCACACTTTGCCTAAGGAAGAGTTTTTGCCCGTATCCCATGGTGCACCGGCCCGAAAAACTGGTCTTCCCCCCGGACGTATCCAAGAGGGAACTCCGGTCCACGGGCGCACGTGGAGGTTTCCTGTCATAGCACCCCAAAATTCAACAAGCTACAATAATTTAATACAGGCATTACTTTAATATGACACAATTGTGTCAGTGTTTGATTGTTAAAGTTAAAACATTACAACCATTATTTTTCTATTAGGAAGAGGAACGCCAGCGAGAGGAAGCTGAGCGTAAAGCAGAGGAAGAGCGCAAAAAGAGGGAACAAGAAGAATATGAAGCCTTGAAAGCTGCCTTCACTGTGGAAGGAGAGGGTTTTGACGAAAATGATGAACAGGAGAAAGAGAACCTGCTGAAGGACTTCATTGACTACATTAAGGTAAAAATATGATTTTCATTAATGTTATTGTAATTGCCTTTTTTTTTAAATGATCAAATGAGTCCTCCCGCCCTGGGTGGGGCGGAAGGGACTGTCAGACTCTTTCTGACTAAAATCCACCCGTGTTCCTTCCTATGCCCTTGATGTTCCGGGGCCACGGTAACCTGGGTTAAGAAAAAACCCGCGACCCCAGCAGGCATTTGGCGCGAAACACGTAGTGCCACCGACCCGGGCTTGGTCCTTGGTCGGACGGCGAGCTACCCATCACTCACCGTCCGCAAGCCCGCTCCGCCGCTGTGTCCTCTGCTGATCAGGGGGACACGCGTTGGAGCATCCACACGACAGGCTATTCGTATACGGGCAAAGAGACCACTTAGGCACACAGTGCCTAAGGAAGAGTTTTTGCCCGCATCCCAGGGTGCACCGGCCCGAAAAACTGGTCTTCCTCCCGGACGCATCCGAGAGGGAACTCCAGTCCACGGGCGCACGTGGAGGTTTCCTGTCATAGCACCCCATTGTAATTGCCTTGGACTTTTTATATAAAGAAACCCAACAGCAATATAGTTGAGATAAATTTAGGCAAGTGATGATAATTTAAGGGTGCTTCACCGCCAGCATTCGCCTGTAATGTAAAGATACAGATTCGAGCATTTCATCAGTGAAAGAGAACCGAGCATTACAATGCACACCTTGTATGACATCTATACTGAATGTACGCGAATGCTCTTCAGTCAGAGAGGTACTAGTATTGTAATGCTGAAAATCGAATCTTTACATTACACGCGAATGCTTCCGGTGAGGGAGCGCCTTAATGCCTTGCTCTTTTATAGGAATTATTATTAGATAATTATAATAATATTTTTTCAGGCTCAGAAAGTTGTTCTTCTTGAAGATTTGGCTGCTCATTTCAAATTGAAAACACAAGCAGCCATTGACAGGATAGCAGATTTGCAAGCATCCAGTGAACTAACTGGCGTCATTGATGACAGGGGAAAATTCATTTATATCTCACAAAAGGAACTAGAAGATGTAGCAAAGTTCATAAGACAAAGGGGAAGAGTTTCCATTACTGACTTAGCAGAATCTAGCAATGATTTGATCAACTTAAATCCTGTCACTGTGCTCTAGTTATACAAACTAATGTTATGTAAAAATAATTATTTTTAATGTTTTGTTCATAATTGTTTACTATAGGTGTATAAAGATGAAATAATACTGTTAATACAAATGTTTATTTTGAAACGGAAAAAAATACATGCATTATTATTCTATTATTTCATATCCAAACATATCTCTTCCTTTCTCTATTAATAGTAGTGACGACTCCTTGATCCTCTCCAAAACCTCCATGAGCTTGGTCTTGGTAAACACTTTATACAGACATCTATTTTCCCCAGCAATAAGGTTGCTTAGCTTCACAGCTTCCTTGTGATTTTCAATGTCTTCATTACTCTGTAATATCTTCAGGATCAAAATAATAATTTCAGGAATACAGAGACGTCTCAAAGTCTCCAACTGTTTGGTTCTTTCTTGCTTTTCATCTTCGGTGAACTTTTGGGAAATAGTACTATCATTTTCATCTTGAAGCCACCCTCCAGGAAAAAGTAATACATTGTAAAGCAAATTTTTAGTGTGTTTTGCTTGATGTTGCACAGCATTCAGCCAACGAGCTTTTTGCTGTTCCACTTGAGCACATCGCTGTTCATGGTGCACTTTATCAGAGAATGATGCATCTGAAGCTAGTGGTTCTATATCTTTAGGTTGGCCGCTAATAAAGTGTCTGTACCAAGTAGCAAACCCTTCTAGTGCTTCCAAATATGCCTTCAAACACAGATGTTCCCTCAGTTCAGCAGAATTTGCAGATATTTTGTTCACAAAATCAGGAAACATTACATTCACATTAACAACACATGCTAAAGCAGCATCTGTATTGCCAATGAAGATAAATGTTCTTATCATAGCATTACTCAGCCATAGGGCTTCCTCAACTTGGTTTGAAATTAGAGATAACCATTCGAGGGATGATATAACTTTCTGGATCAATGTTTTGTCCTTTTCAACAGCAGTGGTTTGAGTAAATGTCAAGTCCAAATTACCATAGCCTTGTTGGATATCTGTGATTGCTTTTTTTATAGCAACTCTCGCTGATGCTGCAACATCAATGCCAGCATTGAGTCCTGCTTTGACAACTCCCTCCCTGTACTCACTCTTATGAATATGGTCCATGAGTTCTGCATATAGTACAATTTGTCTGGCAACTGGTACAGTTGAGGTATAATAAGCTATAAGCTCTGGACATTCCACTGAACCATCAATCAATTTGCCAACAAGCTCTGTAACATATTTTTCTAAAATTTTATCTCCAATATCATGTTGAGGATCTTTACCCATTTGTCTTAGAACGAGAATGAGATGGGCCAAGAATCGAACAAATCTATCATCACTGCTTTCAATCCATTGTAAAGCGTCTTGCATAATGGCTCTAACATGGCCAAGCATCAGGTGGCGCTGACAAGTTTGGTATAAGGATTCCTTTTTACCATCCATCAAAGCTTTCACAGCACTGAAAATCTGTTGTAAAGTCAATTCTTCAAGCTGAAGCTCAGACTGTAGAAGTTCTAGAACATCAGCAGGTGTAGTATTAGCATCAACTGTAGCATGGTGCTCATGTAAAAACTTATCTACTCTTGCTTCAATTTGTGCTCTCAAATGAGCCCATAGCAAATCTTCCCAGCTACCTTGACAAGCTGGAAGGGTACTGGCTAAATGACCACATAAAACTCCAACAGTAGCTCTGTAATGAATATTCTCTGCTGTATTATTAGCAAGTCCCAATGAACACCATTTCCACAAATCTCTTGATGGATTACCAGCTATTTCTAAAGCAGAATTGGGATCTTCTTTAGGCAAATAGTGAAGTAGTATCCAGCCTTGCAAAACAGCTCCTCGCCATGCCTGCCCAGCACTTATGCATAAGGAAACAGCTTCTTTGAACTTGCCACACCTTACTTCTGTAAATATTCTTTTACATAAATCATTATCATCTTTTTGATCATCTGAATGAATTATTTTCTTTTGACGTCTTGGTGCGTCAGGATCTATGCAAGTGACCATAGCTTTG